>JAQNCA010000009.1:3670258-3746219 GCA_029783725.1 Acanthurus tractus
TAAACATATATATCATTACTGATACTGATACAAATAATGATATTTAGGAGGGGTAGACAATGTAGATGGAGAGCTTTTGTAACTGGTAGATAGCTATTAAATTGCCACAGGCATAGAACGAAGAATCTTCTCTCCAGCAGGTTTTTTCCCCACAAAACATATGCAGCTAAGGGATTTAGTGGGACATGCAGTCGACCAACCGGTCTGCTGCCAGTTCTCAGCAAACTGCTGAAAAAGAGGGTTTGTGGACTGAAAAAGTGTTTTCTTAAAGAAAAAAAAATGCTACAACTGCCTTGTTGTTAATCTTGACAGCAATTTGACAGGAAAAGCACTAAGATACACAGCCCAAGACAACGTATTTATCCTTTCTGATGAATTAACAAAATGAAAGCTTTTAATATTAATATTGGATATACAAATAAAGATGTTACTTTTATGTCTATACAAATAAACACACATACACCTGTTCACCTGGGAAATAATTCTGTGCATGTTTTGAATTTGCATCTGGTGAAATATAAACAGCAGGAACAAGATAGTGATGAAACAATGGTCAATGTCTCAAATTTTACATCTGAGAAACTCTGTTAACTCTGTCAGCTCTTTAAACTCTGTCAACTTTAACTCAATAGTAACACAACAAGGTATTCTTTGCATCGCTCAAACCTTAGATCTCATTCTTTTGAACTGTTCATTGATGGTGTGTTCAAATGTGTCAGTTTAAGACAAGAAGAAAAGAAAAACTACAATCAATCCAGAATAAAGCCACACATCTCGTTCTGAGCTGCAACAGAAGAACTAACATCATCAGAGTGAACAAAACTTGAGTCATTGCTGAGGGACGAGGGGCTTTTTATTTCACTGCCTACAACCCCAAATGCACCATCAATTTACATACTGTAGTTATGACCATAGCTTTAAGACAAAGAATGCACTGAGGGCCAGTTTTTCACTTTCTGTCATAACAATGAATGCAAGGTAACATACTGATATGTACAGAGGACTATAAAACAGTCTGCCTTCAGTCTTTACATGTTTTACAGTTTAGCATATCTAAAATAAGCATAAATAACTATGAATATCTGGTTGAACAGAACACAGCCTGTATGATTATTATAGAGGAACCTTCTCAGTCATGTTCCTACTGTTTCTTTTTAATGTTTTACTGACTTTTCAGATATAAAGTAAGTATTTATTTGAAATTATCATTATAATTGTCATAAGTAGTGTTGTTGTTGCTGTTGTTGATTCTTGGTGGGGGGGAGTTTTCCGAGTTTTTATATTTAGTTTAATTTAGGTAGGTGAGTTTATAAGTGGCTGTTGATTTGTGGAGGAATGTCCTTTAAGCTAATGATGTAATTTTAACACAGAGTAACATATATTATTCATTATAATTGGACACTTTACTCTTCATTTATATCAAACTGCAGACACTGTTTCAGTTTTGTGCATCGACTAAAATGCTTTCGAACAAATACCTGGAGTGAAACTGTTGGAAATGCATCAAACGAGCACACACATTTTAGACATTTCTGTCCCGAAAAACAATAATAATGGTGAGAAAGTGCAGATGTGCCGCTGAGACCCTGAAGACGATCGATATCTGAGCTGACATGAAGAAATTAGTCACAAAGCCATGACAACAGCTACACTGAAATCCAGAAAGTCATTTATGGGGACACACATACCACAGTACCACTCTTACTCCATCTCTTACACTTATACGCTTACACACACACACATACACATGCATTAGCCTACCAGCTTATTGCATATGGATGTGCACAGCCTCAGGCCCTGTTGAAATACAGTATGCATGGTATGCCTGAGTGCTTCTATGAATCAGAATGAATATTTCATATTTAGCATGCTTTGTCTGGATAAGCAGATGGGACCTCTGCTGCCCGTCTCCTATGCACCTGGACCCTGTTCAAGTATTAGCATTCAAGATTGTCTCGTCCCTCTCTCGCCTCTCTCCTCAATAGGTCTCTCTCTCTCTCTCTCTCTCTCTCTCTCTCTCTCTCTCTCTCTCTCCCTGTCTCGTTTTTCTGTCTCTGGTCTAACTCATGCTTTGTGCCCACTTCACTTACCAGGAAACATCTGATTAGTTCAGTTTGAGATCAGCTGCTCAATTGCTGTTCAAATTCCACCACATTTTATTTATTGTAAATATCTAAATTACGCTCTGTGCCAAAGCAACAGGCTTCATGCAGAGCTTTGTCTCTTTGCAAATACCAGCTGTCAATACCATTATTATCCAGTCAACAACAAGTGATTATTTGTTTCTTTTTTTTAAAGACTGTTTTGTTGTTTTGCATATTTGTTGGATAATTTGCAAAAAAAAGGACAAAACATTAAGGAATGAGCTAAACAAGATGAGTAGACCTGGCTGTTTATTATCTCAGGATATGCTGTGTTGTTTTATGTACAAAGCAAAGCTGAGAATGTTCTTTCGTCTTATTCTCTGAGGAGGTAGAGAAGAAAAGTCACCCTGCATTCAAGCACAGACTAGTCAAAAGACTGAAGAAATAAAGGAGGATTGTGAAATATATCTCTCAACCTTGAACACAAAGTCAAAGGTAAAACAATGTAAAGCCTCTGATTGTGTTTCCATGTGCTGTGGATGCTCAGCAGCTCTTAATGAAGATATACTCTTGTGCAGAGTCACCATTATCTGCTCCGTGGGCATCCCATTAGTCAGCCATGTGGTCCACGGGAGGCCAAAATATGAAAAAAAAAGAATGAGAAAAAGCAACCTGAATCTACAGAGAAATCCCACAGAGATGAAGACGAACACGGGAGGCTTCAAAGACAGACGATCTCAGAGGAGCCAAGCCGCCCATCTCCCAGATGGCTCAATCCACAACAGTTTGGGGTGGGGGGGTGTTTGCTGCAAAATTCCTTGAAGAACTAATGAAGCTTCTGTCACTGTGAGAAAACCTCTTTATAAAGATATGATTAGAGAGTGTGAGGCAGTTACATTTTGGTAAATGTGTGATATGTAATATTTCTGCATCACATTACGTAAAACCTGCAATAAAAAAAGTCTAAACCTTGTTGTATGTGTAATTGAGTTGTAAACAGGGGTTGATAAACTGGTTCATCGCCTGAGGAAGAAGGAAATGAGTTGTACAGCTCTCATTACATGCAGTTTAACGCTTTGAGTGATTATGCAGAAAGTTTGATGTGATTAACTTTTGCTGTATTTCTGTTTCAGGTGATTAAAAACAACACATCTGTTACGGAATGGACCAAGGAACCAGGACCCAGATGCAGAGGTGTACAAAAAACAAGAGTTTTTATTTACAAAGTAAAACAACAAAAAACACCCAGATGGGGAAAAAGCGGAGAAGACCGTTCTTACTACAAAAACCACAAAAAATCACAACGGCAAAAGTAACAACGAAAAATCACCAGAAGGGAAAAAACTAAACTTACTCATTGCTAGAAACAAAAATGACCAGGATAGCAAACTCACTGGCAACCTAGGCTTACTCGACAGCTAGAACAAAAAATACCAGGACTACAAAATTAACTGGCAGATCGATAAGAGCAAACAGCAATCACTAACAAACAAAAAACAGAGAGCAGAAGAAGAATTTTCATGCACGAAGTAGACAGGGACACGGACACGGACGCAATCATCGCGCGACAAAGCCAGAGCATGGTTGGTTTATATAGAGCAGGTAATTGCCAATTCAATGCAGGTGTGCCTCATTACTTCACTCCTGATTCACTCATCCCCGCCTCTCTGCACTGACCTGCTGGAAAGGGGAAGGGAGAGAGAGGTCAGCGCCGAAACCACACAAACCAAATCAGAACCATAACAACATCAGCAATTTTAAAAAAATGCGGATGTGTCAGCCTAAGCATCAGCCTGCCTGCAGTCATCTCTCTGTGCCATGTTCGAGTTCAGCTTCCCATGTCAGCCCCATGCCATAAAGAAGGATCTTCCTCCTGAAGTGTTGCCTACTATCTGTTCTTGTGGACCTTCTTGTGTAGACAAAGGTAGTTGATGACTGCACAAAAGCCAAAACTGTCCATTTATGTATCTGATCATTTTTAAGAGTTCCCTGAGTTCTCAAGCTGTTTCATAAAATTTCAGTAAAATAATTTCTGAATTTCTGATGTAGTTTGGGAATCGGCATGATTTCCCTTAAAAGTCTGTATTGATTTTCTCTGCAAAACACAAGCGTTTTCACCGGTAACTAGTTGACGGAGGAATGGTTACGCAACAACTGCTTTCTTGTGTGATTTGCAGTGGCATTATAGCAATGTTGTGTCCTGAAAACTTGTGAACTTGTGTGTGCTTGTGGACAGGTTTTTTTTTTCTGTGAGGCAGTCAAAGGTAAGACAAGTGTTGCACACAACTCAGAACAGCTGCTCGCCAAGATAACATAACCTGAACAGAGATAACAAAGCAAGACAAAGTTAGTTGTACAGCTGATACAACAAACTCGCAGCTACAGATTACTTCAGGCGTGCTTATGTTAAGGTTATGGCTAATGCTATCTCTCCATCAGGAAAATCCATTAATACAGTAAGCATTAAGTGGTGCAGTCAGAGGCAAAAATCATTCAATATTTTCTCAATAAAATATGGTCCACTTTTACCAAAATCAATGCAAGCTGTCAGTTTGTGGACAGAAAACTGTAAAGTGTAAAGCACTGTGATTGTTCATGCAGAAACTGACGCAATGCACCATTCAAACATATACATAATAATAATACATACTATAAAATTTAATGTGAAGCTGAAGATTAAAAAGTTATACCTCTTTGTACTATAGCCTGTAATAAATAAAAAATATATGTGTCAACAAACAACTGACTCCCAAGTTTATGTCCACATGAGCTGCTGAATTTATTTAGAGGACATCTAATAAATGCCTTAAATTCACAGTGAAGTCACCCATGGTTTAAGACTTCTTGTGTACCAAAGCAGGCAGATGTCAGTATAAAACATTTTAACAATAACGTAATAAATTAAGTTTATTCATGGACCACTTTTAGGAGGCTTCTAATTTGAAAATAGTTCAAATATTTTCTGTCATTTGGGGGAAAATGTGATTCTCGACAGACTTCTTGTAGCTTGAAAGGCAGATTTGTGCTGTAATGTTCAGGAGTCCTGATTATCAGCCTCCTGTAGGACAAGGTGGAGCAAATCGAACACTAAGACCCGACTCAATCTGCACTGACGTCTGTCTGAGAGGCTGTTAATTAGAAAGAGAGGATAACATCTCTCTGTCTGGCACAGTATCGGTCCTTTCATCCTGCCCTGTTGGTTTGTTCTTTTTTTTTCTTTACCTTCACTGTTTGTCAGAGGGAACTGCCGCTATAATACACTAATGATCAAAGAGCTGCTTCTACTTCGTTTTTTTTTTTTAGTTTATCCCACAGGCACTTGTGATTTTACACAAAATATGACAAGAGGATCAAAAACACAGTCCTCAATGTTTTTTTTGTCTGGTACAAAATACTTTTTTCTGCTGTGACAAGAGGTCATTAAAACCCACTGCTGTTTTTCTAACTGAGAGAAAGAAAACTTAGTTAAAGGTGCCGTGTGAGCTGTTGAATAGCATTTCTGTTTATATCTCATGTTCAACGCAGCAGCAGCGCAACAACGAAAGAGAAGAAGAAGAAGAAGAAGAAGAAGAAGAAGAAGAAGATGAAGAAGAAGAAAAAGGGCTTAAGCTGTTGTAAACATTGTTGTGTTTTCACCAAACAGAAAGTTAAAGTAAGAATTGCCATTCATATGTAAGTAAAACATTAAAATTTTCAAAATCTTGCAACATTATTCCACTTAAAATTTGATTAGTGCCACCAAACCAACCCATTCTCATTCCTGAGATGTTTGGCAGCGTGCTCAGGACCTGTCGGTTTCTAAAGCAGGGGGTAACCTTTTCATGTCTGTGCATCAAACCAACATCTAAGATTTAGTAGCAACAATGACTGGTGTTTGAGTCTGAAAGCAAAAGTCAAAGATCTTTGCTTAACAGTCTCCGGGTGTGAAAACCTGACCAAACTCCTACTGTTTCTCAGGGTTAACTATGTGCCAAAAAGACTGCAGCATCAAGGCTTTGTGTGTCACAAACAGACATTAAAAGGTCACCCAGAGTTTTAAAAGTGACACTAATGGGATCCTGACCTGGCATCAGTCTGTGAAGAGTTTCATGAAGAGAAGACAATGAAATGAAATGCTTTGTTTTTAAAGTCTGACTTTTCTACAGCCAATGAAATAAAATTCCAGACCAACTCAATTACTTGTAATCATACGTGAGTATTGACTACAAGTACAACATTTATCCAATAGAAAGCCAAACAGCTGATGCAGTCATTTAAATATCCAGAGGTACTTCACTTCCATATCAAACAAATTCTATAACTTTGATTTATTAATAAGCACAAGCTCAGTCCTATATTCAATTAAATATAACTTGAGTGTCAATATTATACATTTTTACTTCACCCTGGAGAATGTCCATGTTCGGTGATGTTATCATGGTGTCACTGCTCATAAGTGTTGTTGCTGCAGAAGCTGAAGCCCCGTGAGAGAGCGGACAGAGAGATTCAACATTTCTGTGTTTGTGTATGTCAAGATCACACATCTGCTTCCATTACGGCTTATTTAAAAATGTACATCAGTTCCCCTCAACAGTGTCACATCGCTTGTCTTCAATGCTGACGGTGAGCAAAGCATCTCGACTCTTGATGCTTGTCTTGTTTAGCTCGACGGATGCATCTGCCAACACCACATGTCAAAATACAGCAGCCATGAGACGGAGCACAACTGCATGTGGTGGTGTTTCCGCCGCTGCAGGGGAATCTGTATGATACAGCAATCCACATGCGGTGGAAGGTCATTGTTATACTGCAGATGCATTGTGGGATCTTGCAGTTGAAATGTGGGTTCTTTCCCAAGTTATTTTCTCACTTCAAAAGTATCTCCAGCCTGAAAAAGCGCTTCCTAAGTCAGAGACTCATTATGAAAATGACGTGTATTCTTGGCTGAATCTTCCTCCCTGTCACGGTCTTTATTTATGCATGCCTGCAGACCTTTATGATGACATGTGATTATGAAGTCTCTCCGGTCTTCATTAGAATTTTTTATTTCACAACTTTTGTTATAGAAAGAAAGAGATTAAGACAGTGGAATAAAGGCAAAAGGACACAGGAGAGAAAGAGACAGAGGTGGGGACATGGGAAGATGGCTGAGATGAGTGAAATGAGAGTGGATTTGCACTTCAAATGCACATTCTCATCATCTACTGCATACAGCGTGAGAGTGAAGGTACAACTCACACTGTGACTGTTTCAAACTGTGGGCACATTTAGTGCAGGAAAACTGGAGCTTATTACGAATATGTCATTAAGTGTCATGTCTTAATATGCATAAATCCAGTGGTGTATAATTATAGCTGCAGCTTGAGCTGATAATCACAGAGAGATAGCCCCAGTGTCACCTGTTTTAATGATGTAGGGGGATGTCTTTAACACATAAGGAACTGCAGAAATGTACCTACAATATTGCCCTCGCACTAATGAGGAAAAATAAAATGTACCAGCTAAATTTACTACATCTGTAACAAAGTTTTTCTGAAGACAAACTAAGACAAACTGTATTGGTTCTAACTATTTGGATGTTGACGGATGTCTGTCCATAAAAACGGCTCACTCTGTCCTTTCAAAATGGTTCATTCTGTCCTTTCAAGATGATTAGTAGAAGAGAGATTAGAGAAACAACACAATATTGTTAACCTCGTGCATATTTAATGCGCATCGCTTCAATATTTGATGAGGCTTTAAAGATATCGTGGTGTCAACAGAATTTACAAGTCCAGAGAAAATGTAAAAGCTGTAAAGTTTATGTCTCAGGTTAAAAAAGTGTTTGTGCATGGAGTGTGCTGTGTTTGTTCTTAATCTTCAGGACTGAGAGAGACAGTCGATAAAGAAGCGAAAAATCTGTTTTTTCAAGAATGCTTCACTTTTTTTGCACCTTTCCTGATTGTAGAACCTAATGAGGACTGTGTTTCTTCAAAACTGGATCAATAGACCTCTTGGCCTCAAAGGAGAATCGGTGTAGCAGGAAAGAATTCAACTCCAAATGAATCTGCTGTGACTGTGACAGTGGGGAGTGGAGGCGTTTTGATCGGCCAGTGCACTTTAAAGCACATCGTTAATGACGAACAAGTGGAGATGATTTAAGGATGGATGACTAGTAAAACTCTTTTAATTTTTTTCTTAACTGTCAACTCACCAACCGGTGGTGCGACACAGCAGGTTTGTTGTGTCAGATGACCAGTGCAGCACTGCTCGGGAAAGGACAAATCTGTAGTTCCTCAAATGGCCACTTGAGGCTCCAAAACAGAATAAAGAGATAAACATGTTTGCAACCTGCTACAGAAATCAGCATTGTCTTAAGTGCTAATTTTACAACTTCTGACAACAGTGTAGGGTTAATTTATTTATTAATTATATTAAGGTTTAAAGCACAATTAAGGCCAAAAACATTTGAGTGACAGCAACTGCTAGCTGACTGCTAAGTGTCACGAAGTACTTGGAAGTGATGTTTTTTCCCCTCAATTCCAATGCACACCCTTTTATGGTCACTTATGGCTCCAAAAAGCACAAGATGTCAACAGCCATAACGCCACACTCAAGACTTTAAAACAACCATTTCGTGGCGGCTCCATCTACTACTGAATGTACTGTTTACAGGGACGACGCAATAAGTTGTAAATATTGTCATAACCTATAAGCTTACAGTGGATTTCTTCAAATTAAGTGGACATGAACCTTCAGCTCTGTTTTGGTCTTCATCATATAAAGTAGTGGAATATTCACAATGTTTTCCTGCTAGTCATTACCTGTGTCTGCTCTGGTGCTGGGCAGGTAGTATACGGTGCAGTTTTAGAGCTGAAAACAGCTGCCAGCTGCATTAAGAAAACAGAAACAGGGCTGATGAGAGCAATGAGACCAAACAGAAACAATCAAGTTGCTGGTCGTAAAATAAAAATAACGAGAAGCCATAAAGGGTGTAGAGTTAAAGGATTCTAAAAAAAATTGGGTGATAACTCTCTGCTTTTAACACTGTAGAGAACCACTTTCAAAATAAACATAGAATTTGATCAGTTGTTCAAATAAAAATATTGTACAAATAGCAGTTTAACACATCTGAATTGTTTCTATATACTGCTTTAGAAATCCACTAAATAGATTTTTTATCATTTAGCAAACTGAATAAACAAAACAAACGGATTGACAAAAGTTTATGCAGCAGCTAATATGTTATAAAGCTACCACTGCTTGACTTTGAATAAGTAAGTGGTGTGCCACTTCATCGATCAGCGTCTATGTGCTGATGGCACTTTGTTTGCTGTACTCAATATATATTGACTAAATCATTAGCCCAGCAGAAGCAACAATGCTGTCTCCGCCTCTTATCGTGCTATCAGATGACTTTTCAATGTTGTGCACACATCATTCAGCTCAATGTGCCGTGAATGAGACTTCAAACTTCCCCACATGTTCCCTGTCGATCATTAACGCTGCTGCTCCATGCCAACACTTCAGGACGCACGACAGACCATCTTTATTTAAAGAGAGAAAGAAAGAAAGAAAGAAAATGACTAAAGATAGAAAATGACAGAAGCTGGGACCACTTCCAAAGCAAGTGTTATTCTGAAAGAACATAGAGACCAAAGAGATTTTTGGACTCAAACCAACTCAAAGGATGATCGTGTCACTGATAAAAAAAAAAAAAAACATTGCAAAAGAATTTGTGGTGTCTTCTGTAGTGGTGCTGTATAGATGTTGATGAAGGAATCCCCTGACACTGACTTGATTGCATATAAACAAGTTTATTACAATGAAGTACAGTATCGATCAGTCATCCCGGGTTGCCTGAGAGAGCATTCAAAGTCAACGTGAATCTCTGATGAACATTTCACTTTTATAGTCCTGGTGGAGACATCGCCATTACATCAGGGATGCAACTCTACTCTGGATGGAACCCTTCAGCTGTCATGCACTACGTGGGAAAGTTGTCTATCCCACAAAAACAGGACGAAGCTGTAAGGCTTCAACTTCAAGGCCATATTATGTTGCAACACAAGTTAACACACAAAAAAGATGTTTCAAAACATATAAGGGCATAGTGAGAGATAGCAAAAGAGAAGAAGTATTAAACCATGTAGAGCCATAGCAAAATATACCACAAATTGATTCCACATTGATTATTTAACCTATATGAAGGGAGACTTATGAGAAAATAGTTTGGGAAAATGCAATAACTCACTTTCAGGAAATATTCTGCATATAATATATAACTTTATCACATTAAATTGTTCAAAAAATGAGTGCATTCTGCTAACTGTTAATCATGGTAGGCTTTAGCCCATTTTTAGCAGTGCCCTGTTAAAATAACAAATTCTTCAGAATTCAATAGAAACAACTGCAGTGGGTAAACAGCATTTTCCTTCTCTTGCCAAAACAGTCAGATTTGTTTGATAGAATGAAGTAAAAATAACATTCCCTACACTGCATTGTCCACAACAATACAATGTTCAGTTCATTCTTTCCCAACTCTTATGTTATAAACACTCTAATCTCTACAAAGAGGAAGTGAGGAGGATGGAGAGGGAGAGACGGAAAGAGTTGACACTAAGAAAAAGAGAAAGCATGAGTCGTGTAAGAAAGTGGACAGGTAATCATGACCAAATAGTCATAATGCCAAATTAGCTTCTTTGCCCACAGTCACTGCAGTGGACTTCACATCTTGAAGCAGTAAATTGAAACACGGTTGCTAAATATGAAATCTTTCCTTGATCTCTTTCTAGTTCTTTACATCATAAATGCTCTGTCTGCTGTTATCAAATAATATTTCTCTCTACTAGCTGCATAAATATTGTGTGTTTGTCAGTGTAAAGAGCATAAAGACAAAGAAGACAGAGGAGAAAAGAAAAGGCTGGGAGAACCAGGTGAGGAAGCAGACATGCAGTTCAGTCAAGATCGTAATTGTTTTCGAAGAGTAGCTGTTTCAGCTGAGAAAATCCTTCCATTCACAGTGAAGTTTTACATGTGCGCTGGCTGAGGCCCCCTGAAGGTCTGATCTTAGGATCGACCCTGCTGTGAAAGCCTCTCTCTTGTATTTGCCATAATTGATTTTGACTGCAGTCATTGAAAACGATGTGAGAAAAGTTTGAGCTTAGACGAATGGATCTATCGACACACTAATGACTACTGTCTGCGCTCTCATTACTCGAGAAGTAAGTTGACTAAAACATGCCAGTCTTCCAAATACCCAGCATATTTCTCCAAAGTCAATCACAGCTTCAGAATAAAAAGACAGCGTTTGCACCCCGACATGAAACAGACTTTGATACGCTTCACCACAGGGTTTTCTTCTGTCGTCAGCGAGGAAGAAATCCTCACGCTCAAACAGAAAATTCTATGAATGAGTGGGAGATGAAGCGAAAGACAGAAAAGAAAGATAATAAGAGGATGGAGACGCATAAAAAAAAGTAGCATGTCGTGGTAAGAGAAGGTGCTGGGTGATGTTGGATGTTGGATCTGCTCATGTCATGCTGATGAGTGTGTGTGTCTGTGTGTGTTTGCTGACCTTTTCACACTGAGGCAACATGGGAAATTTCTCCCGGCTTTTCCCATTTGTGGCAGACAAAGAGACAAAGAAGATGCTGAATGAATAAATAATCAGATTATCATATTGACAGCAGCTCACCTTTTAATGCTTGACTGGCTTGTTGCAGGTTGCTGTAACAAACAAGAGGAGTTAAGGAATGACAAATTGGCTGCTTAAACCTTAAAAAATACAGACACATGGGGAAATTAAATCACTCTCGAGAGAGAGACTAAGAGCCTTTCTGCAAGCAAAACAAATGCCAAAACAACAATAAATCAATACATTAATATTCATAGAAGGAGGTGTTTTTCAGGAACAGGTTGTTGGAGTAATTAAATTGGGATCCAGGAGCGTTTTTCCATGTATTTTTTCTCCAAATGCCTTCAAGTGTATGGAGGACAGTTTACAGAAGCTAATTGTCTTCATAAAAGATTGAATATTGATAACTCTCTTTTAACAGTGGTTAACACACTTTAGTGAGCAAGCTTGAACTGCAAAAAATGTCTTTAAACTTTCTTATCTTAGCTAATACTACTCATATATGTATATATATTTTGATCTATCTGATAGCTTTTTAGCACAGCCTCAAATGCTCCAGCCTAGAGGCTTCAATATATATAAATTTGAAATATTGATTCTTTTTAAAATAAAAGTTTTAGAAAGAATACATCAGAGCCTTGCAGAAAAATGCCATCTCTTTGCTGTCTCAGAATTCATTGTTAAACTTGGTATTCTCTCTCTCCCTCACTTCCTTTGTGGTTATTTTCTCTCTTTGTCATTCATACACACGCATGAAAGGGCTGAAATTTCTGGACAGGAGCGGGCTATATCTGTGCAGGAGACGCAGTGATCCACAGTCAGTTTCATTTTTTGCTGGGAGGACGCATGAGATGGACGGACGGGTAATTTGCGACGGCGAACACAGCGCCCAAGAACAGAGCAGAGGTCAATGAGCTCTTATATGGCTCCATCTCGCATCTGTCGCTTTGTATGGTTATCAATCCACTGGCTTCTGTAACGGATTGGTCAGATGTGTGTATGTGCGTGAACGAGTGAGCGCATGTCTAATAGGTTTCTCTGATGCATGATGACTAGGGAGAGTAGTGGTCAACCCAGACAAAACTAGAGGTTAGAGGGTCACACTGAGTCTGTAATCCCATTGGTTTATATTCCCAACACATTATTCACATTCAATCACATTCTGCCTGACGACGCTGCTATAGAGGGGTTGCCATGACTCACCGACAGGAGGGGAGGGGGACAGAGATGCCACGATCCAATTCATCTGAGGAAGAGATTAATCAGAGGACAACAGGTAATTCAAATTATGAGTAAACACATGAGCCATTCAAACTAATCTGTCCCATCTCTTTCAAAGGGACTCACTTTAAAACTATAATGCTTCAATCTTCTTGAAAGAAAATGACCCAAACTGTGACTCAGCGTGTCACCTCAATCTGCCTTGGCAGAGGAGCTGATATCATCTCAGCGCTTTTTGCTGGGTTTTATTGTCACTGATGTAGAAGAGTGTGTGCATTCATATGTGGGTTGGATGTATGATTGTATCTGTGTGGGTCAAACTGATGGAGTAGTTTTAAAAGTTGGTGTTTTTTTTTTCCTACCTCTGATACAACCAAGTGTCCATTGTGTTTTTTTTAATCGTACTGCAGGACGTATTTGCAAAGGAAGCGGACTGTAAATGTACAATAGGTGATGTCATTCTTGCAGCAACAGGACCGGCAGCAGCGACGGGGAATAAACAACAGTCGCTGCAAGACATAAGGATGATTTTAACACCTTATCTTTAGCGGAGTCGGATCTTTCTGTACTTGTCCTTTCATGCTGTGACAACAGGCATGAAAGAGGCGACTGAAAAACTGACAATTACATGACAATACACACATGACACGGAGAAGAATGAACAGACAGTAGATGCAGTGATTTCCAGCTAATATAAGAGGAGATAAAACTACCGCTAACTCATGGACTGATTTTCTCAAATCCACAGCATCCAACAACAAAAGTTGTTCTTCGAGCTTTCACTTTGTGTTTCTTGTTATTTTTTTGGGCAAAAAGCCTCATTATTTCATGTGCAGGGTTGTTTTCTGGTTGCTTCCATGATGAGGCACAGCACAAACACCTCTTGGCTGTGAGCTGGAAAAGTTTTTGAAGACTGTGAAATACAAGACAAAATCAATGTCTCTCTCTCTCTTTTTGTTTCTCTCCCTCTGCTGCTGCAACACATCTGCCTCCTCCTCCTCCTTTCCTCCATCCTGACACCTCCTTAAGTCTGAGGCATGGCTCTCCTCAGGACAAGGGTTGAATCGGATATGAAGGCGCCTCGGGGGAGTCACGTTCCTCCGGAGTCTCAACTACGTCAAAGCCCTGCATCACCTAAACGTCAAGACTACGTCAGCTGTTTGCTCTGCTGTGTGTGTGAGAGGTCAGGCAAATCCACCCACACCTCCATATCTCACTTAACATAAAGATAACAATCAAGGTCCTGTGTCACGCATTCAGACCTGCTAAGAAGTCCAAACATTCAGTGATATGTACTCGACAAAGTCTTTGGGTAAAAAAAAAACAAACATATAATGCATCCAAACCTATGATGGCTGAGTGACTGAAAACCTTGTCTATTATTGTTTTATAAATAAAGATTCAGACTTGCTTCTTATGGAGCCCCAAAGTGTTCAATGTTTAATAAATAAAAATAATTACAGAAATAAATGTATGTATATATTTACTTCTTTAATTCCTGTATGTACAAGTCACTTTCTGCAGGTTCAGGCTGCACATGGGACCTTCCTCACCAGCTGACAATCTACCTGTGTTATTAATGGCAGCAGCTATTTCTGGGTCACCTTGACAGGAGTTTCAGTCTGAAGATGTTGACAGTCTTCTTCTGTGGTTGCTAACACAGTTGGGAGCTAGCTGTCTGGTAGATAATGAGAAGTAATTTTGTACATTTCCATTATAAAATTGAAACAGAAAACACAACACATTTTAATGTAAAAGAATGAATGATAATAGTGATGATGTGAGATGATTAAGTAAATATTGCTTGAATTATTTTTAGTTTCGTGGTTGTCATTTTTTTTTTTTCACAATTTACTTGTGATTATTTCATGATGTCGTTTTAATTTGCTTTATATTGAGCACTTAAAGACTCCACAGATTCTCTTACTGTGTCTCTTCTTCATGCTCAGTGAATTACATAAGTGAAATAAAACTATGAACCTGTAATTCAGCTCTATACTGGATGAAGGGGGCTGATGCTCTTGGTTCATTCTGGCAGAGTGGCCGAGCTTGTGCTGCCACCAAAGCGAAACAATCTGGATCTCTGTGCTCTGTGGCACCTTCTCAGCCTGCTTCAGCTAATTGGCTCCTCTGAGAGCCGCATACAACCACTCATACACATTAAGTAGATGCAATCCAGGCAAACACACACCGACAGAGGACCTCCCAGCCATCTGTTGGGGTTTGCACATACAGGTGCTCCTCTGCTCCTGCAGTCCCAGCCTAGTGCTCAGGAGATGCTAGAAGTCCCACTAGCCTGCTGTTGTGCATGATCAGTGTTGGAGTGATGTGTCTGTTTTGTTGTATTTTTTGTCAAAAAAGCAAAGCAGTTCACGACTCATCTCTGTTCAAACAGCTTCTGCTCATGCTGCATCTAACCCTCTTACCGCTAATTCTCTTTACCTGAGACAAAGGTGCTGCAAAGAAGAGGTCTTAATTACATCGGGTGCTCCACAGTACATTTGGCAAAGCTAACCTCCCTATCCTGCCCCCGTCCTCTGACATAATAAGCTCAAAATGCAGCACTGCTGACATCAAGTTGTGAAGGCGAGGAACTACAACTGAGTCTGATGCGCATTTTTTGTTTCTATGTGGAGAAACTTGTCCTTAAGCATCTTGTCAGTATAAATCCAACAACAACTCCCTCAGTTGCTCAATATAGGCACAAAAACATTCTGGCTTTCAAAGAAACATTTTTTTCACTGTCACACAGTTTATACTTTAATATATAACAGCAGCAACAGCGTAGACATTAATAACATCAATTTAAAATGGCTGCTTTAATTTTAGCTGAAAAAGTTACATTGGACTAGAATCCCTATTATGGCAGCCTCAATGTCTACGAACAGTGTTACACATGTTGAAATGTCTGCTATGCAAACTTTCAGTCGGGACCAGATCAGTCACAATGATTAGAGACAACTTATTTATGATCACTAATGCTCTTGTACTATTTCCATATTTCTGTAACTATTTTACATTTTTAGGCTATTTAATGGCAGAGTAGTATTCATCATATCAGTAGATTAGTGGATTATTCCTACTGCAGCATATTTCTAAACTGCCTCCCCAATTTCAGATTTTCATGATGCTGATATTGCAAAAAAATCGGCTGTTATATTGTTCACGTAGAGCTTGAGCTTTAGATGACACCTTAATTGATACTAGTGCAGTCTATGTATTGATCTCCTCGGTCACATGTATGATCTGATGTGGATTTTCTCTCTGCTTTTTTATGTGGGGAAACATTTAGTCAGTGTTCAGATGCCATAAAATGATTGCTGGATGAGAAATCATTGCTTTTTATCACTGCTCTAACATGGAGAATGTTGGCTATCATTTAAATATTTCCATTAGCTACATTAAGGAAAAAATGCCACTACACACAACACTTTAAAAGCTGGGGTTGTTTAAAGGTTTTCTGGGAAATGTAGTAAATCAGCTACTGAGGTATCAGACATGGAAAACTCTTCAGTGCACCTAATATTTAATAATTACACATTCCAAGCTGTCACTAGGTTAAAAAGCTGAACCAACCATGTCATGGTTGGATTGGTGCAGGTGTTACAAATAACATCTATATACTGTTCTGTTTCAGTGTGGCACGATTTAGTTTGCACAATACCAGGAGCCTAAAAACCCATCTATTGTCCATTCATCCATTTCTTATAACTCATTTTCAGGGTCCCAGGGAGTTTGAAGACACAGCAGCTAAATAGAATTCAGGGCCATTACTTATATTATTTTCAGAGTCAGAGTAACAAAGGATAAGAAAGTGGTATTACTTTAAAATGCCAATAGTGCTCTTTTCTTTTCCTTACCCCAGCGTGACAGTTGACTGTCCCTACCTTCACTGAGTGAAGGCAGCACAAAACAGTGGATTTTCAGCGCTAACACAAATGTTAGATTTGGAATCATCCCAATAAAATCAGTTACTATGACAGGATCTCAGTGCTTCTGCAGTTTGAGAGCAAAGAAAGAGTCACAGATTTTGAAGTCGAAGAAATACAACTTTATTTATTTAAGTGTAAACAAAAAAAAAGAAGAACTGCATAGGAAATGTTTAAAGTCCAGAGAGTACAGAGTGAGCAGCAGGTGGCCAATATATTATAGTCTCCTCTGCCTTATTTAGACTGAAGACCTGACATCTGCACTTAAACTCAGCAAGACACACCATGTGCGAGTGTGTGTTAAGAGGGAGGGAAGGTGTGCTGACAAATGAACACAAACACATATACACACACAACACAACGCACACAAACATACACACACAGCGGCCCAGCTGAGGAAGCACTAGCAGCACCCATCTAAACTCAGCTGACCACACTTGCTCGCCCTGTCTCTTGGACTGTTAGGAGGATACATTCAGTGGATTTCTGCTTAGACAACAAGTATGCGGCGCACAAACACAATACTCACGCTGCATACAACTGGCTGCTGGGGGAACAGAACGCAACACAACAGACACAAGAATTTGGATGAGATGAGCTGGCAAACCCCTCCAATCAGCTGTTACAGCTGATTTACAACTAACCACTGGGCTACATGTTCCACTCCAACCACATGATTCCACCTCATAGTCTTCTGAATTAAAAGGTGTGGAACATTTGGCGCTATATGTCAGAGGAAAATGGAGTACGCATCATGTTCTGTTATGTCTTGTAATGGCACCAGCAGCAGGTTGTGGAGCGTGAGCTTCAACAAGATCCCATTTAGCCCCTTTCTTCACAAAATACATTCTAAAAGGGCCAATGTGCATCAAGTGGTGAAAAGTATTTGTACTTTTTTGTGAAAGAAACAAAACATTGGCAAAAAAACCAAAACAAAACAAAACAGATTAATCAGGGGAAACTAATCGAAAGCCTTATTGTTTCAGATTTAGAAATAATTTGTTTTTATAATATGTAAATGGACACACAAAAGAATCAGACTAGTACTGAGAGGTCATAAAAGGGAGAAAAAAGTCACTACATCATCACTACGGGACACGTTTCAATGAGACACCTGCGGGGCAGGGCTGCTGAAAACTACCTGAGTTAATTTTTTTTCCTTTCAAAATTTTCCAAACTTTTTTTTTTTTTTTTTTTTTTAAATCTTACTTACTTTAGAGTATACAATCATTAAAAGGAGGTCTATGACCTTGCACACATCACCTGGTGCAGCTTTGCTTTTTCATTCTTAAAGCCACTGAAGGCCAGAAAAAAATGGTGGAGAAAAAAAAAACAGGGGCCCAATTGAAAAAAAAAAGAGAGAGAGAGAGAGAGAGAAAGAAAAGAGAAAAACAAAACCCGCTGAGCAGGAGTGCAGTCAACCAATCACATGCTCAGCAGCCATCACCACACTTCCTGGATTCTTATCAAGACAAGGAAAGGATCTGAATACAAGTTTATGCTGGAGAAATCTAGCTGCTCCTTATATGAGAGCGAGAGATTCAATTACCATGACGAACATAAAAATGGCCCCTTTGTGGATTTATGAACATGGGTATATCTTCACTCGGCAGGAAGTTTTTACACCTTCCTAAAGTTACAGGGCTTTTGTGTGTAATGACAATATGTTAATATGTCTACCCATATTATGCATATGAGAGAGAGTTGCAGAAAATGATGCACCAACGGTTCAGGGCCGCAGCCACCTACATTTGTCTGAAAACTCTGCCTCTATTGTTTCTCGGGAACTGAGGTATGGCCGGCTGAACAGGTTGTGCTCTGCAGAGCCTCTTTAGAATAGGAAATACAATCGCAAAGGTCAAAGGTTAATTCCATCCAACGCAATCCTAACACGCATACACATCTTTGGGTAAATATTTTGGTAAAAACCACCCGAATAGTCAGCTACCCACCCAATCTGAGTTTTTGCAACACCTATCTGAGAGACATCATTAGAATACAAGGACTTTTTAAAGCATGCAACAAAATGAAAAACAAGGTTTAAAATACATTCTTCCTCTTTAAGAGTGAAGACCTTAGGAACTTAAAGATAGAATTCTGCAATTTTAGAAAAAAAAACTGATGCAACATGAATGAACATTTCACAGAGTAATACTGAAAAGCAAAAGAAAAAATAAAACAATCTTACTGGTTAAAGTAGGTGTTGGGTTCAAAGCAGCAGGGTGTGTGGAATCAAACTGGCTCATCATCAAGGTGCTAATAGCTCCACTTAAATAATAAACCAGCCTGTTGTCTCACATTAGGCGTAATCCTCTGATGTCTTCTTTTTTTTTTTTAACCAAGTCAGTGGTTGAGTTTAGACTTTTCTCAAAGTCCTTCACAACCAACATCAAGTATCCTAAAATCCACACTGAAATATTGGTAAATTGTGCTGAAATTAGAGGTAATTCTTGTGCATTCAAAGGCGGATTTGTGAAGTTCTTAACTCTTTACAAGAGGCCACATCCTCTTCCCCTCACCCCTTGCGCACAGTCATAAAGTACATATGGAATCTGCATGTTCATCATCATCATGAGGTAAAGATAAATGGGGCCCAGCCCTCTTAAGTGCATCCAATCAGAGAGCGAGGATTTATTCTCAGGTGCTCTGATTCAACATTTGCATTTATGATATAATGGTCCAGTGACAGTTGCCGTCTACAACAGCGTGGTCCAAATGCCAACCCCGTTTGGCACAGAAATCTCACAGCTCATTTTGGCACAATGCTTTCATCTGAAATATTTGGTTTCTTGATGACAAAAGGCATAGACTACCAGGCAATTTTACAGAGAGGGTTGGAAGATGGAGCGATGACCATAAGAAAAAATTTAATTTCAACTCAAAACAGTACCATGATCTTTGGTCCTATAGCTATGGGACATGTACTGTACTGTAACACAAGAAGATTCAAAGAATGAGGTATCTTTTTGATGCATAAATATCTGACGGGGTATGCTTAAATAAGAGTAAAAATGAGGTATTAAGAATGAGTAACAAGTTGAGGTATTTGAATGTTAAATGCACAGTAGCAATGAATAATATATTTGAGGTATTCAGGAATCGAGGTATACGAGAGAGGAGGTAAAACAGCCATTGAGGTACAGAATATCTGAGATATGACGATGCAAATCCTGATCATGTGCAGACTGGCCCTCTCCTCAGAGGTGAGAGCCAGTCAGAAAATCTTTTCAGGTCCCAAGACTCTTTGCTAAGCTAAGGAAGTGGCTTGCAGAGCCTTAATTGTCTAGTGCTTCCAATGGGACACAGATTGATTGGGGAGCAAGGAGATTCAAAACCCAACAATGCAATCCCCACGAAGATTAGTATCTAATAGTCACTATGGTAATTAGATTGGGATACAATGGCTAATCTGAGATGCTACTTTGAGCCTATGGGCCATCTAATGATAAATGATAAATTGGGACATTGTTTGATGGGCTGAGGTAAATAAAAAAATCTTAAGTGGAAGAAAGGGTTACTCTTTGGTGCAGGTATCTTCTGCTCTCTACACGGACATCTCTGCAGACAGACGAATAAAGATCTTGTTTTAAAATCTGCCTCACACAACAAGGGCCATGGTGTAAGCAGGATGTGAAAGTACTCATGTACAATAAACTGTGGTCAAAGCACACTTAATTTTTCTAAGCCTAACATGGACAGTGCTATGAACTCAACTCCATGAGTTTTATGAACTTCAGACTTCCCAGCAACAATGATTATTTAAAAAATTATGTTTTAAAGGGGATTTTTAGATTTTTCTTGCCAAATCTCCCGTTGGCCATTGTGCAGAAATTCTAACTTTGGTCGACTCCAGTAGTTGGTCTATAGACCTCCATCTTTAGAGGAATCGGTCTACTAGCGATCATCTGGTGGGTCTCCTCAACTTCAAGAAGCAATAAATAGGACCGGGCTTCGTGACCGCATCCTCTTATTTGAACTGGACTAAATTCTAGGCCCCAGAAGCCAAAGGGAGTGGCTTTCAACCACAATCCAAATCCGAGGATTCAGGACTGTCATACCAGGACTGTAATGTTAGATCTTTTATGTGATGTTGTTAATGTCCTCTGGACAGTCAAATTAGGAATCTACTTTCAAGGCTCTTGTCACACAGCATGCCTCACCAAAAAGGTGTTATTCAATTAAATGATTAAATCTCTATGTTAAAATTGCTAATAGATCCAGATGATAGAAAATCTGTCTCTAGATACTTTGGTGGGTCCTCCCTTTTGAAGGAGATGAAAGTCTCCTTGCATGCTAATCTTTGCATTTTAATTTTTCATGCAACTGACTGGATAAGAATGACACAGGTAGTCTAATCTAATTTGAAACTTTACTTAATCCAGTCCTTTGCAACACATTAGGGGCAGGGGGTAAGGTTGATCAAACACTTTGGATTATTTTATTATAGGGCTCTTTTCGTGGATCATTTTTGAGATAATCTCCTCAACTAATGAATTTATAAAATCAGCATTAACTAGTAAAGCTCAAGAGAGAGCCTGAAAAGTACAGGTTATTTAAATCAGTCCTACAGTAATCTGGGCTAATTTTGATACTATCAAGTTTGGCATCGCTTTGTGCACTTTTCTTAGGCTATCATGAAACTACAAAACCCGCGAAGCCACAAAAGAGACAAGCCTTGATGTATGAGTGAAAAACTATGTATCCTAAAAACATGAACAGGACACTACTGTACCCTAGTTTCCTCTCCGAGCAAAGCCCTCTAATCAGAATAAATCGTGCAGCCTCTACAGCGGTCTGAGTATTGTCTCAGCAACAACATTCAGGAGGTTCACTTTAACTCATATTTCAAAATGCACAGCAAGAATTCCATTAATCCTGTGCAAATATCAACTGAACAGTCTATTCTTTTTTGTCTCTCTTAAATAAAGTATAGAGGTAGACTTTTCTTCTTTGTAAAACTTCACGGACTAAAACCTCTGCTCAGCGACTATGAGTACATTCATAAAGAGCTAAATGAGGTAGGTATGGAGCAGAGGGTACAAGATTTCAAGAAAAGTGAGAAATTCCCTGAGATGGATACTTAAGGAGAGCTTGCAGAAAGAATTTGGAGCTAAGACTGAGGAAGAGAAATATGGCTCTTTTTCTACTGATTATCAATTTGTAGAGGTCCCCTTTGTCATACAAACCACAGATATCTGATTGGGAGAAAAGCAAATGAAAAAATAATCATCTACAGTTTTAATTTCCCTTCACTTCAACACGCTCCTAATCCTTTCTGAGCTCTCCTCCTGTTGTGTGTTGATTCATTCTCTCTCCTTCATTTCCTTCATCAAAAAAAAAAAACCTGCAAAAGGCAAACAAAGGGAGAGAATGCAAAAATAAACTATCTTTTTAGAACTTGAGGATGCGATTATTTCCAAAGTCAACAACCACAATGACTCCATCAGGCGTCACAGCCACACCGGAGGGACGATCCATCTGTCCAAAGCCGCTCCCTTGTGTGCCAAATTTGCATAAGAAGTTTCCATTTGGCTCGAACACTTGGACTCTGTGGTTGCGGGAGTCTGCCACGATGATACGGTTCTCTTGGTCCACAGCAACACCCTGGGGCCGCAGAAACTGCCCGTTCCCGGTCCCTTCAGAACCAAGAAAGCGAGCTGACTGGCAGTCTGGTCGGATGACCAGGAGCCGGTGGTTGTTGAAGTCGGTCACCACCAGGTGGTCTTCATGGTTAAAGGCCACTCCTCTAGGAGAGTCAAAGTGTTTCCACAGGGCCCCTTCAAAGCCGTACTTGTTGAGGAAAGAGCCGTCAGGGGCGAAGAGCTGCACGCGGTGGTTCCTGGTGTCTGAGACCAGGATCTTACCCTCAGAGTTGACAGCCACATCCCAGGGATAGTTGAACTGTCCATTCTTGGTACCCTTTTCCCCAAACTTCAGCAGGAACTGGCCCTCAAAAGTAAACACCTGTCAGACAAAGCAAATGTCCAAGGGGCCCAGCATGTTTATATCTGCACCAGTTAGAGAGCAACCACGAAGAGCTATGTGTTTACATATGTATATATGAGTTTACAAGCTTTCAGAGGCTGACATACTTTTTCACTTACACAATTTTACATCTTAACTTTTCCTTATGGACTTTTCCATGTCTTTTGAACTTATGGATTCACATGTTAATACATTAGCAGAAGAAGAATTGTGTTGACTGTTTCTACGTGTGTGTTCGTACCTGCACACGGTGATTGTCTTTATCAGCCACAATGATTCTTCTCTGACTGTCACATGCAACCCCTGCTGGACGATCAAACTGACCAGGTCGGGAACCCAAAGAGCCAAACTTGTGGTGGAAGGCACCGCAAGGTTTGAATATCTGGAGAGAGAAGAAAGAAAAACATTTAATATCAATTCCACTTTAATGCTACAGCATTGGAAAAAGGTTTCACATTAACCTGCATGCTAAGTGCATCGATCAAACTCAGTTGGATTTCTTGTATTTCTTTCCAGACCATAGACTCTGCCCTTGGCTTTCTGCAAGCACTCTAATGTACACACAGCCAAAGTCTTTACAAAGCAAAGCGATACACACATGTGAAACCACTGAGGCACAATTTGTGGTGGGTTTCTCAGGCCCTCTTGACAATGTAAACTTTAAATTTCGTCCATTTGGTCTACTACATACAGTGCTGTTTGAGCTTTACTATGTCCATCCAGTGTGTGTCTTCACTTGTATGTATAGGAGGGAAACAGGAGAAAAACAGCTTTATTTTCTCTCCAATACTCAAACACAGTTTTATAAGGAGATTCTGCTAAAAAAAAAAACTCTGTACAGAAAAGAAGAAACTATAGAAGCTTTCTCTTCATCGCTCTATGCATTTTTTATTTCTTAATGTTTCTTTAATCCAATTTCTTAAGTGCTTAAGACAAACAGTATATCAGTCACTGGCCAGACAGCAGAGTATAATGTTGAAAACAACCATTTCACTGACCATATTTGTTGCCACAGTGTGATGTAAATAGACAAAGATGAAGTCTGAGCTCTACCTGTATGCGGTTGTTGCTCCGATCAGCCACCACCACGTATCCCTCCTTGTCCACACTGATGCCCCAGGGACGACACAGCTGACCATCTCCCTCCCCCTCACACCCAAAGGATGACACTTGGGAGCCCAGTGAGCCATAGCTCCGCCCTGACTTCACAGTCACCTTGAAGGGGCTGCCCTGGATGTGCTGGTTACACACCAGCACCGACACAAGGTGTTCCCCCTCACATTTAGGGAGGTAGCTGACGGTGTACGAGCCATTCTGATGATCTGTTACTTCTGCTGCAGACAGGTTGCCATCTGTGGCTGACATGACTATTGCTGACACTGTGTCCCCACCAGAAAGACGTGGCTCACCGTCATGGTCATATCCAATAACAGTGAAGGAGGCTGGCTTGCCACGAAGCGCACTTTTCAGACCCTCACCATGGGCTTTGGTGACTGGGGCAAAGGCTCCACTGCTGATAAGGCCCATAGACTGGATGGCTATGTACAGAGCCTGCAACAACCATAATTGAATACATTAAGGTGTTTTGTGATCATGAAAATTCAGAATAGACTGGTCAAATGTAAATCAGCCACATAACTTCTCCAATAAATTATATTACTATATTTGGCTCAGTAGTAGTTAACTTAAGGTATTGAGCAATTGTTTATGACACATGATCGTAAACCCACCTGGTCTGGGGGAGTGAACATAAAGCGATCATCCTCCTGCGGCTGCAGCAGGCCCCTCAAAGCCTTGAGTTCGTGGATCTGGGTGAGCATTCGCTCCCTCGCCAGCAGCACGTCGAGGTGGCGTCCCTCATCCAGCACCTGGCTGACAGCAGCGATGGTGCTGTCCAACTTGGACAGACTCTGATGTAACTTCTCCACCTGCAGATACAGAGATTTGGCCTTCACCTGACGGATCTTCTCAACCTGAAAGGAGACAGAATGGTTACAATCACTAGATGAGATTTTCTTGTTGGGTCATCATAGAAAGCCCATGACGGATTAATCCATGAGATTATAATTTTTTTAATGCTTTAAAATATGATATTTAATTTTCAAAGGTTAAATAGTAGTGAAAGCCCAGAAACTACTGCATAAATCTTTGCATTTTAAAGTTTTTCTGTTTCTGTGGTGATGCGACTACATGAACAATGTACAATAAAGAGCTATTCAGTTGAATAGCACAACAAATTATTCTGTGGTTGAATAATACCTAGCCAGAGCTCAGAAGTGATGTTTTTCCTGACTGAGACTACTGTTTTAAGTTACAGTATGTGCAGTATATGCAGCCACTTCCCTCTTCTTTTTCCATTGTTTAATATTCTTAGTAAAGTTCAATGTGGAATTAAACAACAACAGTTATCCTGATTCTTACATACCAATGACTGTTACAAGTAAGTCTGCCCACTGGATGGCAGCAATGTGCTGACCATGCCAAGTCTTGCAGATGTCAATATTCAGGAAAGGATGAGGATTTTGGAGTGCATGCTTGTTGCCTGCAAACCAATTTTAGATTGTGCATCACTGTGTCAAAATGAGTCTACAGGCATTGCAACATTATTTAAGGCTGGCTTTAGGAACATAGAGACATGAAGTACATTTCTGATTACATTGGAAAGATGAAATTTATTTGTAGCAAAATCCAATATCCTGTTCATTTAAAATCACACACATATCTATGTAATGAGTGAAGGACTCCATGAATCTGTAAGAAAATATTGATAGAATTTCTATAAAGGACTCTGTGTGACATCTGAGAAAGCATTATTAGGATTTGCCTTAGTCCCAAATTATTTTTGTTCTTTTCTGCACAAATCCAACCTTGGGAAAGAAAATGCCAGTTGTACACAGCTGCTTTAAATTTCCCAAACAATAGAACAGAAGAAATTGGATTTTGTGCAATACTGTACAAAGCAGAGTTTTACATGGAAAGGGGGGGCTGTGGAATTACAACCGTGAAGTGTTACTTGAAGTTTTCTGCTCAGCTTTAAAAACAAAAAAAACTGGCCATCATTCAACCACAACGCATTTCAGTTATGGTGAGGCGCTAGGTTAAGTTACAGTACAGTCAGAGACAATAAGGCAATGAAGAGGTTGGTAGAACCTGAGAAGCAGAGATTGGGCCCTTACTTACCACCACCTAACAAAAAGAGTGGGACACAATAGCCTGACTGCCTTTATGGTTAGAAAGACTTCTGATAGCAGGGATGGACTGAAAGTAACAAAGACTCCACAAGAGAGGGGCCTTTTGTTCACCCCCGCCGTAAGTGGAACTGCAATTTGCATCTGTGAGACTAGTGTTACACTTTATAGTCACTGAAGACAAAGACTAGAGTTAGGCTTTCTGACAGACAGACTAGTTTGTCAGTTGAAAACACTCAACAACAGAGCTGGTATGGGTTTCACAGTGTTACAGAGCAAAAATTTAACACAGAGAGGGGAGGACCTTGATGTTCTCTGATGTAACAATCACTCACAGGCTACAATCTCACCTGCCAGCACAACTCCCACACCAGGTATTCATACAATAACATATAGAGGACACACCCCGACTTGCAATTACAGCTTTCAAGTCGCATGTTTTACCCATGAGTCACTCAAGCTCTCTAGCTGTCATCTTACAGCCGTTAATCTCTCATGGAGTCATAGTGAAGCACCTCTAAAGATTTGGTTAATTTTTTCCTGATACCAGAATCACCACAGGTCATCATCTGCCTCATAAAGGAAACTCTACTGGAGTCATTTTTTAATATCTGAGGGCCGCAGCAAAATTGTATAAAAGTTTACTTAACAGACTTCTCTGGTAAGTACACACCAAACAAGTTGTCGGATGTTTGTGAATTAATGGTCTATTTCAGCTAATTTCAAAATCATCCTCAGACTTCTCCCAAAATATTAGGCAACATTTAGAGTTGAGGGAAAAGAAACTTGTAAATTTGATGTTGAAGTTATTTCTTTATGATCTTTCTCTGTAAAAGTAGCAGTTTGTTGATGCAACACCCTCTCAGCTACATTACACATTACTGTGGGGAGAGAGGTCTGGTTTATGTAAAAGTGTGTCCTACCAGCCAACATATAGCAGCTGTTGGAGCCAATTTCTCCTTTGCATTTTAAACTTGAGGCAGAGAAAAATGTTTTAATGATCATTTCAGTATTTAACTTTAAAAATCAAAATAGGAACCAACATAGGTTATTGCTATATCATCTCTAGACTCCCTTAAAAATTTTAGAAATTTAATGTGTTATTGCAAAGGAGAAATTTTATAAACCTTAACTTAACCATAAATATTTCTGCCTTCTTGTGCATCATACATGACATGTAATTCATATTATACATTAGGTTATTCTTCATTTTTTTGGTGAAAATATGTGTCTGTCTGTTCCAGTGTTAAGCTCCTACTGTTGCTCTACCAGCTATAAACAACAGTGCTTGGCAGATGGAAACATGATAGATTACAAAGCAGAAAAGTGTGATATAAACAAAAGTGGTCAGTTTGGAGGCATGTGGGGACAAAGTGTAAGGCCAGGTTTTAATGCAAATACTTAGAGCTGCTCACCTGGGACTGGATAACCCAGGACAGATGTAAATACCAGCTGTGTCCAGCCTCAGAGACTCGAGGGTGGGGGTGGGTGGGTGTGTGTGTGTGTGTGTGTGTGCCTGCCTGTGTGTGTGGTGTGCTACATTTGCGCATAATGACTTTATCAGGTCAGGGATAAAGAGTGAGTCCTGTAGATGTGTAGAAAGGATTAAAGGGGGAACATGGGTAAGTAAAAACCTTCGTTGTGACACTTTGACCTGCACACATACACACACACAGAAGCTGTAAGATCTGAGCAAGTAAGACACAGCTCAGTTTTTACGATGTCAATGAGCCGACAATCAGGATAAGAGGAGAAAAAAAGACTGCAGGCTGTGACACTATATGAAGACAAAGATGCACAAAAGTGCAGTGAACTATTCGGTTTCAGTCCTAATTGATATGATTAAGATTGTGTTTTTTTGTGTGTAAGAGAGACAAAAAAAAAGACTCTCTTCTCATCATGCTGTGCCCCCTTTCCTCAGTTTAAGGAAGAATTATTAAATATTTACTGGAATAATCATAGTTTCTGTAAAACCTTTCCTACTATTAAACAAATTGTTTTGTGCATGAGCCTTAATGGTGAACATTAAAGTTTCTGCTCACCTTCCACAGTAGTTCACACTCCCTCTCCTCCAGAGCTTTCTTATGTCTGAGAACAAGGGCCTTCACTTCGGTCTGCACCACCTTGGCTTTGATCTCCACCTGCTCTGCCATGGCCTGGACCTTCTCCATGCTTAACTGGGGAAAAAAACACAATAATGTGATCTTTGATGTGTTACAACACCCTTCCAGCTTATTGGACAGTCAGCTGAGGCAAAAGACAAAAAAAGCAGAATTTCAGGAAAGATCACCTTACAATAAAAAATGGACCAAACACTGAGACAAAAGACATGAGGATAAGCATAAACATGACACATTACTGCCTGGTCTGTTTTGTTACTCAGATGAGGTACAAATGACCCCCAGAAACAGGATGTTGGGGAGCAGGAAGCATTAAAAGAAAGGACACTCTATGTGACATCTTCCTGGAATAAAAAAGGACAAACACCTGCTCAGTGATCTATTCCTTTCTCACGTTTGGTGGCTCATTTAGAGGGGAAACGGAATCTTGGGTCAGGAATAGGAAGTCACTTCAAACTGCACAGGATGATGCAACTTCCTGCAGGACTGTACCCCAACTCACTCCTGATACTTAAAGTTGACATCAGTAAATTTATAAGCACTGCAATGAAAAATAGTTTTTAACCCGGACTGAAGTATTGAACCATTGGGAAGTGTCCATTATTATACACTGTATTGAAAATTGAAAAATGTCAAAAGTCAGAAATTATATGCTTTATCATTTGTTCTTTGATCATTTTTTTTAATCTTCTTTTTTCATTTAATACTCGATCTATATTTAATTTAGGTGAATTCTTTAAGGCAATGTATCTTATACTTAGCAGTTTGGCAGTTGATTTGGTACTAAAACTTAGACTTCTGAAAAAATAAGTCAACCCTACAAAGAAACATGCATAGGAATTGCTTTTGGCAGGAAGGTATAGTGAGCCTTTGTATGTACTAAGCAAGAATTTCTTTTACCATTTGTCTTCCACTACACTGGACAGAATTAGATAATCAGGGCATCAGCACAAATAAATTAGTCAACTGATTAAATGCCATAAAAATGCCATAATATTTAGAGATCCTACGAAGAGGGTCTGAGCTTTTACAACCCCAATTTGGGCTAATTACTCATTTTTCTCTTTGTCTCCCCTCTCTCCATATTTTTCTGGCTTTTACCTCCGGCATTTCTGGGAGGTCACAGGGTGAACCGGACCTCACAGGGACGAAGGAGAGGTGGGATAAGGTTTTCTTTGTGATACTGGCCGCAGGGATCAAAGGTCACCTAAACCTCTACAGGCTGTGATCTGCAACCCCTGTTTTAAGACACATACTGCCCTTCCCCACGGCATACCCGCAAGAACAAAGACTGGCAGCAGTGTCTTTTCTCTTTTGCTTGGCCATTTAAGGTGGGCAGCTACATCAGGCCCCCAAAGAGGGAACAGCAGGGGATAAATCCTAATGAATCGGGGGAGGAAGAAAGTGAGTAAAGAGGTAGGGTATAATATAAAGTTACCTCTTTTCTCCAGATTTCCCTGTGTATTCCTATAAAATGTTTATCTGTGTTCTGTTCATTTTTTTCTTCCTCTTTTTGTTCCCTCCCTTAAGCTAAAGGGAGGCAAAGAGAAACGAAATAACTCGAGTTCCACCCTTCATTTTCTGTCCTCTGCTTCTTGGTCTTACAATCTACCTCTGCATTTCCTTGTCTGTATCTTCTCTCTTTATGTCTTTCTTTTAACATTCCCAGAAGAGCACAGCTTGGAACACAAAGAGGGTCGAACTGACCAATCAAACCGCAGAGTGAAAGAGCTCTGGCCAACCAGGAGGTCACAAGTCCAGGGTCAGAGGTCAGAGAAGATAATGGGTGAGGAGTGGGCGGAAATTTCCTGCCTCGGGGGACTGGAGCGTGTGTGGTGTGTGTGTGTGTGTTTACATATTATCTGGCGTCAGCATTTACTCTCATGGTGACCCGGGACAAACTGGACAAACACACACCAAACACCGCAAGGTACTGCCAGATGGTATGCGCAGTTCCATAATATTCAGCTGAACAGATCCTGGTTCTTTTCCTTGAATAATTTATTGACTTTGCTGATTTGACTCTCATTGGTCAAGAACAAGTAAGGTGCTGTGGTACAACTGCTACATGTGGCCTAGCATACTGCATTTAACTGAGCAGATCCATGTTGTAATATCTCAGAATTCATGGAACACCTAGAGTGACATAACACATCCATTAAGGTACAAAGTGTGAGCCAGTCACTCAAAGGTCAAGCTCTCTTTAGGAGATAGTGCATTCCGACATGTCACATGACCTGGAACAGCTAGTGTTTCATATTTCTGGAGTCTTTTTTAAGATCAGAAGGCTCCCATGAACAGTCAAATTGAACTGTCTGTATAAAACATTTACTTTCATTTTTTATTTATTTGTCACATTGTTTTCTGTTTGGTAGATGATTTGTCTGATCAAATATGCACATCACAACTTCAATGCATATTACACAGACACTGGTCTAATATGGATATAACATTTAGAAAAAGCAAAAGATCCTCATATTTGGTGTCAATACCAGGGTATAATGGGCATTTTTGCCAAACTGATGGTCATGTAAATCATCAGCTGGATTACCATTTGATCCCTAACTGAAGAATAACGATATCTTTTTCTATATTTCCAAAAAAATGTTAAGTAAGAACTAGTTCCAAGATGGTGTACTCTAACAATTTCAATGATGCCCTGACTTTTATCTTTAGCCTCACCAAGAGGTAGACGTTTGTGTTTTGAATGAAATGTTTCGATAACAATTAGTTGAACTATCATGAAATTCGGGTGACATATTTGTGTCCACCTTAACAACAACATAGTTTTTGACTGCCTTAACCTTATCAGTCCAAAGTTTCAGTATCTCAAACACCAAGTACTCATAAGTATGTTCATATTTAAACTACAGGACTGAATTCTATATTTCCAATGTGAAACTGGAAAATCTGTTGAGGTTGGATCAGAAAGCCTGAAGACCCTGATTCAACCCAGACCTGGAACTCTAAAATAGTTGCTCTGAACCTCAGTAGTTGTGTAAGTTGTAGTAATTTACTTTTCATTAGCACTTCTGTTTTATCATGTCCCTTTAATGCACTCATACACACTGTACTGTCTATCTAAACACATGTTATCATGGTGTTTGTATGCATATTATATTGTTGTCAACTTCTTTTTGGCTGTTGACTTATCAATTAAGTGTTCCAGCATAAGTGAAAATCGTTCCTAAACTGTTTTAACATTTATCAGTCCATTAGTGATCAGTCCTCTCATCCTTACATCACTAGTACAAAGGTTACTGTGCGGAATCTAATGGGGACCTAGGAAACTGCCACCCAATCTATAATTATGGAAATAAGGAGAGGCTGTGTGTGTGGTGTGTGTGTGGTTGTGTGTAGAAGTGAGAGTAAAAAGCAGGGGGGATGAGTGAGAGAATGACTGAAAAGGGGGAGGGCAAAGTGTTCCACTTCTTTTAGAGAGGAGGGGAGTTTTCCTTTCTCTGAAATCCTTTAAATACCTCATTTACCCTCCCCCATCCTCCTCACCACTCCTCCTCCCCTTTGACCTTCAGCCCTGCCCCCGCCAGACCTCACCCTATGCGACTCAACCCCCTTCAGGGCCAGCTGGACACCTCTAACCCCAGGCTTCCCAGAAGCTCAGGACTGGTCACTCTCAAACTTATTCAAGCTGACCATCCCTGAGAGTTGGCCTCTGTGCTGAGGGACGATGGAAAGACACAGCTGCTCTCCTCAGCTTCTACTCCACCTCTCTTGGAGATGGATGAGTTGGATTCATATAGTTTGACCTTTGAAGGGATTGTCTTTTTGTCTGACCACGGAAACTCATGCAGAAGAGCTCTGGGTTTTGTTATGTTAGTACTTAAATCAGTTTGACCTAATTGAGTTCTGAGGACTGATTCATGGCCATTTTCCTTTGATTCAAATACAGCAACATGATACAGTCTCATCTAGCCATGTTCTCTTAAACTGTTTATTTTAATTGGAAATAAGCAAAAAAGCAAGAATGTGTGTTACTCTATGTAGGTGTCAATGCTTACCTGGATACTGCTGCCCCAGTTCCACACTTAAAGGCTAGAACCAACAATCAAAAAAATGGCCCAAAGACAGGTTTTTTTTCAAATCTGTGTCAGTGTGTGTCTGTTCAGGTTCCTGTTTCACCTGCACGGCCTGTCGTCCCTGCTGTGCATCTGCCAGGAGCTGGATGGTAATGGTCCTGCAGTCCTGTACGGCGTCTTGTAGATAAACGAAGGTGTGGCCCATATGTCGGCCCACGCTGCATTCCCTGCAGATAGGCACTGAGCAGGTTTCACAGAAGAACAGGAATACCTGTGAAAACAGAGATGAAAATTGACAAATTAAAATGTTTTTTCTTTCAAACTACAACAAACAAACAAAATAGGTGCGGCCCATAATTCAGATTTGACTTCATTAATGACTTATCAAAGCTATAATACAGAAGGATATACAACATTAATATTTTTATAATTTTTTTAATCTTTAAGATTGGAGTTCCAGAAACTTAAAAGTTTTGAAATCTGAAATAATGTTTCTGTGTGTACGCATGGGTAAATTACTTAATGCTCATTTCCTTTCCGAGAACTTACTCACCATATATAAATTATTAAATGCCTTAATTAAGTGGTATGAGCAAACCACTGTTTAGGGCTAAAAAAATGCACTCTTCTTAAAACTTTATGTGTTTTACTGTTGCAAGCTGTTATGGCTGACAATGAAATGAGACTGACGGGATAAATGTATTGATCACAAAGTTAAATGTCACTCTCCCCCCCCCCCTTTCTCTCTCACACACAGAAAGCTAATTAATGAGAAAAGACCATGAATGATAAACAAATCATCCATATGCATTTGTTCCCAGGGAGGCTAATATAGGCCATGACACCCCAGAGAGCTTTCCTCTACCAAAACACAGAGTCAGAAGAGGCACAAAAGGTATAAAGGATACCTGAACTAAATCAATACTTATTCTGATCAATCTTTTAGCATCTGAAGAGGAAGGCCATATAGGGACATAACTCCCATTTCACATTTTGGATGCATTTCTTAGTGTAATCAAGTTGGCTGTGGCATCAGTCTCAATAACAGTGTAATTAAGGATTAATTACACACTTTCTTTCCAAAACTTTATAGATAGAAATATAAACCTGTGTAAACCATAGTACATCAATCTATTAATTTCACAGAAACCTTTGATTGGTTGGTTGGTTGGTTGGTTGGAAAAAAAAGTCTTATGTCCCTGTCTTGGATGAAGAGAAAAATGTCACATACCCTGTCTTGCTATAACCCAAGCTTAGCTTTAAACCCCGTGTCCAAATGCTGATTGTTTGTAATAGAGCTTAATTAAATATGCAACAGCCGCCATATCCCAAAGAGACACCAGATCAATGGCCTCCAATAGCAGGGGGACCTGAGTGGATGGGGAAGGGGCCTGCAATCAATCCATCAATAATGGATGTTCCCTCAGGGAGTGGTATAATCTAATGAGAGACACATGCACCTCCCCCTTTATTTGACTTCTTCCTCTTTTCTGCCTTCTTTTAAAGCTCCTCTTGGATGGGTTTATTCTTGTCCTTTTCTTGCTGTTTTTTTCTGCTGAGCCCTGTCCTCTGCTACAGTCTCTGCGCCACTCTGTCACTCAATGAGTCCTCCTCTCTTGCCTCTTGTCTTATCCCACCCCCATTTACAGCTCCTAAACTCCAAGGGGACAGGTCTCACAAAAGCAAGGAATGCAGCTAGGCTGGAGTGGAGGAGGAAGGTGGAGAAGAAGATGATGGACATAAGGCTAAGGCAGTTGGGGGTGAGGGACAGGCAGATTGATGGTGTGAAGATAGGATGGATTTAGGTGAGCCATAGTACCTACAGGGCTCAGATTAGCAGCACTCAGGTCCTCAGATGAAGCTGTTCTAATATTGGCAATCACATGACATGGGGTTTAATGAACTATACATTTTTCTTAATTTGCACTATTGGCACTAATTCTAACATATAAACTCTGACACCAATATGAACACATAAATGCTGACTAGTTTACTTGCAATTAGTGATGTTTTGTAGTCTAGCACCTTTCGCTAAGGAAAATACACTGATAAAGTCATTAAAACCAAAATGTCAAAGGTAATCATGCATGTATCTCCAAATCTCTCATGTTCAGGCCACCAAAGTGTTCAAATACTAATATAAGTTATCTCGTTCCAATTATCTGTTCCTTATAGCTACTAGTCTAAAATGTTACTTGGGTGGGGGGTAGTGCTTTAAAAACATCCCTGTATTGTGGTGGTTGGTCTTGTCCTCTGCTAACAAAGTAAGAGGCCCTTAGACCTCTTTGTCTGCAGTTTGCAGACATTTTCAATTGCTGTTCTTTTAGTTAGCTGTTAAAGCTGCTAGCTACATGACATACGTACGCAACATTGAAATATCACAGTCCAGTCCCTTCAAGTCAAGTCAACTCATCTGCTCACTCTCATTACACAAATGCAATTTGGCTTTGTTGGTTCCTCTGCCGCTTGCTCAAAGGAGGAACAACAACCCCCCATTCCATCTTCAAACCTTAAATACAGACCCGTTATGCGCAATACTCCTGCCTTGAACTGTCTAGGTAAACCCGGCTATTGTTCCAGTCAGGCTAATCCTCAACTACTGGAAACACTCTTAATGGTTTAAGCAAGAGATGGTACCTGAGTAAAGCTTACAGGAGGAGGATGGCTAATTATAACGAGGGCTGCTTTTGGGTTGATGGATACATTTATTTAGACATGTCCACACTATTATTGAAAGAGTGCAAAGCAATTCATAGTCAAGCCGGAGAGAGTAAAGAGTAAAGAGTTGCTTGCTAAATTCTTGGGACAATGGACTGCTCTGGTCACACATAGACTTAATCGGATATTACAAGGGCTTTGTACTTTAGGGCTGATGAGATAAAGTTAAGTTCCAACTCAGTGGAAAACTGGTGTTACCAAATAAAGCTCCCACAGTTAACATCTGGACAAATTTCAGGGTAGAAGTACATGTGTCGAAGGAGTTTACAGAGTGATTTTATCATATAGTTTTGGTGCACTATAGTTTTCGGTAAGAATCCTGAAATTTCAAATGTAAAGAAAAAATTGCATGCAAGCACAAGCCTCCATCTTCCATTCATCTGAAACTGTTGTATTATACTAGAAACCTGTACGCTTGCAGTTCATAAAATTATGATGATGCACACAACTCTAAAAAATGACATCATAGCACTGCATATGCTTTCTTGACATTAAAAACGTCACAAGAACAATGGATCCATGATGGGGTTTTTATGTGGAGCATTCAGTAGTCAATAATAATCTTGTGACTGTACTATCTCATGTTTACAATCACCATCTGTGCTTAAGGAAACAATGGCAAAATGAAAAACAACAGAACGGGTGCCTATTGTTGAAAACATTGGAGTCTCATTTCTCAGAACTAGACACCATGACAAATACTTGGAAGAACCTTCAAATATTTTTAATCTATCTTCAGCATATGTGTCATCAACGGTTCAACACTCCTTGAGGTGAAACACACTCATACACAAGGTTGTAGATTACATAACACATTGGCCTCTTGGAACACAAGTCAATATTATTGACTCACACAGGATACTGGCTCTTCCCAGAGGTCTTCATGTAAGGATCCTGTTCCCTCCCTGTTTGCCTCTGTCTATATCTGCCTATCTCTCAAACCCATCATTCAACAAGCTCTAAGTAATTTTCCACAAATATTTATTTTATTTAACCTATGACAGACTAAAGGGCATTGCACAAAACAAATTCTTCTGAAACGCTCTATCAGACATATGGTCCTGGAACAGGACAGGCATTTCACAGCAATACCATATACTCGTCTTGCTGGATACCCCTCACACATGCAAGAGCTCACCAGAAACTTCCAGCATGCACGTGACGCTAAATGTGAAAAACAACTTAAAAAGATGTGAAATAGGCGTGGTGTCACGCTAAAAAAGTTGTAAATTCCACAGAGAACACCCTGGAGGGAAGGCCCTCAGGCAGGGGTGACTCACCTACAGATATTATTTATTACACATGCACATGCATCCTGCTTTAGCAAAATATACAAACATGAGCACATTTACATGCGTGCAAAGTACGAAGCAAAATATAAAAAGATACACAAAGTGAAATACTCGCAGGGGAGAGGGGCTGGAACAAACACGCCATCAGCAGCTCTATAAAAGCTCTGAGCAGGAGGGCTCAGCTACATTGGGGGAAGTGAGTTATTGTATTTCATTAGCGCACCGGATGTTTCTCGTTCACCCTCTCTGCCCATTACACTCCTCCATTACGAGTTTACTCTTGGACACACCCCTATATGTTTGGTCTGTAGCCTTTTTAATAAAGATGTACCTCGAAAAGAATTTAAAAGGATTTTTGGATATCTTTTTCTTTTCTGACAGCTTTTTTTTAATTGAGAAACTTAAAATTAAATTGGCAAGGACTTTTTGATTAATCCTCAACAATTCTGCAATCGGGTGGATATATGCTGATCTCTGATATCTCTGACATCAACGTTGGAAATTACAGTGTACTCTTATACCATTTTACAACATTTAACACAATAAACAAATAACAGTTTTATCCTAAAAAACAAGCAAACAAAGAAATATGACAAATTAAATCAGTGGAAAGAAATTATCAGTTGCAGGCATACATTCAAAAATGTGTTCATACAGCCACCGCAAGCCGAGCTCTGAAAAGTGGCGGTCATGGAGTAGTAATTTAATTTATTATATAAATTTACTTTGTTTAATACCACAGTAAATTTGTGGTAATAATTATCCAAAATTGAATTATCTGAAGTGCCGGAGTACAATCAAGTCATGGGTAATATTAAACTAAAAAGTAGAAGAAACACGAACGCTCCAAACAGAAAAGAGAACATTAGTATATTTGTTGGTCATTTTCTAATGGTAACATATTTATAAGCGTTCCAATTTTAAACTGTCAGTTATTCCTACAGTGGGTGTGATAAGAGCACGAACAAAATATCTGAGAAGAGCAAATACTGAAGTACTAGGGGGAAAGTATAGAATAAATGCATGATGGCTATGAGCCTGGCCTTGTGCTCACAGTGAGCAGGCAGCAGTAGGATCAGCCCCCCTGTCCTCCCCCCCTCCCTTCCTTGGTAGGTACTGGGAACTGGGGGAGAGGGCACGAGCTCAACCAGCCAGTAAAATCACTCCGTGCAGCATTCGCTGCCTGCGTGTACAGCCGAGTGGGGGGAGGGACAAGGGCCATGTAATGTCACACTGCAGTGCCAGAAAAAATAGGACTACTCCGAGAACTATGAAAGCATGTTCTCTCAAAGGGACTCAACCACTTTAACTGCCACTGAGGTGCACAGACATCTGCGATGGTCATGTCCAAATGCCTTTTCTCAACAAGTCCCAGCTTACTCTATACCTTGTCTGTTACATGCTGCAAAATGTATTTCGCATGTACTTCAAAATGTGTTTTGAGATGCCTTTCAAGTTCATGTCTCACATGACTTAAAATTCAATCTACAACTGGCTATGAATGGTTTTTCGTGTTAGAAAACAAAAATGTAAGAATGTATGAAAAAGAGGTGCAGAACATTTATTTTGGAATCATATAGGACCTCATACAAAATGCATTAAGCACTTAATGCAATTTCATCAGGACAGAACTTCCTGATTAATCCGTCTGAAGTCAAGGCTAAGGTGTTTCTTGCAGATTAAATTATTATATTAATCATTAAATGCTATGATTTAAATGTTATTAAATAATAGCAATGGAACCCTTTAATGAATTTGACACTGATTGTGATTTCAAATAAACAAAAACTGTGTCACTGACCCATTCTCAAGAAGATAGGGAAAATTGCACTTATTCTTAGAGATGAGCTCAGACTGTTTCTTCTGGGATTTTATCTTTTATGCAGGAGCTCAGTTTAGCAGCACTTGATTCAGAAAGAAACTGTTTGGAAAAACATTAACCATAAAAGGACAAAATCTATTTCTGTTTAAGATTGCTTGGGAAGGTGTTTACATCAATTAATCCATTCAAAACATCCATTGACAAGAATTGTGTTTCCAAGTTTAAGAAATAATCTATGAGTACACATATTTCAGAGAATTTGCTTGAATACTTAATACAAATAGAACCTTTACCTAAGTATGGTTTTTCAACTATGGAGGTTAACTGTGTGGATGTTAGACTGCTACTCATAATCCCTGTCAGTGCCTCCGGCTTATATACTCTTTGTTTAACAGCCTGTCAACAGAAAGAAACAAGAAAGGTCAGAAAGGTATGGACACAAACACACACACACACACACACACTGAAGGGGCATTCCTTGAGGCTGACGTCAGATGTCAGTGTGTTTAGCAGCTTGAGCCAAACATTTAAGAAAGGCGGTTCCTCTTGAGAAATGGACAAATCCTGCCCTAAAGAAGCATCTGAAAGCAATTCTTAAATTTCCTGTTTTTCTTTACAGTTAAACTGAATTTTGAGCTAAGGTTAGTCAAATAAAGACAGAAAACACTGAAAAATAGTCAGAATTTAACACAATTTTAATGCTTAACATTAGAAAAAATAATGCATGTAAAAGCAAGCTGAAACTATTTCTCTACTTTCTTTATCTGCAACCTTAACTATTTTCCAACAAGATAATTTGGAGATTTTAAATATGCACACAAAATTTAGTGTTGAGTAAAATGTATTTCAAGTCAAAATGTGTGCTGTCTTATTACTGCACAATTCATTTTAAATAAATGTTTAAAAACATTACGACAACCACAGCAAACTAAAAGACAGGAAATGCTTTTTCCCCAGGTTTACAGGTCTAAAGCTGCTTCAAAACACAGTAAAATATAATATAATATAATTACTAGATTTTGGTTAGTTTGGGTGTAGAGTGAGGGAAAAGCAGAAATATTAGCAAAATTACCCCACTTCTGAAAGGCAAAATAGAAGGCAAAGGGCCTATGCAAGTCTGGTATATCTATGCTGGATAATCTGTGGAATACCCAATCCAAGCATTCCTAGCAATCCCAGGAATACCATCTGCCAGACAAAAGCTCCTTTTATGGGGCTCAAAGTCACTAACTCTCATCTTCTTAGCACTCCCTCCATATCTTGTTCACATAAAGATCTAGCCTTCCTTCTTCATAATTACTACCATTACTCTTTTCTCTTCTCCTCTTTGCTATTTTCCTTCCTCCTTCGCTGCTGCCCCGCCCTCTCATGGCAACCCCTGTTGGCTTGTTGCCACCAACACCATGCGCACAAGGACATGCCTGCCAATGTTTTGAAACTCTGCCAGATACAACATGGGGGGCAGTGGCTGTAAGCCGGCAATCTGATTGGACGGTCCCACAGCAGAGAAGGAAAACAAACCACAGTCAGCTGGCCTCCTTACCCAACGAGCACGTGACTGACTGTCGTGTGCTTAATACTTCAGCATTAAAAAAAAAAAAAAAAAAGAAAAAAAAAGGAGAGCGTTAAGGGACTGAGGGAGTGGGAGAGATGGGCGGAGATAAAAATAACGGGGGAAAAAGAGAGTTCAAAAACAGCAAGAAGGAGGAGAACAGAAAAAGGAGAAATATGAGAGGGAGTCTCAGCTTCAAGCAAACAAGGGATGAAATGGAGAAGCTGTGTGAATGAAATGTGCACTCAGTGGGACGTAACAAATGTGCCCATCTGTATACAGTCACAAACCAGCTATTCTTAGTTACTGTGGCATTCAATAGCATAATAAACAACCTACATGCTCAATGATCCATGACAACAAGACTGCTCTTTTCTCCCTTTTCTCCCATCACATCAAGCTCTCATTGTCTTGACTCTTCATATTCATCAAAAAAGCTAACCATACGACAGGCTCCATCCAAAAACAGCAAACTTGTATCCTAGATATGCAGGACGAACAACAGCATTCATTGTTTTGCACCCCTCCTTGTCCCAAAGGCCTCATACATGTATTGCCTGTTTGTCACACACATACACTCATGTACATGGCTGGCATACCAAGTCTGCAGCCTAAAGAGAATGGCCATTACAAGAATTAGCCTGGTGACACAAGTAATTCCAAACATTCACATAGGCCAGTGTCCGCCACAAGGGCCATGAGGCGCAATATAAAGAAAACCACATCAAATTTGGAAAAATGCAAATCTCTGAGGTAAAAACATAAAACAAAATACAATTTGTGAATGTTTTCTGAACTATAATAAGTTTTCTGAACACCACCAAGCAACTATTGAAAAACAACACTGCATTGCAATTGCATTCTATACTGCAGCCAATGGAAACAGATGGCTGCCTAGACATGCACAAAACATGCATCTAAGAATCTGAATCCTTTGGCGTTACCAGGAGCATGTTCTGCCTCCCTGACTCATTTTCTGAAATGACGCAGTAAATTTATCCCCGCGAATGCACTCTATTTTTTCCTGGAAATGCTACATCAAAAGTCCCTGTTAGAATTTTATTTGTTTAATATTCAGCTATATAATTTCAACATGTTGGAATCTAACCATAATATTTCCTTGTAACATCAATCATGGGTTTAACAATACAATCTATAAAAAAATAAATAAATAAATTGTTGTTGACCCACTTGATTTCTCTGTGACCCACTTTAACTACCACCTTTGGGACCTGGGGACTCATAACTTAAAAATCTTATCAACATCATTATAATTATGTGCAGCAGAAAATGGTCAGGAAAAATAGAGAGTTCAAACACATACTGGTACGTTCCTTAATGCCCCCATGATTGTACGAACTGATCTGAAGCTTAAGAGCTGCTTATCTGGACTGTGAACAAACTAGCATAATTTTGTCCTAATATTGACTTTGCGTGGACAAATTATGGCTGGAAGCTGTGCAGTGTCCCTCAAATAGGACCAAGAGCTTTAGCGTTAAATGTGTTAACAGCGCAATCCCGTTGAGTGAGGTCAAGTAATGGCCAATTAAAACTCCATTTTTTGCCCAACCACTGAGTAGGAAGTGACAGGTTCCAGCTTTTCAATGGGTTTTAAATCCTGTTGTCAAAGAGAATGTGATAAATGCCTTCCTTTCTATCCATTAAATTTATATGGCCCAAAGTCCTCAAATGGACATCAAAGCCAGGACAACCACACATACACACTCCGCCTCAGCCTACATGAAACACATTCACAACACACAGGAAACAGGGAATGCTCTCTAATTACTGGGCACATGTTGCACATTAAAACCCTGGAAGTCCAACTTTATATAATCCAAACTCTGCTGGTTGTGTGGAAACACACACACACTTGCACACACTAAAATCCTCTTCAGAGGATAACTACCTACAGATGGGAGATGCTCTTAGAAAGGAAAACGCTGCTGCCACACACTCACACGGATACTTCCAGGAGTGATGAAATGTAATCACTTGCCCCTCAGCAGAAACAGCTGCTAAATCATGTGGAGGAGAATATCTGCATCCATAATGTCCACTGTCTATGACACAGAGCAGATAAAGAGCAGATAGAGAGTGCTGATGAGAAAGGCAGGATTCTGAAGATGTAATACTCAGTATGTGTGTGAGAGAAGGAGAGCAAGAGAGAAGGACAGAGAGCGAGCTGGAGAGAAGGGGGAAAGAGAACCCAGGAGGTATAAACTCAAGTTACAGGAATTCCTCTGGCCTTGTATCAGCGTCAGTGTTGGGTTAGGTTTCCTTACAAACATTCTCTGAGAGCAAGCTCCAGGGAAGGGGGAGCTGAAACTCGTGATTCACAAAGTCAACCCAGCATATGTTTCAAGTAATGGTCTTCCTCTACTGATCTACACAACAGATCAGTTAAAGTTTACAAAGAAAGGCAGAATTGTTAAAAAAAATGTGTAAGAAACTATGATTAAATTCACAGACCTCCCACTGCCAAAATTCAGTGTTTTTCTTACTTATTTAACCATTATACTTTTAATATCTTTATAATTCTTTTCATCCCTAGGTAGCAGTTTTATTTTATTCAATTTTATCCTATTAATAAATTTATATTTTTTACGACATGGTTAAGGGAGATGCTTTTGTTTTGCTTTTGCTTGTTTTTGTAGTGACCTAAAAGATTTGAAATGAGTTTAGCTAAAGAAGAGCATTGGTAGGCCGTCAACCTGATTAGTTCAACTTCCCCTCGCCTTTATAAACACAATGCATTGTAGGCAGTCATTGCCCAGCAACCACTTTCTGTCCGCTTTCATCCTGCTTCAGTATCCACCCCCCACCACCACCACTACACTAGGATATAAAGGCTGTTTTTGTGTGTGTATGTGTGCATGTGTGCGTGTATGTGCACAGCCACACGCGTCGTCATGGTGACAACAATTTAATCCACAGCACACAGTGACACTTTGTAGGATTATCATACCATTACGTGTCTCTCAGATGGAGCTCCGTATGTGTTTCTATGTTGGAGGGTGACATCACAGCAAGCAGAGGGCAGTTCTTTGATGTAATCCAATTTTCCATTTCCACTTCACACACTACATGGGACTTTCTCTGACTGCCAGCGCTTGGGATGAGTAGTGACTGACATTCATGCTGTTTAAGTAGGCAAATATATTAATTTGTGTCTGCAAACACCTTATATACTCTTATCAGTGGGTAGCTTACTCCCCTTGTTGCTGAAGAGGACTTATTTTCCTTCCAAAACCATTTATTTTCCTGTCAATCCTTTCTTTGGTATCACTTGTGACACAAAAAAGTTTTTCAAATTTTGATTTCTATTACCATATGATCTCCACCTAAAGTGTCTGCATTACCAGCTAAACCAGTGCTTCTCAACCACCGGGAACATGCACGGCAAAACTACTCTTTGCATTTTCATTGCCGTACCAGAATAGAGTGTAATTGCACATCTGCTACAGTAGCTGAAAGTGGTGCTTTCACGCTGCTGTGTCCTGGGTGATCACTGTTTGGCACGACATTCTCTGCTGTTGCTGCACTGAAGACAAAGTACAGATCCCAGCAAAACATTGAACAGGAGCTGAGAGTTGCCTAGCATGCTTCAAACCCGCTTCTACAAGTCGTGCAGTGCAAAATGTGCTCATTGTAGCCATTAATCCTGACTTCATCATTTTGATACAATTTGTTTTTTCATTTTTGTTTGTAGATTAAATTGTTTTATATGTTGTGCTCCTGAGGTAATGGTGCTGATCAATATTATTTATTATTATTTATTAATTTTATTTAAGTTTATTTTTCAGTATCAAATGCTCAATTCAGGCATGAAAATTACTCACCTTTCGATGAAATTAACCAAAATAGGTGACCTACGTGAATTGTGTAGATCCGATGAGAAAATATTTTTATTTTGATATTTTAATATTTTTATTTTATTTTAATTTTTTTTTTTTCATATTTTTAAATATGAAATATTCAAAATTTTCCACATTTCTGTAAGGCTACTGGCCTACATTAGGCTCTGAAACTTGTAACATAAATAAACACACTGTCAAAGTACCACCTATTTTCGGAATGAGGTCGATTTGAGTGGTGGGCTGATTCTTGTCACTACTACCTGGGTTTTCAGCAACATCGATTTTTGCTTTTATTTGTTCACTGAGTTTTCCTTGCGATTAACGTTATTTCGGCAGCGCTGTCCCTCAGAAATTTTTAACTCATCTATTTGAATCTGTGTGTTGTGCTTGTTTACAACTCTGACACATGCCGTTGGCTCTTGGGGGGAAAAAAAAAAAAAGCCGAGGGTATCGTGATTTAGAAATGAAATCGCATGTAGGGGTGAATCTACATCGAGGTTCTAAAACGATTAATCGTGCAGGCCTAATAAGCATAAAACGTAATGCAGAGGTGTACTTGTAACAATTTACAAAATGATAACAACAATAGACAAAAGATACTATAAATACTGATACTATTATTATGGTCGTGGCGGAGGGTGGGGGGTGCAAAATGTTTTCTTCTTAGAAGAAACTTCTTGAGAAGTACTGAGCTAGACTGACTCAAAATTATTGATGTCTCAAGTGCAGAGAATTGGGAGAAAACTTAAGCCAGTACAAATAAAAGTGATATTCATATCCACAGCTCCCATAAGGCACAAAAACAATAACTCTTCTCTCTATGATATTTGATGGAGTTAAAAGGTACAACAAGGGCAGGGAAGGGAGGATGGGCTGACTTTAAATGTTGCGACTCCAGATGGCAGCTAACATACCCTACTTAATCTACCTTGAAGCATAAAGCGACAGATTTTGCCTGCATCCCTGTTAAACTACCCTTCCTGTTCTTGCAATATCAAGGTCTTAGCATAGTTTCATGAGACTGAGAACCTTAATCAAGTACTATGTACACTGTTAATTAGAGGTTTCCAATTTTACCCAGCAATTGCCAATGATGCCAGTTTAAATGAAAACTTTTGCAGAAAAATTTAATTGGCTGTAGTCAATATTGTGAACATACAAAGCTAACATAAATCAGTCACGAGCTTTGACGTAGTCTGACATTACCTGCTAGTTTATTGTCATTATTACAAGTAGTTTGCAGTACAGAGATACCACTGTCAGGTCTTCAGTCAGATATCATTAAGATGTCATTTTACATGCACTGGTTGATTTGCAGTTCGCAATTAAAGGCCCTTTTCATTGTAGACATCTAAACTTGTTATGTCAAGGAAAAAACATGTTTTACATGCAGCAATAGTTATGGTTCAACTAGGGGTGGGTGATATATCGAATATACTCGATGTATTTAATCTGATGAGATATATGAAATGACTGTATCCCGACCATTGAGTACAAATTGTCACATAAATGTAATGTAATAAGTTTTCCTGCTTTCACTCTCCCCTTGCGCTCCTCTCACAGTACACAGCACACTCCCCGCCCATTCAGAAAACTTCCCTTCGCTCCTGCGTATTTTTGTATCAGGTGAGGAGGCAAGAGAGCATGGAGTAAGCACAAAAAAGTGAAGAGCTTCAGCGAGTTATGAGTAAAGGACGTTAATTGAAGATGGAGACGGATGACTTGGTTCCAAGGAAAAACACTTTCCCACTCCTCCTGTGACGTGACTGTTATTGTTCAGAGGCATACCATGCCATTATTTATTTTTATTTATTAAAATCTTGTGAATGCAGCAGCCTGGTTTTAAATACTGTAATTTCCGGACTAAGCCGCTACTTTTTTCCGATGCACTGAACCTTCCGGCTTAAACTCTGATGCGGCTAATTTACGGACAATTATAAACAAATATAAAAGTGAACGTGTTTGACGAAGTAATTCCGATGCTGTTAAAGTCCGACACCAAAGAAGACAGTGGTTAGTGGTCTGAGTTGTTAATTTTAGTTGATACAGCTTATATAAAGGTGTGGCTTATAGTCGATAAAAGGTTTGCTTAAATTATTTTAATTGTGATTTTCCCACTTTTTGCATGCAAATTTTAAAAAAACAGCTTAAAAAGAGAGGTCAACTTTAATCTTCATACTGATGTCATTTTATGCATCAAAGGGTTGAATTTATTATTTATATAGTGATTTACAGGAGAAGTCAAAAAATGGAGATATATTTCGTGTATCGCGATATGGCCTAAAAATATCGAGATATTGGTTTTAGGCCATATCGTGCCCTAGGTTCAACTATGTATTGAACTAACCTGCACAATAGAAGGGCCCTGAAACTAAAAACACCAGGGTGAAATGTAGTCAATGTTAATGTAATGTATGTAATTTTCCAAGTATGAGCAATGTCTAGTTATGTGTCTTTGGACCTTCAAATTCCTCATTAATGTAGTAAGTAATTAGTAATTTAATTAGCCCTTAAATAAATTAGTTTTTATGCCAGCAACCTCTTTAAACAAAGTGACGGAACTCTTTCAGAATAGCATTAAAAACTACATCTTTCTGCTGTTTATGTGGTTCAGCAGTGAACAGTAACCATCAGCATTGAACAGCAACCATTGTCACAACAATCTCCTGGGAGAGAACCAGGCTTACATAACACTGCAGAGGGAACAGACCCCCAGAAAAAAATACTTTACTACAGCCAAGGCTAGAGCTGACAGACCTGAAATACATGTTATGCGTTTAAAAAATACAGTCAGTAGTCTTGAGTATTAATGGCAACTGAGCTGTTACTGTGCTTGTTTAAATTATCCATTATCTGCTGATAATTCATCAGTATCCATGACCACTGTGCATCCTTAGAACTTTCTAGATTCCCTCTGGGCAGATGGTCGATGGGTTGGTCACTGGTGTTATTTTAAAAGGTGAGAAGCACTACATAATCCATTTCTCAGGAGCGGGAGGAACATATGATGACCTGATGCATAGGCTATATTGTGTTGGAATAAAATGAATTTAAATAAAATGTTTTTTTCATTTAAATGTGTTTCTACTTAACTTATTTTATATGTTTTAACAAACTATATGACAGATGTAGCATGTTACAAAGAGAGTTACAATTGTAAGTGATAATACAGCAAATTGAGACATTTAGGGTCTCTGCATTGAGACCCCAAATAAAGGAGCAGAGCGTCAGGTGTACTGCATACATCTTGCAGCTCTGTAGGACTACACCACTCATTAGTCATGTCATGAAACACATGATCACTTGCAAGTGACAGTGGAAGCAAAGTTTCTTTTTTAGGAAAAAAAGTGGTGCCAGGCAAATTCAGGAAGAAAATATATTAGACCATTTTAAGTGTCTTGTTAGGTCTCCATCCACTGCCCTATCAAAAAATACTTAATTTACTAAATGAGATTTTAAAATAGTTTCAGGCTTTACAGAGTTTGGAGAAGACCAAGCAGAGGGAAAGGACAGAGACAGTGTTCACTGATGAACAGCTGATGTGCACAGGAGAGCTCTGAAGGAGGAAGCCAAAGGCAAAGAGCTAGAACTTCTTGAAACTCCTCTAGAAACACCAAGTTCTGCTGTGATCCATAGGATTTAATTTAAGGAACTCAGAGGCTTCCTCGCTCTGCTACTGGGTAAACTCAATGATGGGCAAAAAAATGACAAAATTACAAAAATTGCAACATGCCAAAGGCTCAGTAAGTCGCAGATATGCCTTAACACCACAACCTAATGGGTATACAGAAACAACTCCAATTGTGCTTAAGAGACATTATTTTTCATCTGACTTTATATCTTAACAGAATTTCTTGAGGGATTTTTGTGGGTAATGGATAAGCGAAAAGTTGGTCTTATAGATCTGATTTGAGAAAAAAAACTGATTTGCTTGCAGTCTATTTATAAGTTGTTGCAGCAGTTGAGATGGGGGTGGCACAATGCTGTTTAAAAATAAGGGTAGTGGTGCATATTTTGAGACAGTATCTCTGGAAAGATATTTATGGTGTTTGGCTCACTTGTTTTGTTAGCATTAAAAGTGAATTGGGCAGATGCAGTGGAGAAACCACTGAAAAACACAAAATAGAGAGGGAATGGCTAACAATGGCTTCCTTCTCACCTCCACACAGCTGGCCGATCACAGTGTGAAGTGAGTGGGAATGTCAGATCGTTGGTTTTGGAAAGTTACAGATATGGTCTAACCCGTTTTAACATATGATGGATGTGGAGCTGGGTGACGAACAATGACTCTGCTTGCTCAGTGCTCAGAGGTAAAGAAAGACTAGCCTTCTCTTGTGTCATTCCCTCCCCCAGGGCCGAAGCTCTGTGAGTGAGTGAGGCATTACTGGGAAATGAAGCCCTTACTGGAAAACTGAATCCACCTATTTACTGGCAGTGGTCGAGAGGGGGTGTGTGCTGAGTGGGGGTCATGGAAAAAAAATTAATTGGAAATCCAAACTGGGCCTTGATGACAAAGAGCTTAATTAATGTTTGAAAACTGCGGACACAGTTTCATTTATTGATGGAGCAAAACAGTAGTATTAATAATAATAATATTAATAATAATAACAATAATTGTTATTATAATTATGACTATAATAACTATTATAACCCTACATAGGAACATAAGCTCTACTTGTGATGTAGCAGGATGTGTACTCTGTTGCGCAGAGTCAACAATTACTAGAACTTGATGAACACACAATCACACATATTGACTTAATGTAGCAAAGTGCTACAGACACCTTGAGCTGTTTTCAACCACTAGGAGCACTATGGAGTAAAGTTTTTAGAAGATTGCTTACGAATGAATTGTGTCGTGAACATAAAGAAAGATCTGCAGGAGAGCATGTGCATACACATTCTTGCTCCAGGTTTCCCACCTTTAACTGATGGGTGGCGGTAACATGCCAAGAGGCGTAGCAATGCGCCTTCAAAAGCAAGAATACAAGCAAGCAAACATGGCGATAAACATTGCACAACTTAAAATATTCCCAAGAAATTGTCTAAGCAATATTTCATGAAAAGACCTCGTGAAAGTCTTTGACGTGTTCATCAAGTCTCAAAGAGATACAAACAGCATTTTAATGTAAAAAAAACAAAAAAAAACAAAACCAGGTTTACAGTAAAACTCCACAGGGTATCTTTGTAATATGTTTCCATGCATTGATTTTCTTGTTTAAGTTCTGGCATCCTGTTCAAGTTATACCATGGAGAATTGAGAATGTATGGACTGGGAAGATCAGCCTTTAAAATCTTTTTCGTACATGAGAAGAAAACTATTGGTTTATCAGCAATTTCTAAATTATGCCATATTCATTAGGCCAAAACCTTTCTAAACTTTCCCAGACCACAACAACTTGGTGTATTTTGAGTCTTCAAGCCACAATAGGCGGCACCAGTATATGTTTCAAGGTTTAGTTAACAATGGATGGCATCCTGTCACATCTCCAAAGTGTCACAGTTGGATAGTTAGTAAGACATACACATGCCATTGTAACTTGAAAGATTGATGTATAACTTTCAAATCTTAACCGGTTATGTGAGGGAGTTAACATAGTTTTGGCTTTTGTAATCAAACTATACTATTTGATAAATTATAACACAGTATATGTTAATATTGTGTGATTACAGCACTCAAACAATATTTGCTGACTGACCTGACTACATTAACTGACCTCATTTGGCCAGATCTTTTTGATAATTCATAATGACTTAATATTTTAATTCTTGTGCATGAGAAGTGTTTTTTCCCGCAGCAAAGAGAACAAATCTGAGTTCCTCAACAGAAACCAGAAGTGCTACAAAACTGACTTTCCAAGACCCCCTGCTGGTACTGTTTGTTATTCTTCCTGAACATATGACTAAACCAAGAAAACCTGGTTTCCTGTTTTACAGGCCTTTGTAGTTTACTTTGCCCTGATCACATGGTTCAAAAGAAGAAGAAAAAATAAAAGAACTTTGGGCCCAGAGCTCCAACTGGTCTTTCCCATTATCGCAGAAAATCTAGATCTTCATAATATGTCTATGGATGGGACCTCTAAGAGTCATAGAAATGTGCAGTAACTACAGGGGCCTCCCTTTGCCTTGAGTGGATGGTGTGGTACAGATTAACTAGACTCCGCATGTGTCTATGCTTATAAGTATGTGCGTGCACACAGGGTCTGTGTGTGTATGTATGTGTGTATAAATCCAGCTCAGCACACGTGCCTGTTTGTCTCCAGGGAAATAGGTGAAGAGCCACTCAGCTCCCTTTGAACCTCAGGCCATATGGCCCCCAGTATGGTTCTATACTACACACATAATGCTATTACACTATAGGAGTGTGTCTGAATGCGTGTGCCTGTGTGTGCACAATAAATATTATGTGATTACATTTATGCCATGGGACAAATGGGAAAGGTTTAAATGCCAATACACTCCAAAATTTGTCATGCAAATATTTGTATCTCAAGATTGTGATAACATCTGTTAATATAAATAAATGTATACAGTCCTATTTGGTCAGTTCAAGGTGTAGATGTTCAAGCTTTAAATCAAACTCAGATCTACTCACCTCATTGTCGTGGTGTTGGCAGAAGCTCATACGATCCTGGAAGAGAGACAGTAGGGCAAAGTTGTTCTGCAGGGACTGGGCAAGGGACACCGATACCCCTGGCTGGCCCGAGTTGTTGTTGGCATTGACCCGGCCCAGGTGGAGGTTCTCTCCTAAGCACTCAATGAAGTGGTCCTTGGTCAGCCGCACCCGCTGGTGTGCCCGCACACAGTTGTCACACAGATACTCCTGGCAGTCAAGGCAGTGGGAGGTAGCTGGGTTCTCCTCATCACAGGAGCTACACTGAGGATCTGCTAGGTGATGAGGGTGCAGCAGGCCTCCATGTGGATGGTGGAAGCCAGAGGAGCCTCCACCTAAGCCTCCCCGGTGGTGGTGGCCATTCTTGTTCTGGATCTGCTCTTCAGAGCTCACCACTACGTCCAGCAAGTTGCTGAAAAGAAAGTTAGAGGAAGGCAGGGAGTCCACACCGGCCTCAGAGATGGACACCTTCTGGTCGCAGGTGGGGCACCGCAGCTTCAGCGGGTCCCCGGGACTGCGTTGGCCCTCGAGGCACTGCCTGCAGAAGGCATGGAGACAGGGCAGGACATGGAGCCTCCTGGTGGTCTGGCTGGAGGAGGACGAGGTATGTGAGGAAGATGACGAGGTAGAAGAGCTAGAGGAGATTGGAGCAGAGGAGCCACACAGCTCTTTGCAGAGCGGGCAAGTCTGCAGGTCCGAGTCTGGAAACGAAGCCATCTTCAGCGTTACCGTCACACAGGCTAAGTTTACAACATGCACATCAAAGAGGCTGAGGTATTCATTTGGGTAAACATCGGCCCGATGTGTTGTGTAGAAAACAAAGTTGTAATTGAGGTAGATTCATGAGGTATTAAAGTCTTCTCAACAGTGAAAACGGTGCTCATCAACTTACAGATTTTCTCTGTATTATATAACTCTGAACTGAGACAAGACGAGGAGGTAGCCAATAATTCCTAACAGTTCTTAAAATATTGTTTTGGGGGAACAAAAAGAAATATTCTCTGACTGTTAAGATAATATCAAATCAGTTATGTAAGGCGTTTTTTAGGTAGACGCATCCGCGTCATTCTTTCAAATAAGACCAAAAAATGACAATGGACGACAGTGGCGCCTTTGTAAAGAAAGATTTTCCGATGGTGCTTCGCTGAGAATCATAAAATAAACCCGAAACTGGAGTGACACTGGGTCGGCGTCGAAATACTGGGGGCTCCGTATCTCCTCCCCCACCTACTCTGCAACATGACTACGGGGCTCTGTGCAACAGAACACCGCCCAGACAAGTATCAAATAATTTGGGATTTTGTTTTCTTCTCTGCTTTCCGATTCTCAGTCCGTGTTGTTGTTGTTGCTGCGGTGGTGGCGGTGCTTCTCTCTAGTCCACCATCGGGGCCCGTCCACACGGCGTCGGGCGCAGCCAACGGTCAGTTGGTAGTCGCAGCGCGAGCCTCGGACGGCGAAACCGTAAATTATTCATCAAAGCATGGATCTCATAGTGTACTTTGGGTCATCAGCGCATCAAAAACAAACACACAGAGTTTCTGGTAAGGCCAAAAGATATCCGACAGAATGTCTAGCAACAGCCTCTAAGCGTGAATTCACGGGTCCACACCGTGTGAAGAGGCCGCTTCCAGCTCTCCTTCCCAGTCCAGTCTGTCGGTTGGTCTCCCTCTCTGGCTCTCTGCGTGGAGGAATGCGCAGGGTTCTTTCTCCGGCAGCGTGGAAAACAGCGACCCGCAACCAGGAAAAACTCGGTCTAACGACCGCATTAATCTTTATAACGTCCCCAACTTCGTTGCTGTAGCCGTTGTGTATTTTCGGGCGATTTAACATTTACATAAACATAAGGTGTGCGCTCTAGCGGGCGCGTGTTGCTCGGGCTGCAGCTCCTCGAGCCGCTCTTATCCGACTGAGAAAAAATGGACCCACTTCCGCTTTAGAAAGGAGAGAGAAGAGAGGGGTGTGTGAGCCGTATGCGCGTTCCCGACAGAGAGGAGAAGGGAGCGCGTGGTCGTAGGCGCGCAACGCTTACTGGTGACAAGTGTGCGAACAGTTTTGCCCCCCAGTTAAAACCGGATCTATTTGTTTTAATGTGAGAATGGGAGAGCTCCAGGAAATGAAACGGCGAAAAACCCAGAGGCACTTATATATATTAAATTTACAGTTCCCTTAGGATGAACAGCACATATACGGTAATTATGATTGATGTTCCGTAGTGAACCTCGATACTCCAGCTGGTGGACTCGTGGAGGTTAACGGCTAAAACTAAGATTACTGGACAAATGAGGCAGATGTGATCTTAAGTAAACGGTGCAGATCTGGGTATTTCCACCAAATGCCATATGGAGGTTTTAAGAGTTGCTGGTATCTATAAATATTCCTCCACTTCATGCTCTTTACCCAAACAGACAACAAGATGATGAATGATGGTGGGTATCTTCATCTGTGGGTTTTTTATCCGAGTTTCCTCCCATCGACAAACCCACCAACAGGATGCCTCAATTCACCATGGTTCAGCCAGGAAACTTTGTCAAAAAGACATTTTGTACTCAATAAATGTAGATGTGGATACAAAATCCTGCCGATGTTTATCTGACCTAATGGAATGCACTATTCTTTTTGTCATTCATGTATGTATTTACTTCTTATTGCCTTGGTTGCCTTCAAAAATGTGCTATAGTGAAATTATGTTTAGAATTTATCAAGACCTGGTACAATAATGTACCAAATACTTATAGTACATTTAATCAATAATCTTATTTTATTTATATAAAGACAGAGGCTTAAAATCACTGTATATCCTTATAAACACCTCCTTGCTATCAGTTCCTGAGTACTAAATGTATCTAAAAATAATTTGTTGAGTATATATAAAATACATTTTATATAGATATTATATATAGATATTATGCCAGTAGGAAAACTGGAAATCTCCATATAAAATGACAATTAAAAAAGTGATTGTTATATTAATGATAAAAGATTTTAAAAATGTGACTAAAAACAATTACAAAACTGTTTACGCTTACTGACCAGCATCCTCTTGTTCTATGTCCACGTACAATGAAGTCTGAATGAGAAAATAGCTCATTTTGAGACCTAATAGAAAAATGGGACCATTCAGCTGTTGGAAATGTGTACAGCCTAATATTTCATGTCTGTAATACATTACTAGGACAACATGCAGTACTGTGAAGTAAACAGTAGTCTGTTGACTTGCTGGAGTCCTGTGGTACAGACAGGTAGTGATCTGCTTTGGTTCTTTCATCTCTTGGAAGAACTCATCCTAAAAATTCTGAAGTTATCATTTGGCCATAGAAGGGGATGTCAAACAGAGCATTTGAGTGAAAGAATAAAAAAACAAATCAGCATCAACACATCACTCTGCCATGTCACATCTTAGAGGCATGACATTTGATTTGACACCATGAGCACATGCCATTTTGTTTACAACCTGAAAACATGGAGAAATGAATCTTTCATTCATGCATTAACATAAGAGGAAGTACATTTGTTTCAGCTGACGTATTGTCTTTTACAAAAGCATGTGATTATTAGTTACATCCTCAGGACAGCTGTTCTAAGAATTCTCATTTCTTTAATCATTTTCATTCATTGTTGAAGATGTATATTTAAGTTGTGGGCAAAAATTTTCCTTTCTTGCTGTACTACATATTTACAAAACTTAATTTATTATTATTTGCTGAAAGCCAAGGTGAAACATTGTTTTTTGCACCAAAGGGGTCCTTTGTTTTTTAGACCCTAAACAATAAAAATAACAACATGTAAAATAAAACAGTGTGGCATATCTGCTTGAAAAATAACTAAAATAATGTTTTTAATTATTAAAAAAAGCTGCTTTATAAATTTCTGTAAATTGAGTACTAAACTACTTGACATAGTGTTGTCGCGCTACTCTGTGCTCGCAGTGGTTAAAAAATGCTAATGATCTTTACCGAAAGGAGATTAAAACGAGACCAGTTCAATAACAAAAAACAAAGGTTACATAAGCAAAGTGGTATGTGGAGCAGACAAGTCAAAACTGTGAGGTTATGTTGTTATCTAAGTGACATCATTTGAGACACTTTGCTAACTGAATTTGACACAGGTCATATATCTCAGAGGTTAGAGAAAGAACAACAGTGATTCAGACAAAAAAGGGGGAAAGGCGAGTTGATTTAGAGCGACTTCACAGGATGATCAAAGTAAGCAAGGACAGATGAAAGGATGAATTACTTGAAAACATGCTGGAGGTTATGTTGATATGTCAAAGTTAGAAAAATATCCTCCCAAAAACAATAACCCTGTAAGGGAGTAGGATGTTTCATACAGGCGCATTATGAAGCAAGCGCAGGAAACAGATGAGTCCTTATAATGTGATTTCCCAATCAGTGCTCTTTAAGAAGAACTCCCTCTTTCATATGTGGCAGTAACATTTCTGAGAAAGATGCATGCTGAGGTCTGGAGGGCAGACAAGCTTACTGAGAGGCTTGGGGTGATGGGGTGGTCTTAATATGAATGGGAGCACATTGCTCGGAGCAAAAGAATACCATACAAACAGTTTCTGTGTTACGTTTATCTCTGTCCCTGGATGACACACACATGGGCGCCTGTGTCTTGGCGCCGGTTGTTTTCCATTATTCACACCACATCATCTGAATGAACTGTGGCTAGCTAACACGCTTCAAGTCCCTTTATTTTGACTTATACCACAATGTGGCTCCAACTTTATAAAAGGACATTTTAAAAATTATTCAGAGATTTTTGTGAATACACAGAATTTGCCAACAATTTTAATGTCTCCTATGAGGACAAATTTAATATAGTTCCAAGTGTGTTTTCCTAAATTATCTCTCATTATCTGAATATACTGGGGCCACACAATGAGTCACATAATACAGTTTACACATAATAAACTATTAGAACTACATTAGCAATAATTTGTGAAACAGTTATGTGCTGTGTGTAAATGCTAAATTAAAGGGGACTTTAAGTTTGGACCTCTAGTCAATGTAAGTTTACATTAATTAACATGAATGTATGTGGACAACTTAAAGCTCTACAGGGCCTGTTATTCCTCCTTTTTGTAACTCAACTTTCTATGGCGCTGACTGGGATTATATTCTAAAGGGCAAAATGTCAGACTGAATTTTGGCATGTGAGTTGTCTGTGGTCAACTTTTATCAGACATGTAGCTGCTGCTACTGAAATCTAAATGCTGAAGCTGAGCAATTGTTTGAAGTCAGATTGTAACTGATGGTTTTAAACCTCCATGAAATATCATTTAAGCATTAATTTAAGTTTAATCATTACACTTCAATTGACACTGTATTTGTGGCGACTTATGCTTTTCATTAGTATTCATCCCACCACGGTCCAATACTTCCCCCTGATGGCTCAGCCGCGCTATAACATCTTGGTGCACAGAAACACAAGCCAGAGGTGTGAAGAGACGCAGCTGATTCTGGCAACATGCAGCTCCTCTGTATCTTACCATATGAAATGTTACAACTGCTTTAGCGCTGTGCTTGTTTTGACTTTCTCACTGCTTGAAGAACACTTTAAGAGCAATTAAGTATGAATCATGTAGACCTTTAACCAGATGACTCTTCTGGTGAATGAATGGTAGGTCAAACTAACTTCCTCTGATCAATCCATCTATCCTGGTTGGCTGTGCCATGGTTACTATTGCAAAGTTTGCAAGAATGACTGTCTCATTGTGTTTGCCTCCACAAACCAGTCAATTTGCAGCTGACATCCATGTCTGTACAGACCAAATCTATTTTATGAAGACTTTGAAGCTATTTCAAAGTATTGTGTCATGAAAGTTATCGCTATACTGTCATATTGTACATTTTAGGGAGGAATTATTTTTATAGAGGACTACAGAGGACTGAAAGAGTTCTATCATACGATACAAGAGTTATCTGAAGCTCAACATCAGCAAAACCAATAAGCTTGTGGTGGGCAATCAAGATTACTGTCATTAATTCAGTATCAAATCACATAAGAAATGCATTACAAAACACCTTTACTGAGTTTGAATTAAAGCTGTAAGTATTTTTCAGAATATTATTTTTACACTAAAGTTGATCTTGGATTTAAAATGTAATTTACTTTATTAGATATTTGTGTGAAATTTTGTCATCACTAGGGTATAAATTCTTAAGTTATGGCAAAGCACATTTTGTGAAGCCTCAGTAACCTTTGACCACCAAAATGTAGTCTGTTCATCTTTGAGTCAAAGCAGATGTGTCAAATTTCTTTTCCTTGAGGGCATTCATGACTTATTGTGGTCATGAGACTGGGATGGACATGCCTCAGGTCACGGCTATCACCAGCATGGAGACAATTACACAAACGTTACATTATCACGTCAGTCCCCTCACCATCCGCTGTATTAAGAATTAAACTGGAGATGATCAAGATGATGGTTATACAAATAAAACAATGGCAATGTGATTTTAAGCATTTGTTTTATTCCAGAAAACATTTGTGTTAGGATTTATTTTGTGAAGAAACACAAGAGTCAAACCTTTCAGAGCAGAACAGCTTTTTTTTATAAAAAACGTTTCACAAGGAAAATGCAAATAGGAAAATGCAAATCACAGCTCTAGAACTGGCAACAATTAAGGTTTGACAATCAGTAATATGGTAACATAATACCCTCAATGCTTAAACACCATCATAAATATATACTTATAAACACAATCAGATGTTATTTACATTTTTATCACAAACAAAATCTAAACCTACAAAATCAACGACAAAACAGCTAAAAGAACCTTTCAGGGAATGACAAGGAGTAAACTAAACAGTCCTTCAACATATGATACAACAAAAAACAGAACAAAATTAATAGCTTTTCAAAAAACAGCGTGAAGTTCTACTGTCAGTCTTATGTTGTGTGTGATTGTGATTTTCAGCTTCTCAGTCAAGGGCTGAATTGAATTATCACCATCAGTCTCACAAGCATTCAGTCACCAGAAATGCATTGCATTGTTCTTGTTCTTTCCTGATTTAATTGGTTGTTTACACAGAGTCACCTGATGTCTCTGGAACATTTGCAGTTTTAAGAGAAAGGAAGGTTAAGTACATTGTGGGCTTAATTATGTCCAGTGCGACCACACCTCATTGGCCCATAGATGATTGTGGCGTAGCCAGCATCGAGCAGAGGAAAAGTCGAGTGTGAACACTTGCTCCCGTGAGCAGTTAACTTTTGTGTAGTGAATGATTAATTTGGGCTGAGGGATACAGGCTGCAGAGAGGAGGCGGCTACTGGCTGTCAGGTACTCGCTCTCACAGCTTTGAGTCCTGGAAGAAGAGGAGGAAGCAGCACCGTAATGTATGAACAGCTCACTGCATGTAAACCAAGGTTCTTACACACTGACACACACACACACACCCACGTTACCTTTTCAGAACGATGCTGAGGCTGTCAGTGGTTGTCTCGGAGAGTTGGAGTATGGCTGTTGCGTTGACAGTGATGAACATCTCAAAGGCGAGAGCCAGCTCCACCTCCCTCAGTTGACAGGGGACAATTAGTGTCATGAGACCAGAGGGGGCTGACACACCCGGGTAGTACCCCACACTCAGGGAGTCTGATGAAGATGAGTTGAATTAAAACTGAATTCAGGTTTGAATAACCGCTGCCACTTCTCTCGTGTTTCTGCCTTTTCCAAAATATGTTTATGATCCGTATTAAAGATTAAATATGAGATTTTAAATATTAGCATAGCTTCAATAAACCTTTCGCAATGTAAAGATACAGTGAATAATCAAGTCCTCAGAAGAGTCAACTGTATTGTAATCTGGGCTTTTCTATTCTTTGTTTTGGTAGCCATTCCAGCTGTGCATGAAAATACTGTCAGCTCCAAAAGTATTTGGATAGTGACACCTTTTTAAAAATAATTTTGCCTCTTACGCAACAAAATGGATATGTAATGAAGCTTTTAAGATGTGTATATTTTCAACTCTTATTTGAGAGATTTAACAAATACTGGCAGTGACATTTGCATTGCATTTTTAGTGTGATATTAAGCGGCACTGACTGTTGTATATGTACAACCTTTAACATAAATTAAGCCAATCAAAGGACACAAAAAGCTGTAACTTACGTCTGAAGACTTCTCGTGCCCGAAGCCAGAAGTTTTGCTTGCCCAGTTTGTGTAAAAGTGCTTGCAGCAAAGCAAGATCGACTGCGAGGCTTTTCGACAGCATGAAGTCCACTGTGTCTGAGGCAACAGGAAGCGTCTGTCTGTCCACACACACTTGGAGATGAGAGTTAAACAGAGGACAGTACCTGGAGACATCGATTGATTCTGAGGGAAAAAAAACATACAATTACATGCAGTCCCATTGGCCCTGGAGTCAGAAACACAATGAGTCACCATTTAGTTTCTACCATCTACCATTACTGACCTATCAAACTGTATACTCTGAAGTTAGCAAAAATATCTAAATGGCCAAGTTTCATATACACATCAAAGATGTTTATCTCATAAAATAAATGAATAAATACATTCATTTTTGCTAGGGTAAACAAAAATGAGCTTAGAGACAACATCCCTTTGTGCAGAGAACACGGCTGTTTTTAAGTGAGAAAAACTGAGATTCATAACATTATGTGAAATGAAAATATTCATGACTCTCTCACCGTTTGGCTCTTTGAGTCCTGGGAGATTACAAAGGACGTCCAGTGTGTCTCTATGAGAGGTTTTCTCAGCAAGACGCACCAACACACGAATCCGACTCTCCAGATCAGCAGGTTCACAAGGCCACGTGCACGAACTCAGGAACCAATCGTTCTCTGAGTGAACACATATAAATACAAACACTAACTTGCCAAAGCGCCATGTTTTTTTATTGAGTATATCTAAAGCATTTTCTACAAGATGCCCTATTGAACAACAAAAACAGCACAGTCAGACTTGGCATTCGATAGTGCATATCTTTACTGCCAACAGAAGGTAGTATCACATTCAATTTTAAAATAATAATTTTAATAGTACATTAAGAGTGCTACTTAAAAATGCATAGAATTTAATTTTACTGGTTTTATATGGAAGTCATATAGGGTTTTTTCTCTTTACTATCCAGTTTTTGAACTTCATGTTGAAAGTGTACATCAAAATAATCAAATCATTACAAATTGTTTCAAAAAGTGCTAAAGCTGTACTGATTACAGTTTAGTATCCACAGCAGTATAATTCTTGGCTTTATTTTCAGTGATTTATAGCATTTTTTTTTTGTTTATCACATACAAGGAGCTTTTTGAATCAGTAATACGTAAAAGTACTTTTTTTGAGTCAAAGAAGTTAAAATCTTGCATGAGGTCAGCTAAGAAAATCAAGATCACAAATTCGCGTCAGGGTTGTTACCTCTCAGCGTGTTTAAAGCTCCCTCCACACTGCCACTCAGAAGAAAGAGCTCAGTGGCAACAGTAACCAGGCAGCAGCGAGACGCTCCATCCTCGTTCCCAAACAAACCCTTCAGTGTTGAGTACTTGACTTTTGATATGGACAGCACTTCAACCACCCTCCGACCCTGCATACACGCGCGCACACACACACGCGCAGATAGAAAACACTCTTCAATACCCATTTGCTAAGATTCTTGCACATTCCTAACAATGTGATGGTATATTAATATCTATGTGTACCTACAACATTTCAGTTACCATCTTAGTAAAAAAGATTTTATCTGACTAAAAATGGCATAAAAAATAAAGAAAGAGCTATTTTGATTCAATTTAAATGAATGTTCTTTGACAGGAAAATGGTATTTAGATATTAAATCCATCTTTTTATTTAGAAACACAGATTTTCACTGGCTACACCAGCTATTTTGAGCCTAGACAGCCCAATAAACAACTACATGAACGCTGTGCTATAGAAGCACGCATCATTTCAGGGCTTTCTTATTCTAGATGGCTAACAGGCCATGAGAGAGATCAGATCTGAATTTGATTGGCATTTTTGTCTTCTTTTTTACCTTGGCCCATTGATGTGTTTTGTGGTATCTAAGCATGAGAGACACTCCAATTCTGCCCAAAGAACTCTTCATCAGGCTGTCATCATCTTCACTCTGACACACTGGAAGTCAGAAAAATTGATTCTCAGAAACCACCATGCATTGTTGTTGGAAATAAGTCTTTACTCAAAAAACAAATACAATGTTTTGGGGGGTTTTTTTTATAGCTGAAATAACCTGTCTCAGCGAAGGCAGCAAAGGGCAGTGATCGCTTGTCTTTGCTCTCAGACAGCAGCGCGATGGCGATGCGACCGCTGATTCGCTCCACTTCATTGGGACGTTGGCTGGATTGGCAGGTGCGCCTGAAAATCTCTCCCATCCGCCTCCAGTCTTCTTGTTTTGTACAGAGCTGTCAGACAGAACATAAAAAAGCCGGCCCAAATACAATGAAAGACGGAAACGAAAGCAATGAAGAAGTCTTCTGAAAAAAAGAACAAACCTCTATTTCTACGATGACATGAGCCAAATTCAAGCACTCTGGGAAAGGTTCGCCGGTCCATAATCTTTTGAAAGATAAGATGAAGTTAAATAGCCACTTGTCAAAAAAAAATCAAACAACACTTTAGACTTCAGAATCTAAAATATGGATGATTCAGCAGCTACTTGTATGACTGTTGTGACTGACTGTGTGATATGTGGGGGCTGAAAAGGTTTCACTTACTTGCTGTTGCCAGACACTGAAGCAAGTGAGTTTTGATTCACTGTCTGCTGGACCTCAGGAGTGTTTTTAACGCAGTCAAGGCAGTCCAAACTCAGCACCAGGCCTGCATTGGCCATCTGTTAACATACACACACTACAAATTTTTATAAATTCTTCCACGTAACACATGAATTTTGACTCACCTGCCATTCTTAAGGGTGTTAGAATAAAGATACCTTAAATGTGAGGTGCATGAGTTCAGGTACAGAACTCGTGAGACTTTTTTCTCTCACTAAGTTGAAGAGCGCCAGCACAAACTCGTGGCCAGGCTATGAAAAAAAGACAGAAAGAGTCCAAACTGAAATGTACCATTACATTCATCTCTTCCCATTCCAAATACAAGGTGCCCTGCCCCCTACTGGAAAACAAAACATCCTGCAGCATGTGAAGAGTCAAAAAAGCAAGTCAACTGGACTGTGTTAGGTTTGTTGGGAAGACGTTTCACTTCTCATCCAATTTTTGCTAAAAGACGGATGAAAACCACACTGACCACTATCTTGTGGGCTGTGCCGATGCTTAGGACTGAGAAGACATCAGACACCATACCAGCTTTGAGCAGAGCCCAGAGTAGTGACAGGAAAACGGGCATGGAAAAATACACTCCTGGCGGGTTGTTTTGGTAGTAGCCTGTAAATACGGCACCTGGAGGCAAAAATACATGAGGAGGAAACCCATGGAAAGACATCAAATGAAAAAACAAGACAGGCAAAGCAGACAAATCATACAACTAAAAGAGAAAAAGGTTAATGAGGGCAGTTTAGGGTGAGGACATTCGAACAGAGATGGTAGCTTAAGAGCTATATACATTTACTTTGTATAAATCTCACATGGACACTGTATAAACGGCATCCAACTGGGGTGATATTATTGGTTTGATTAAAATTTACCTGCTTTTTGAAGACACATTGGATTTTTGGTGAACCGTATCACAGTTTCAATACAGAACTGAAAGTGAGAGAAAAGGTGAATGAAGTTACAGCAGCAGCACAGCAGAGGGTGATGTTGCCTCAAGAAGCTACAGAATTCCAGTAAGCAGCTTTGCACATCATTTCTATATAGTACTTTACCAGTTAATCTACTTAACATGATAAAGGAAGAAGTTCATTGATCTGCTTAGTGCACCAGTATATTCAGGGTTCACACGCTGCAGCCAAACTTTGAAAATACTACATTTCAGCTGGAGTGTACCTTCTCGTCCCCTTCCACTGGCACATGCTTGAACTTGCACATCTTGAACCCACAGGACAGAGACTCGCTGAAGTACAGCCGGCAGTACTGAGGGTTTTACAGGAGGAGAGGAAGTGCATAATAACTCAGCTAACAAGAAAAACAACAACTCAAATCTTAGATATCACTACCAGCTCAGATCTTTCAAATTTTATAAAACATCTCGAGGCATTCAGTTTTAGCTAGTTTTAGCCTTTAGCCATTATTATGTCATAAACAATTTCTGTGGGTTCCAAGATATAAATCCTATAACTGAATTCAATGAGCACATCATTTGCAAAAATATTTCTTTGTTCAGTCTCCCTGCTGAGACATAATAACAAGTCTAAGCTAATCTGCGTTTACCCAGTGTTACATGATTTTTTCTAGAGCAGGCCAGCGTATCACCTGCTTCTACAGTTAAAGGCCTTTTCGCATTGGGAAAAAAAAAAAGTTTTTTGTTTTTTTTGTCAGAAAGCACAGAAATGATACCTGGCTTATCAAGCACTTTCAGTCATACTGTGTCCTTTTCTGTACTTAATTTTACTTTTATGTTTTTTTAGCCTCTTACCCTGAGCTTTAATTGCACGTATGTATGTTGCTTGCATTTGCCTCATTAAAACAGATATGTGCACAGAGTGCTGCTCATCATTCAAAACTACAGTTCCACAATGCACAAGTCTCAGTACAGTTTCTGTTGCAGTTAGATTCAAGTGAGACAAAGGTGGGCGACACTGAAAAGTAATGTCTACTTAATGGATACAACATCAAACTGCTCAGCAGCTCACTGGCCGGACAAATGAAGATAACTTCAGTGTTGTTGGACAATCACTGATCTTGTTTATAAATTAGACCTTTTTTTGTGGGGAAACAGTGATTGCTGTTAATTTAAAGGAACACTTACACCGTTGTATTTCTGGCGCCTTAACTCAGCCATGTTTGCTGTGTTTGTGATCCAAGGCCCTTTGTGGAGGACAGAGGAGCAAAAGAACAGTCAGCTAAAGTTTTCTAATCTACATAAGAAAGACTGAGCTGAACATTTCTGCCTGCAACAACAAAACGGGGCTTTATTTTCACAACCAAACTTTAAACATTACCAACTGCATATGCTGTTTTCGTTTTCCCTCACCATTTTTCATGGTCATGTGTGGAGTGATTTGATTATGCTGGGAGTTCACTGTCTGGATGAGCTGGTTCCTATCATTACAGGACATAAACACAGTGATTATCAAAATAATCATAGATTAACTGGGCTGAAGAAATGTTTCATCTTGTGACAAACAGCTACCTTTCAAGGCTTCCATTTCCATGATTGTTGTTGGCATCAGGCTGACCCTGTTCAAAAACACCAAACAGATTTGACTTAGTGATAACCATTTGTAGAAACCTTATTTTTTTGCACAAGATTATGTTCTATAAAATTAATACCATATTTCCTTATGCAATTACATCCTCAACATAAAATCCATGATGCAGCAGTCTGCATGAATTAAGAGGACATTATCAATTTCTGAAAATTTTCATGTAGACTTATTTGAGACATTTGTTTTGAAAGTTACCCAATACATTTAATTGTTTATTTTTATTAAATTTATTTTGCAATGTTTCATTATGCTCCCTTTTCTCTCCTGGACTCAAGAGTGCTCAGACAGGCACAGAGAGCATTTTAACAGGACAGACCCTGCTAATTTTTTTTGCTTTTCCAGCACTGCGAGGAAGTTATACTCGTGGCCTTGCAGTAAAGTTGCTGAAAGAAAGTCCAATGAAGTGTAGTCCTCCTCCACTACATGATACATCATTCGACCCACTACATTACCATGTTTTTGGTCTGACTTTCTGTGGCAAAACATGTGTTGCCTTGCTCTTTTGGAGTGCTGCTACACTGAGGTCTCCATGGCCTGTTGCTCTCCTCTGTAACATACACACAAAAGAGATTAAATCACTCAATATTTGAATAAAACATAACACATTTGAACAAATTGCTTCGATATTTTTTATGTGAGGAACTGTGAGTTACACAGCAGTTGTGAATTGATGTACAGATATTATCGTAGTCTGCTAGCTGAATTTATCACCAATAATGTACACAGAATGTGTCTGTTTGATGTGGATCTTAATTTTTGCAAATTGTGCAGTGAAATAAAATGATTCTTATCATGGCTACGTTTGCTGATCTTTTTTTTTTAAATCAAGCAAGCAGCTGGTGGCTTCAAAAAATCCTGAGTTCGAGATGCACATAGCATGTGATAAAACCTGAAATATTTATTCCATAACAGATTTTTATTTTGGTGCATACCTTTGATATCAGGATTGTAACATGACAAATCTATACCCGGTAATCTGAAACACAAATTAACATTATTTAATTGCCTTTATGGATTGCACAATTCATATATGATTGTCAGGACTGACAGCTATCAAATATGTGATAATACCTTTGTTCAAACTCCTGGGACGCTCCATCCACCCTTGATAATGTTTTCACCACTGCAGTGGGTCTGGTTTTAGGGGTCTCACTAACCCTTGTAGGACCCAGGTTTAGCAAACTTTTCTGGGGTAGGTTTCCAAACAGCTCTGGGTCATCCTGGATTACATCAACAAGTAGGATATCTTGGTTGTAAGCTGTGAACTCATCCAAAATGCCCTGTCGAGTATCACCGGCTGCCTCTGCCTTAGTTTGTTCCCTTTCATTGTCTGCTGTTTTAGATGGACTTGATCCATCATCCCCAGTAGAAAGTCCCTCATCACTGACGGATCCAAAATCATCATCACGGCTGGGAGAAGAGCAGGGGTCACCTGAGGTAAGGGTTGCCTTTATTTTCAGGTTTGAAGAAACTTGTTTTGTTTTTTTGTTAGCCTGAGCCACATCATCTGCCCAACCAGTTTCATCCTGGCTTTCCTCACTGTTACCATCATCCAAATCTTCATCACTGCTGGAAGAAGACTGGGGTTCCCTTGGAATTAAAGGTTTAAAATTAGCTGAGACCCCTTCCATTTCTTCAATAATACATTGAGGACAATCCTTGGAGTCTTTCTTGTCACCATTTACAACTGGTGACAAATAAAGTCCAGGTATTACTTTGCACTTGCATGTACATTTTCTTATTTCCTCCTCCGATTCATCGGAACAGTCTTGGTTTTCAGAAAGTAAATTTGTTCCCGAGAGCCTTTCTGGTGAAGTGACAGGAGAAAGCACTGGTGGAAGCATAAGCTCAGTTTCCATACATGTTCCTGTGTGGACGTTGAGCGACTGTCTCTCAAGATCATGCTTTACGGGACTTGTATAATAATATGGCTCCAGTTCAGGTGGGCAACTGTGGGTAAGAGGTTCTTCATCACTCTGTTTCTCATCTTGAGGAAGGAGAAGAGAGGATTTCCATGACTGAGATGAGTCAGAGTTGTGTGGTGGAGCAAAAGATGAAGAACTGCATGATGACGTTTGGGTGTCTTCACAGCACACTTTCCTTTGTAAGAGCGATGCAGGCGGGAGAAAGGGGGTCATGTCTGAGATAATGCTCAAACTGCCATGTGTGACTGGAGAGGGCATGGAAGACAAAGTAGTTGCAGTTTCCCAGTCAGTTAGGCCAAGTGCTGAGGGGGACGGGGTAGAAAAAGAGCTATCGGTTTCAAGTTCATTAACTGGCAAAGATGAGGCCGATCCAGCCTCCATACCAAGCCCAGTTATGTGCTGAATTGGGCTGGAATGGGTGGCCATACTGGAAGGAGGACTGCTGGGAGACTCTTTGTCCTCCAATAAATGAGGGGCAAACTCAATTTTTTTGCTGTCGGAGCAGAATGAAGACATATCGCTATGTCTTCTACCATTCCTCTCTGCTAAAATACTTTCTCCATCTTCTTCTTGCTTCTCTTCATTTGGATGGGTAAGTTGTTGGGTTGTTTCAGAAGGGGGGCCTGTAGGTGCACCTGCAATCATGTCATTGGTCTGGCTTCTGGGTAAACCCGGCTGATTTTGATCTTTTGTAATGTAACTCTGATCTGATGAAACATTAGGCTCTGCTGGACAGGCTGTGGTAACGACATGAGCTGTGAGAGTTGAGCTTTTGGTAAAGAAGGGCCAGGACATGTATGCGCGTGCACAGGAAAAATGTGTTTTTCTGATATACACACACACTCTCTGGCAGGTGGATGACTCCAGCTCATCAGTGTCCATCTGGTTTCTCTCACAGAACCGTTCTGGAGACATTTGTGATGCATTTGGTTTTGTGGGACTATGTATCTCTCTATGATGTTTCATGCAGTTTTCTGTCATAGCTAAGTCTGAAGTGCTGCTCCCCTCAACTGCATGCTCTGAGCAAAACTGAGTGTCATCAGACATCCGACAGCATGTTTTTTTCCCTTTGTCAGAGTCAGTGTCTTCCTGGTTTTTACAACTAATGCTTTCTGGATATGGAGTGGATAACAAAACCCCATTTTTACCACTATACCCAAGCTTTATTCTTTTGTCTGCGCAAATGTCCCCTCCAGCGAGGTGAGATCCTGGCCCAGGATCCTTCCCTACACCTCTTTCCCGCATGCAGCGATTCCTCTCTGCTTTTTTTACGCATTCTCCTTCTAAGAAAGAGGCAGAAGAGGTTGCAGAGCCTTCACTTGCCCAACTCTTGTGGGAAAAGCATGTGGTTTGATTAGAAAACATCTGCACATCTGCCTGTTCTTTCAGGTGGCCCTGGTGTTCAGTCACACTCTGTGACGGACAAATGCTCATCTCAGACTTAACCCTGGGACAAAACCCTCTATTCTTAGACAGAGCACCTTCCTCATTTCTGTGCTTGTTGTTCCCTAAACAACCGTGCCCAAAACGAAATCCAGCTCTCATCTCCTGTTTGAAGCAACGTACAGCCTTGGTCTTGAGAACATCCGGTAACATGTAGCCACAATCAGGACTAAAAGTATTACACTTTTGGGCTATGTCACACAGTGTCACTTTTGGGTACAGGTCTGTCCATGTGGTAATCTTCTTAGAGTTCTCTGTGACTGTGTTTTTGTTCTTGAACTGAACCTCAACCGTAGGCTGCTCTGGCCCTGGACTAGTGTTGTTTTGCCCTTGCTTACCCGATGTCTTCCAGCGATGTGAACAGTAATTACAGTCACCACAGAGACTGCAGCCAGAAGCTTGGACAGATTCTCTCAAAGACCTTTTTGAGCAAGCATGTCCCTTTGGGCTTGAGTGAGTATTTCTACCAATTTCTGAAAGTTAAAAAAAAAAAATGAATTAATTAATTAACAGTGCGAAAGTGAGTCCGATTTTCACCATGTGAAATTAAGCACTGAACTACCACAGCAAGATGTTTTTTTGGTTACCAAGATGGCCATATACTACATTAACCTGTTACACTTCAACTTTGACATCTATTCCTATTTAAAAATGAAAAAAAAACATTTAAACACTTTATATCTTCATATAAACTTTGTGTGGCTAATCCAAGCAGGTTCTAAAACTGGTGTCATTTATTCATTCATGCCAACTAAAAATAACAAAATAAAAACAAAAAACATTGACAATCCAAGACATTCAACACAATCCATACAATTATTGAGAGTGCTGCCAAAGACGTTTATCGGATTTGCAAGAAAAGATGCTTTTACCAAGGGAACTAACTGGTTTAAAATATACATTTGGGTAAGGGCCACCGACAATGAGCAATGGAGGGTACATTTTCAGATGTGAGGTATCTGAGAGGGTCTTCCAGGCTGTGGGTGCCACAGACCCACTCCTTACCCATCAGTGTTAAACTAGCCCCTCTAATACACTGTGTTTTAATTCACTTTGTCGCTGTCTAATAGGTGTAATTGAGAAGGGGTTGGCAGGGAAGTTTGCACCACCATGCAGGTGGTTTGCAAATGTACTTTTCTGGCAGAACTTCCAGGCCTTGTTACTTGATAAAGACCCCCACAAGTTCAAACTGGCAGTGTGTCGGGCATCAGCTCAGAACATGGCCGTTCACTGACATTCAACTGGAGGGCTTTCCTTTGCTGCTAGCTTGTAGTTAGCATCGTGACGAGTACAGAAAGAGAAGTTTGGGGTCGGACATTGACATTTGAAGTGATACGAAATATTTATTTAGACAGTCTTAAGTAATGTTAGTTATCCAATAACAGAAAACAATACATATAACCTAAATTTGGTCAGTAAAGGCAGAAAGATGCCGCATTGTTAGCTTAGCATCCGTCACGTTCCTACACACTTTGTTAAATACATCACGTACAAGCTTTAGATAGCTAAAAGCTTTTACCTACCAAAGACCCTTCATCAAAAAATATTATATGGAGTCTTATGCCACTATTGATCCATTCACTGAGAAACTTAACGCATGCAGCACAGCTCGGGTGCACCTTACTTGACAGTCCGGTGTGTATCGACCGTGTCCCTCCTGCCACTTGTCCGGTGTTTGTAGCATGCTGACGGTCCCACCCAGTGCACATGGCCTTCAACCCACTTTGCCTCTCTCTACTCCGGTCTGTCCCGACAACAGGGGGCCCGTGACTTTTACTTTCAATATTCCTTTGTGTGGATTTGTTTTTACTAAACGATTTTCCCATACCAAACTCTAGATCCGATAGTATCTGGCTCTCTTGAGCCTCAATGTAACTTTGGGCCAATGTTTTTTTGTTTAACTTAATTTTACAGGACATTTTGGAGATAACGCGTCTCGGTTTCACACAGTGACGGAGCCGTGTCTGTTTAAAAAATGTCCGCTCACTGTGTGAAGTGGTGCAAAAGCACCAAGTAAAGCTCAAACGGAGACGGTTTATCCTGCTCTTGGCCCTGGTGTGTGCTTTGCCCGGCCTACACTCGCCTCTGGTGTGGGGCCCATCCGGTTTAAACTCCTTTCTGTCATTGCTTTTGAACGTCTGACCATTCCTTCTCTTGTTTGTGTTCTGCGTACCTACGCAATTCTCCTCTGGCCTTTCTCCGGGGATGTGGTGGACTGTGCCGGTCACATTTTCTGGACCCACTCGGTCTGTGAACACAATATGGATTGGTTCATTGTCTTTCACCGACACCGGGTCAGAAACTGTGTCAGCTGTAACGTTTTTCAGAGACGTGGGTACTCGTCGTCGCCGCGGCGCTTGTTTTAGCTCAATAGCGTCTTTTAACGCCACTCGGTTAAGTTTTACCCTGTTTGAGGATGGGAACATGCTTACAACTAAAGCAAAAGCTTTTGTTTATTACTAAATAGTACTTTCTTCAAGTGGTTACCACGGTGTAAACGTGCGATGGTAGAACTGGCGTAGCGACGTCAACGCCACGCTGACTGAAACATTCTACCTGCAGCGCGGATTTCTTCCCGACAAGTTGACACCGGGAGCGAAGGCGTGCCGATCACATCACGCATGCGCAATGTGTTCAACCTGCCAGTTCAGCATTTAATGTTTGCTTTTTTAATTTAAAATGGGTGAAAAAAAAATCTTTCATGACCAACCAGCACATGTTGAACCTGCAAATTTCTACTTTGTGTTTAAGGTTTATGAGGGAGCCTAGTTGTGCTAATGTGAGGTAAAGACCTGTACTCTTATGTTACTATACTACAAGCAGCTCATTCTTGTATACATCTAGTTTTAAATTGTTGTTTGGCTGCTTTCAAAGTAAACTAAATTAGATTAACAGTAGAGAATTATTAGGCTTAAATAAACACACAAGTCAACAGAAACAACTCAACAACTTCTAAATAAACATAAAAGATGTACACGTTATGTACAAAAATAGTGTTTAACAAAGAAAACTCAAGTAAAAATAAGATAGATTTAAAGCATGTATAGAGCATGAAAACTACATATTTCACTGAATAAATCTGCATCTAGATTTGACAAACATTAGCCTGATGCGTCTTTGTGGCATATTTTATGTCCTGGGATTTATAATGACTACTAAAGTAGCTCCTACATCTTCACCTGAAACTGTGAAGAAAAAGAAAAAAAGGAGGCTACAAAAACATACCATCATGAATAGGTTATTTTACACTAAATATATAAAACTAAGCATTACACAGACTGGGAAGAGGCGGAAACATTAATGAATAGGAATGTATGTGGCGCTGGGCAAAGATAATAAATGCGATCCTCACATACAATTTATTTGATGAATTATCATTAAATAATATATATAATATATATATATATATTGATGTGTATGTATGTGCCTATAATGTGCCACCAAAGACTTTGTGTGCAGTGATACATTATTATTTCTTCCCCTGCCTTACAAACTATCACCTAGTACTTGTTTTTGCAGATGTTTCGCCTTTAACTTTTGCAGTTCATGTGATTCCTCTTGCTTCCCCTGTCAAGGGTTTAACAGCAGACTCTTCTCTCTTTGAGACCTGAAAGTCGGTATCACCTGGATCAGAGATACATTTCTAAAGGAGAGTAAGCATTTATGCAGGAGAAAAAAATGTTGGCTTTTTAACAATACTGTGCCACGTTACTCAAAATTGGAACAAACTGTATGCTTCCTGTCAACCTGTATGTTTGATCATGTGTTTCAGTCAACATCACAATAGGATTATGCATTTCTTTTGTTTTGTTTTGTTTTTTAATTGGAAAAGACATCAGTCTGTTCAAAATTTAAGTGCTGACAGTGCTTATTCTTTGGCTGGTGTATACACATAATCGCCTGCCTCTCCCTCTAAATCCAATTGCTGTATTCAAGCCATAAATTTCCAACAATGGGAATTTTGTATCTTAATTGCATTTTTGGTACCATTTGAGGATTTTATATGAGACCCAAAAAATGTAACAAATAAAGGCCCAACAATTGAGCACTTTAGCATCACAGTGTCTATGAAATGCTTTCGTTAAAGAATGTAATTGTGCAGGTATCATTGGGTAATCCCTTGTGAATTTGTCTTAAATTGATCATGTCCAAGGATTGACTGAAATTCCTAACTTTCATGTCCATGTGATTTTGTCATATTTTACGAGCCATCTAAAAGAAAAAGCCACAGAAATATTTTTGAAATGTACATTTTATTAACTCATTTGGAAATAACATTATTATTTTTGATAATGTCTTATATGGATTTTCATACAGTCTAAGCAATGTACTGAGGTCGTTTCTTTGCCTGTTACACTTTCTTTTTGATGCATTACCTTAGAAGACATGATGCAAGGGAACTACACTTCACACAGATTTAGAAAAATAAGTATTAGTATGACAAGTAATCAGTCACCACTACATCAAGCACAGGAGTGTGAAATACATGCAGACAGAGGTGAAAAATCCTGACAGGATGTCAAGGGTTACGGTGAGACCCTGGTGTTGGGAAGTAGCCGGTCCTTGGACTGCGGCGGCCTGATTCACAACACCAGCTGTCCCGCCCCACCGAGCCAGCAGATGGCACTCTGATGGTGGAAGTGGTTTTTCCTTTGGAAAGCAGGAAAGTAGTTCTATCTCACTGCGTCCTCCGTGGGGGTAAAGAGTCAGTTTTCCCTCTCTCCTAATCTTCGCTACATCTGTGACAGCTGTGAAAAGAGAACATGCAAATTAGATTTGGAGGAAGCCAATCGAGGTGAGGAGAGAGGCTCTGAGACCTGAGGGAACTTTCCCTGGGTTCTTCTTGTTGAGTTCTCATCACAAATCCAGACACGAGGGATTCTGGTAGTCTGTGCCCCACCTCTCCACACCTGACAGGCATTAGACCACCCACAACCCCCTGCTTCAGCTCTGGTGTTTCAGCACTCCACAGCTCCAACAACATCCTCTATGCAAATTTTATAATCACACCACAGCAATGAGGGATGTGTGTGTATGTACAGTGAAGAGGGATATAAGCTTTTACTTAGCATATGAAATGAGTTGGGATTAGAATGAGATAAAGAGCAGAGTGAAGAGCAGAGGGAGTGTTACGAGAGAGGTCACTCATAATTTTGCTTCTATGAAGCACTTTAAATCTTCTTCACCGCTCTCACAGGCATTGCAATAGCACCCTGGGCTCAACTGAGTGATAAAAGAACACCGGCAGTTTCACCAATAATTGTGCACTTCAAATTAAAATGTTGTAGAATACCAGCATGATAAAAGGACATAAAAAATGGAGCGTTCATTTACAGGAGAGAATCAATCCTGTGAGCTAAGACCAGAGAGATTGATTCCTACAAATCACCGAATGTTCTGATTTTAGGCATTTAGCTGATGCCGATGTCTGAGGTATGTAAGGGTTCAGATCAAGGTTTGTCAATGGAAGCTAAGAATTACATTTATTACAGGTTATTTTTCTTTTTTTTCCCTATAAATAAATTTAATCTTTACTCTATAAAAAGTCTGAAAATAAGGAGAAAAATGTCAAATTTATTAGGAACAATCAATTGGTATTTTGGCCTTGAAAAAGTTACTTTAATTAATTATTAAGAAAAGAAGTGAATGGTTAATTATCCACTGTTGTTCATTAATTTTCTAATAATAAACTTACAACAGGTAAATGTCTGATTCATACCCTTGTTAGGTGACTCAAGAATGCTAACTTCTACAACCTGAGCGCCGCATTCAGCACAGAGTTAACAGAGTTAAATGTTGACAGAAACACATGGGAGGTTCAGTTAAAACACCATTTTCTCTCGACGGGTGATGGGGAATAAATGTCATTTTCCTTCAGCAGCACATCTTTTTACAAACATCATAATGAAAGAGAAATATATGTAGAAAAAGTGTTGGAGATACGGGGCTTTCCTTTGTTTGCTCCCCCTCCCTCTGTTTGACATGCGAGGCACTGTATGTGCACAGCAGTTGCCTCTCACACTTGTCTCCTCATGTGTTGCTGTCCACTGAGAAATACCTCTCTAGAGGAAAAAAATATGTTTTTTTTAATTTGAATAATTGGAGATATTACATTACAGCGGCCCCTTCTGCAGATAATTCAAGCATATGCACATCACCTTAAAAAAACATTAACTACTGTGCGAGCAAGCTCTAGCTACATTATACAGTTCATACCTGCATATAACTGGACAGCAAAATATGTTTAATCAATGTACGTTCATATTGCCAGGAAAAGTGTATGCGTGCACGTCCATTTTATGTAAAAGGATCTAATATGTCTGCAGCTTGTTCCCAGCAGAGTGACAAGGCGGTGAATTCGCATGTTTAGTTCTGTTGTTTGGTGAAAATGTTGCAATTATGTCGCAATTAAATCTAATTCATTTAATTGCCTCTTGGGGAGAAAAAGGTCTTTCAGGAATAAATACTGAGGAGTAGTGGACCGAAAACCTGAAAGATGCTCCTCACAGAGCATGCGAGATCAAATGTAAATGTATTGTTTATTTGTGCATTTCATGTAACCCTTCGTTTAGACCTTCTACTGCGGGATTTGTTTTGTTTTACTCCCTTCTGTAGCCCAGCATTAATCCGAGACATTAAACTGTAGGGGTGGAACTATAAAGATCTATATTTTCTCTCACACACATCTATTTCTTTGTCTTTCGCTGGACCGGTGTGTAGCTGACGGGAACGCGAGCAGCAGCTGAATTCCTTTAAATAGCCCTGCCTGCCACATCATATGGTTGCTATGGCAGCCGGCCCCTCGTTTTCAAAGTATCGTCCACATGCTTTGAGAGGCCTCCTCCACCTGAACGCTATAGATCCACGCCGCAGCTCGGCGAGAAAGATGCAGCAGCTGAACGACACACAGGAACGATGTTAAGCGCGTCGACAGCGTGAGAAATAATCAATATCTGACCCAGGCATTTGTGTGTGAGATCAGCTGGCTGTCGTCGTCGTAGCTTCTTTTGGTCAGTGATTAAAAAAAAAAAAAAAAAAGCACTTATCAACAAAAAGATAAGTGTTTAGACTATATGAAGAAAGGGGGGGAAACACTGTGAAGATGGTTGGGAAGGGATGTGATGGAAAAATTTTGATGCTGGAGAAAAATGAGATCAAAAGTGAAACAGATGAGTGAACAGCTGGTACAAGAAATGGGGGTGATACCGAGAGAAATGAGGGGTGAAAGAGAGGATGAATGCTCTGTGGCATTTTGGAGCGTATGGAGGAATTGAAAGATACTGATGGGAAAGTATAATAGAACATGTCATTGCTTTTCTTTTTTCTTAATAACTCCTTCTTCTCCCTGTCTTCCCTTTTCACCAGCTCCTCCTCTCGTTTGTGCCATTCCCAGCCCCCATCCTTTGTCTCCTGCCTCCTGCTCGTCTCTTCAGTTTTTTTTTACCCAGACTCACAATTAGTCATATGTTTAGTTGAGGGTCAAACAGGACATTAACAGTGCAGGACTGTAGGCATCCGGCGTGAGAGCAAGGAGATCTACATAGATGTACCTCTCGAGCTGACTGTGTCCTGAATCTCTCCCCTAAGTGCACTCAGAAAACTATTGTAAAGCTCAAAGGTGTAAAATCAATTACAAGGGGCAGAGGGAGAGGCAGACCTTCAGGGTATCAGCAGGTTTCACAAAGCCACATTTAAAGAGCTTTTTTAATGCTACCTGAAAGTGAATTGAGGATCAAATTAACAACTAAAATATTGAACAAAAACCTGTAAAAAAAAACAAAAAAAAACTGTGTGATTTCTGACCGGGGAGGAAAATATCAAATGAAGGGTTGTTAAATGTAAAAAGGAAGCAGCGTGTCAGTCCTGTTGCTGTGCATAAAGACCGCATCAAACTCACCGTCATCACTTGAAAGGATATATTCGAGTCAAACAGGAGGAACTGCCATCTCGGTTAACGTTTATTAAAATGGCGGCGTTTGCATTATTTCACACTGTTGTAATTTATGTCAGATTATTCTATTAATTCTTGTCACATCATGCCATCAGGGAATTTAGGTACAACATAAAGATTCTGTCAATGACGGCACTTTAAAATAATACTACTGTATGAATCCTAATTGAGGAAATATGAGGTGGGGAACTAAAACATTTTAAACAACTGCACACACAGACCTGAATACTGTCAATTCATTTTACAGCACATTTTTAAGCACATTATTTTGTCTTTTGCAGAATAAATACAACTTGATGGATGGGACCTGGTAGAGAGAGGGGGGGGAGAGAACAAAACGGGCAACATTTTAGGTCTAAAGACCAACCTATGAAGCCAGAGATATTCTGAACTTACCTCATCCGAACCTTTCTAAATCTTTATGAGATGAGCTTACAAACATCCTCTTGCCCTTTTTTCCCATGTAACCCTAAAAGGGAGACAAATCAGCAAAAGGTTGTGGTGAAACAAATCCATATGCAGCCGTGTATGTTTCAGAAACATTTGAGTGGGAAAAAATGGGTCTCTGCAAGAGGAGAAGTCAAAATGAAGTCGATAAAGATGGCACCCTCAATTTGCTCTTAAAACACACAGGCAGGCTGATTGCATTTGAGAGAGTTGGGCGCGCCTCAGCATCTCCTAATGCGTCTGTAAATTGAGTTGGAAAATGACGACGTCTGTTGTCTGCACTAGAGACGGAAGCCAGGGAGGCAGAGAGCTTCGCCGTAGAGAGCATCCTCCTCATCGCTGCGTTTTAGACCCACACTTTTAACCAGCAGACTCCGCTTGTGTCAAACCCTTTTTCTTCTTTTATTCTCCGTAACCTCCTGCTAACAGAGAGCCTTTAGTTTTCTACACATTTCATTTGCACTTTACCTCTCCGTGTGTCCTGCGTTGCCCTTCCCTTCTCTCCTATCTTTGAATCAGTCAATAAATGCCTGCGCTAATAGAAATGAACAGTCTCCTGCATTATGATCCATTATTTTGTGCATTAATGTTATCTGTAGAACACACTGGAAGGCTGAGAGGTGTTAGTGAGTGCATAAATAGAAATTACTCTGTGTTTTGGGCCCATTATGAAGGAGCTGTGGTGGTCAGCTCTGAGAGCAGCAGCGATAAGGATGCTGGCTGAGCATTTGCCAAGCATCCATTTCCTCTTTACTCAGGTCTAAAAGGCCTTTTGCCAAACACAGGTACACACACAGACACACACACACACACACACACACACACATATTGCTGTCCTCATGTTCCTCTTACTAAAAGGTGAACATCAATATCTTTGCAA
>JAQNCA010000009.1:3751073-3775921 GCA_029783725.1 Acanthurus tractus
ACACACACACACACACTCCTCTCTCGTGTCCTCAGAGCACACACACACACACACACACACACACGCACACACGCACACACGCACACCCACCCCCACCACAACCCCAACCCCCACCCACTGGGTGATCATCTGCTGTGACCGTGTCCTCCTATCACCGTGAGTCAGGAGTGCTCGACAGCGAAGGGTGGGTGGGGGGGTGGAGGGGGGTTGGGGGGGGGTGAGCTGTATGTGCGTGTGTATATGTGCTAGTAGAAGGGGGGTGGGTTGGGGTGGGGGGGTGGGGAGGGGGGTACCCTATTTGACTTCTTTTCTTTTTCCGATCAGACATGATTGCTGACTGGGAGAACTTTCCCACCCATCAGCGGCAGTGTGTGAGTGGTGCTACAGCGCCAGACAGAGGGGACCCCTTTGTCTCCCACCACCACACTGGAAGGGATGGCATATGTAGACACACATATACTGTGCATCCTGGCATGTCTACAAACATTCACACACACACACACACACACACACACACACACGCACATACACACACTCGTTGACAGCAACTACACACGCGCTCACACACACACACACTCTACACTGCCACTCTGTTAGTACAGTGTTGAAACATACGATGTAAAAGTGACAATAGCCTCATTCTGGAGCACATCAGTGGCTACACACCTGTGCATGTTAATCTGTTTAGTTCAACACATCCTTGTGAGGAAACAATGTGGCGTTACTTAAATGTACATGTACAGCATGTGTGTCAAAGTGTGCACGGGTGTGAGAGTGTGTGTGCGTGTCCTCAGACTCACCTGGCAGCACCCCTGGAGCTGGTGGTGGTGGTAATGCAGCCTCAACTGGGGTTGCAGAGCTGTGACACCTGATGTCCCTCCTCCCTCTCACTCTCACTCTCTCTGCTGTAGTATAGGATCAGTAGCTACACCCTAGCACTGACAGAAGAGGGGGAGACAGAGAGGAGGGGTTCTTATCGAGCCTGGCGGAGCGTACCACCAGCCGCCCGCAGACGAGGGGACGCCGGGGGGCAGAGCTGGTAGAGACGACCCTGACAACGCTCGGTCCAACTGCTTCCCAACCTCCCTGCTGTCTGCGCCCAGATGGTCTCTCCCTTCTCCCTATGCTCTGATTGGATGACATGCTTCCTCCTTCATCAAAATGTAAAATTCCAAGACAGAGAGAGTTGTGCAGCGTTTGTGTATGTGTGAGTGTGTGTGTGTGAGTGTGTGTGTGTGTGTGTGTGTGTGTGTGTGAGAAAAAGAGAGAGTGTGTGTCTGAAAGAAAGACAGACAATGCGAGGGAAAAAAATGTGTGTACCTTCTGTATGCATTTGAGAAATATTTGTCATACAGACTAGCATCGCTGCATCACTATATGCATGAATTTAAGTGTGTGTGCATGTGAGTGTGTGTGTGCGCTGCCGACGAGCGTGAGTGTGTGTGTGTGTGTGTGTGTGTGTTTGCCCGACTGTTCATGTAAATGTGTGTGTTTGCGCCTTTGTGTCAGGGAGACGATATACAGGATGCCATTGTCTGTGTGGGCGTGTGATAGAGGAAGAGGTAGTCGAGGGAGAGACACAAGACAAAGACAGCGAGAGATAAGAAGACATGGTGAGTGTGTGTGCCTGTGTCTGAGCATGTGTGTGTGTGTGTGTGTGTGAGAGAGAGAGAGAGAGAGAGAGAGAGGAAAAGAGAGCAGTGTGTATGGCCTGAGAGCTGTCATCATTAGTCTCTCTGCAGTGGCTGGTGTTGGGCTGCAAAGGGGCTTGTCACTCAGTTTCTGTCACAACATGTCACACTGAACGGACACACACACACACACACACACACTCTCCCAGAGGATATGATGTCAAGATGGGGTCGGCTTTGGACTGACAAGCTGATCAAACCCCCAACCCCACGCACACACACACACACACACAACCTTTCACCCCGCTTCTCTGACTCCTCTGCAGCGGTGTCAAACGCAGGCTCCGTCCCTGATTGGCCGTTTTCACTATGTACTGACAACATATGACAAAAGGTGGAATAAGGCGAGGTGGGATGAGAGCACAACACACAGAAAAGGCAGTAAAAAAAGGGTGAGAGAGAGAGGCAAGAGGCTGCGAGCGCTTACACACGGCGAAGTCTCCTGAGAACTAACCAGTAAAATATTGCTGACTCACTGTACTCTGGCAGGCCCTAAAACACACACAGATTAACCTCTACATACGGAGGATATGCTGAGGAATAATCAAAACTCAAAGAAAATCCAAGACCGATATGAAATCGATTGGTCCTTAGCTAATATTGATGTAGGGGTGAATAAAGAAGAACACACACAACAAACAGCGTTTCTTCGCCGTCACGTTGATCCCCTGTAGTTTGCTGCAGAGGGGAGTTTTATCCTCACACATAAAAACAGACCTTCCCTTTTTCCTGGCTTTTCTCCGTCTCTCTCCTGCTGCCGATTTAATTACCTTCTATATTTATCGGAGCTCAAGATGCTATTTTGGTTTTGAGACTCTTGTCACTGATATCGGGAGGCTACATTATTCAGAGTCAGAGCACCGGGGGCCGTCACACACAGAACAAGAGTGCTGTTGTTAACCCTATGGAGAGGGACGGAGAGTATGTCACGCTTGCAACATGGCCGATCGGGTGTTTGTGCATTGTCTAACCTCCTGGTTCTAAACGCTGTGATGCCGGGGTGTTGCGGTGTGTGTGTGAACGGGACCGGTGGAAGGTGTGGTCCGTCTTTCTCGCGTCTCCATTTTCTGACTGCTCAATCTCAAATCTCAGTTTCCAGCTTTGGGAGAGAGAAGAGATTTCACACAGGCGCGCACAAACACCCACATCCACAGATACAAATAGGTGAGCAGGAGCGCACGAAAATCATAGAGGTGCATGTATGCCCCCTGCACACACACACACACACACACACACACACGAAGTGGCACACACAGCTGGTATGGATCGGTGTCCTCCATATTTGGTTGTGATTTATGATTGCTGTTCAGTAGAGGCCACAGTCATCTGGGAGATGATGGCCATATTGATCTGATAAACAGTTTCATTTACTGCCATAGCCCGCCATTCATACTCACGCTCACACACACACACACACACACACACACACACACACTCTGACATGTGCACATTTGCGCGCACAAACTCGCATGCACACGGAGCAAAGACACATAGATTCGCAGCAGGAATAACCCAGCTTTCTGCTTCATCAATTCCCCACCTCCTCTACGTCTGCTTTTCTGTTTCTCTGCTCTTTCTCTTCTCCTCCCCCCAGGCCACCTCACCCTCTCCTCTGCTCTCAACACGCTTTAACCCGTTCCTCGTCTGCCCTCGTTCTCCTTTTTACAACCAGCATCCTCTGCCAGTCACCTGGTATGCTACCAATATTTCTCCCCCACACACCGCGGTCCCTTTGTTTCTCCGTTTAGCTCCACATGACTTCATGCTAAGGTTATATCTCAATGTGCCAACATTTCCCAGCAGGCATTTGACAGCAACATGCAGGAGGTACCTGACATGTGCAATATAACATCAGATCTTGCTCAAAAGAGATTAAACCATAGGCCTAGATTTTTTTAAGTCTACCTTGAAGCAATACGTACATGCTAAACCAACATTAAATGCTTTTATTTCTTCCAGCCCAGACTGGCCGAGAAGCTATACGCATAGATTGGGTACACTCGCAGTTGTAGTTCAGCCCAAACTAATAAAAGGCATCAGTGGTCAGACAAATCAAGAGAATATATTCATCCTGGCAGTCCTGTGCGGGGTTATTGCTGCTTTGTCAGGGTGAGAAACATATGAACAACTGCCAAAAGTATCCCACAAAGGATGCGCAGCAAGTGAATACTGTGCTTGGAAAGTTATGTAAAGATGTTTCAGCAGAGAAACTTAAACTCTCTCGTGCCGTCATGTTAATTCATCAGCGTACAAACTGCATCTGAGTCTAGCATAAAGATGAACCCAAAAATATCCGGATCAATCCTTTAAAAAAGCTCTGACAGTTGTGGGATATGAGAAAGATTTTTACGCAAAATGTAGCACTGGTGTCCAATTTTGGATGTTATCGAAGCTTTAATTTTTTCCCAGATTTCCTGTGTTGATGCAGACAAACCTACTTACTGTTTCCTGCTTTGCTTTTACTGGAGTGGCACGTCTGCACAGTAGCAGCTTTTATCAGTCACTGATCTTATTACAATGAAACAAAATAGTGAGCCGTGGCAATTGCGAAAGGACCAGTGTAGCAACAGTGTAGTCAAGATTGTGTCGCAAATTGCCAACAATTGTAGCTCTGGTGTTGCTACAAAGTGCTCCATCACAGCAGCCAAAGACAGAGTTTAGAAAACTGGGGATATATTTGTTACCCTTGGGCAGTTTATAGTCACAGCCATTAAGAATTAGTAGCTTGGCAGTTTCATGTGTTGAATATTGTAGCGATGATGGACCAGTGTCTTTATTTCATTAGACCATTATATTTTTAATTCTGATTTTTCATACTGATGTTAGGAATTAATCCGGCACTAGAAGGACCAGAGTTTCCCTCCTGTTTAATTGGTGTGATGGGTCAAACTGCCTTAATTAGCCCAGCTGATAACTCTAAAATTAGTAAGAGGGTTTAATAATGGCCTAAGTGTTCATTCAAAGGCTCCTCCATTCGGAAAAGAATAACATTTTGTATTTGTAGTACAATGAATATCAATCTTGGTCAGGCCACCTTCATATATGTCTTTCTGTGCATGTGTGTGTGTGCCTGTGTGCGCATGGATTAGCCCATGTGTGTGTGTGTAAGTGTAGGTGTGTATACATCATATGAAAGTAAACAGATAATGTTAGAGGAGCGGAACGAAGAAAGATACACACCAACCAGTGAATGCACAACATATTCAGAAACACTCACAAACTCTCTCTCTCTCTCACACACACACACACACACATATACACACACACACAAACTAGAAGGCTTTCAGTTTCTAAATCAATCCCACATCCGTAGCTAATGCAGTGCTGGGCCCTCTTCAGGAAGCATTAGGCCTATTAGTCAAAGTGCGTACGCATTCTTGTTTGTGTGTGTGTGTGTTCTGTGTGTAGTGTGTGTAGTGTGTGTAGAAGCCGCACACTCAGCAGTAGCAGATCTCAGTGGATCCTGTGGGGTCAGCAGGTGCAACAGGGAATGAGGGACCATCTTATTGTGTGTGTGTGTGTGTGTGTGTGTGTGTGTGTGTGTGTGTGTGTGTGTGTGTGTGTTTGTAGAGTGTGAGTGTGTGGGTGTGTGAGTGTGTGTGTGTGTGTGTGTGTGTGTGTGTGTGTGTATTCCCTCCCCTCGATATCCTCTGGGCTCTTTATCGCTCTAAAATTATCCTCCATTTACTGGAAGATACTGGACAGACTGAGAGGGAAAGAGAAATATGGACGCTCGAGTTTGAATGTCTTCCTGGATCACTTATGAATGCAAAACGAAGAGACAAACAGACTTTCTGCTTCATCAAATAATCTAATTTAATAAGTGCAAATGAGTGAAGAAGGTTCATAGAGTTTATAGAAAGACCGATGATGCCTCAGCTAAAAGGAGACATTTCAGCTTTGAAGGACAAAACATCTTAGATGCTCATGCAAGAAAAAGGCACTAAAGTTGGACAAATAGTTGTGCAATGTGCATCAAGAAGTGAATAGGGAGCATAACTGCCACAAACTACTTTATGAAAGAGTTACCACACGGAGACTGCAAGAATTGTGATTTGTCAGTATGGGCTGCATGAGTTTCAAATGTCAGTGAGACTGTTGGTAGTGAAGAAGACATTAAAGGACAGGTTTATATATTACATTATTATATATTTGTATTATATATTACATTTCTATCACAAAACACTGAAAGTCACAGGCCCGGTCCACTGCAACTAACCAAGAAAATCTATAAATATAAATATATTCACTGAAATATTCACTTAAATTGGAACTGCGCAGAGAACAATTTCACTGCGTGTGTGTTTATGGAAAGGTAGACTGAGGTAGACTGAAATGTGATTCTGTCCTTTAAGGAAGTTTAAAAAAAGCCAGCTGTCTTTTCTCCTACACACATGGATGCATGATATGGAGTTTTTCAAATGATACAATAACTTGTAATTGCCTGTCTTTTTTAGCATCACGGATAATTTTACACAGTTCTTTGAGAGTAAGTTCACTATCAGTTTTTGCAAAAATGGAGGTAAGAAAATTAAGACCATGAGAAAAGATGGAAGATTTCATATTGTGCAGCTCTGACCATATCTGACATCACTAATACAACAAATACTTAGAACTGCTCTGATTCTTCAAATGTTAATTAACACTTTCCAAGTACATTAAAAAAAGTCACAGACATGGAACATTTATCCCAAGAATTGAAATGATATGCTTTGCCACAATCTGTCAAATCATCAACCTAGTAAATACTGGACACAAAAATAAAGACTTCTATAGAAAAGTCTATTCCTGATTAGTCCACAGACAAAAAGGCACAGAGTTGACTGTTGTGCTTTATTAAGAACAGAAACAGGTCGGGGGACGGCTATGCTACTTTTAGTGAGGTCATGAAACCAATTTGATTGCTGGCTCCGTTTATCGTCTCTTAACTACATTATTGGAGTAATACACAATAAAATAATTTTGTAATCATTGTGCCTCCATAGTAACATGCATCTAATAAAGCCTTTCCCACTGCTAACATTCTGGCCCCAGCTATCTATTACCATGAGTGAAATAAAGTAAATACGGTCATCACACTATAGTTTTTCATATTTAGTAATTAGACGAGCAGAAATAGAAGCTGGCAGAGTGTTACTCCAGTTATGTAAGTATTTTCAGTATTGTAGAGAAAATAATTAAAGCATGCTACGGCGCGATTACATACAATCTGTCTAGAGCTGTCAAGCAGGTGGAATCTGCAGCTAAACTGTAAATCGAAGGCCCGCTGTAGGTGTCTACGGCAGGACTCCCATTAACCCCTTGTGTCAACTATAAATCCAGTTTAGGTTGTGTGATTCCTCATACGACACAAATCATAGAGGCCTGCAGAGGCAGAGAACTCTCATTGGCCTTCTATTAAACTGTCAGTTAACCCATTTTCAGCCCCAATGTAATTTTCCTCTCTCCTCTCTCTTCCTGCAAACAGTCTGCTCAGGTTTTTGAGATTTTTATCATCATCATTCCAATTCAACTAGAGGAATGGAGCTGCAATTTTGGTGCGTCTGAGCATTTTAACTTCTACATTGAAAAAAATGAAAAAGCAACATTTCTCTGCTTAAAACTGCATCCCTTTCACGCACACGTCACTGTAAATTGTTTTCTGAGGGAGTATTTCTTCAGTAAGGAGTAGGTCCTTTGAAAACAGCGAGATTATCTAACGAACTGGGACACTGTTTCTGGAACATAATGTTGAAGCTGAATTTTTGAAATTGTTGAAATTTTATGAAATTAGCAGATAAGCGGATATTTGCAGACTAAGCAGAAATTTGGAGGGAAATCAGATAGCAGGCAATCAGCGTCATTAGCCTCTATTAAAAAAAGCCTCTAATAAAAAAAAGGTGCAATGTAACCTGTGTTGTGCTGCTTAAGCAGCCAATCCTTCAAAAAACACGATGATTTTATGACTTTTAGTCAAGTTTCAGCGTTTCCTTAAAGTCAGAATACTGTTCTGAGACAAACCATCACAAACAGATAAATATAAATCCAAAATCATTTTTAAAACTATATTTTAAGAGCTATTATCAGCCTTCAAAAGCCCATCTTTACACACTATCTGTGAACATAGCTTCATCCTTGTGTGACCTCCTTTCATCGTACTTCATCAATTTCCCCTTTCGTCTCCTCCCCTCACATGGCCTTGTGCCCCCCTCCTCCACACGCTGCATTTGTCCCTAAGGAATTCACACCCTGAGGAGGATCGAGTCTATGCAAATCAATATCATCCATTCATGTGGGCGCAGATTATGCATGATCATGTGAAACGCGGACTCATACATACACACAAAGAGGGAAGTTGCTGAGCCCATAAATTCACGCTCTGTATGTACGAAGACTGGAAGGAGATGGACTCCGAGCAAGTTTTGTCGTTATTGCCAAACAAACTGAAGTTGCTTGGAATTTATCTCAGTGCTTCTGATGGATGCAGGAAGGATTATAAGGAACACCCATATAAATGATAGCCTTTACTAATGCCAGCAGGAAGTACTCAGATCAGTCAGACAGGGTCAGTTAATAGACCCGCGGTGATGCTGAGGACAGAACTGAGGGCAGAGGATGGAGAGAGTTGGTGGAAAAAGTGAGAGGGAGGAGAGGAAGGAGGAAACTAGCTGAGAAAGCGAGACAGTGAGACTGGCCATTATAAATCATATCCGCTGTTGGCGCCGGCCTCGTATCCTAGCAACCAGACAGACCCTCCGCCTCTCCTCCATCCCCTTTCTATCTTCTAACAGCTCGGTCACTCTTATTACCCATACTGCACTGGGCCGTGGCCCAAAAACTCACGACAGAGTGCGGTTTGTGCATGCAGCTAACCGACTGATCTGCAGCTAGCTCGTCGTAACCTCATGCTAATCAGACCGTATAGCTAATCTGACTTCACATCGCACTGTGAACAGCTGACGGACACACTGCAAACCCCGGTCACACACACACACACAAACACACACACACACGGACAGAAAGAGGGGAACTGTGACACATCCAGTCTCCATCCATCTCTGACCTATTTTTTTTGTAATCGAAAAAAGCTCAATGATATTAGACGCATATATTAGTAAATTTCTTGTATCAGGATTAATTAGGGCCCTCCACGACCTCACAGGTGTTTTCTTTTCCTCTTGCTGATTACTCCTCCTGTTCAGGTTGAAGTTGGGTTTAGCTGTGCTGAACAAACTACATGAGGTCACCAAACTTAATGCACCAGCAAGAATGATGAAGGTCTAAATTAACAAGTGCAACAAATCAAGAGGGAGAGCCAGTGCACACGCACACACACACACACACATACACAGCAAGAACTAGGTCTGTCTGAGCACAAGTGAAAATGCCTCTGTGGGTTAGAGTTGTTCCCATATCTTCTTTGTGTTTTGGAGAAAACAGCAACGTCATCTTAACTTTTTCTGTCATCATCAACAGCCGTTCCTGTCACGAGGATGGGAAGCGTTTGTCGCGTCCCTGGCTTTGCTGCTGTACTTGGACACTTAAGCATTCTTTAATGCCATCTTCGCTTCACTGAAATGAAAAGTCAAAATGTCTGCTGTGAAAAAAAAAAAGGCCTATGGGTTTTATCATTTTTCACTAACAGAAAATGATGCAATATTCACAAAGACAGACGTCGATCAAACTGCGACTTTGGGATGTCGCTGTTAATTGAACTCAGAGAAAATCCAAATGATTTATGCTTTCTTATTCTTCCAGTTCAACACCATCCTCTGTCACTTTTTTCTTTTTTTTTTTTGCAGCTGTCAGCGGTTTCTCCGTTTCCTTTGTACCTGTTTAGTATGCACACTGGGCTTTTCTAAATGTTCATATTTTTGTCACCTTTCCAGTGTGAGCCCTCCCCATTCTAAACCTGATCAAAAGTAGTCTATAGTATGAATCTGGATACAAACTTTAAGGTAAAATCCCTGAAAACTCTTGAAATTGAGAACGTGTGCCTCATCTATTTCATTAATTTGTGAACTATGTTTGTATTTCTGTGCAAACTCATATATGAACAGACTTTAAAACATATTCAGGTCGACATATAACGACCCAAACACTACTTTGGGACATACCTTATATATAATCTTCTTGAGTATTATTGTTACTGCAGAGCATTACACTGAGAGCATTTTCTGATATCTGCATGACAGACCCCTGCAGGATGACTGACCGGGCCACAGCAAACTGCTACCTGAGCAGGCTATATACACACCTCCAAGGACAGTTGGATCACACAACTATTGAGACTGGACAGAATCGTTGGGCTTTAGATCTGATAAAACAAGAATAAGAGGATATACTGCGTAACCTCTTGCTAGCATGACTAGCATTTAGTTGTGAGACCTCCTGAGCGGGCCGACATCGTGCTGCAGCTTTATGCCCCTCACTAAAAGCTACACTCAGTTACTGGTCTCCAGACAGCTACAGTCTTATACTACCGCTGCTCCTCTATGGGCTTGACTACAGCCTTATTGTCTACTTGCTTATTAAATTTTGAGTGCTCAGCAGAGTGAGCGGGCAGTAACACACAGAGACAGTGTGTGCATCTATAAGAGCAAAGGAAATGAACCACTCAGGAACCACTCAGTCAGCCCATAGTCCAAGAGCCACCAGAAGTGGGTGGTGTGAGAGGAAAATGATGTTTGAGGAATGAAGGACAAAGCACCCAATGAGTGTGTGTGTGTGTGTGTGTGTGTGTGTGTGTGTGTGTGTGTATACTAACAGAACACAAGTACGCCACCTTGTGGACCAGGATTGGCAGGGCTCCCCTCAATTTGTCCTTGACCTGTGAAAGAGAATATTACAAAGCATTAATAAGACAGATTTGCTGTTTTTTGGAACTGTGTTTGAAACATGGTTGCTCACAGGATCTAGCTAGCATGCTGGAGAATTTAATACCGAGTAAAGCAAAGCAATGTAGACATTTTTTTTTTCTGTCTGTCATATTGTGCATAGTGTTTACTATGTATGCTTTTTTGAAGAGTAGTTTAAATCCTGTGCCTTTCTGAGCGCATTTGGATGCCCCCAGTTCTCTAGATCTCCATAAGACACAATTAACTTTTCAAACACTAATCAATGAACAGTAAATCATTTCTTGAAGGATGATGCTAACCTTTTAAGTGTAATATAAATAGGTTTATAAGAATAAACCTTGTCTTAAAATTTGATGAGATTCAAAATAAGAGTAACAATTTAAAGAGGTACTATTCATATAGCAGCTCATGGTGAGCACTCAAATCCTTGAGGATAAGGGATTAAATTAACTTTTCCTTTAATCTCTGCCCTTATCAAAAATTATATTTTAAAATGTATGCATATAATCAAAGGTTTAATCTCTACACCAGGACTGTGCTTTTTTTTCTGTCTGTTATCACAGACGCATTAGTTTGAGGGAAGCTAAACTCATCTCCTTTGGTTTATTATTGCACAAGACCCACAAGACAAGAAAAGATTTATTTTTTCAGCCCCTGTAGGCACTTTGGTTAAATTTATGTTGGTGAATTTATTATAATTAGATTTCTTTACAACAGTATATGCAAGAGGTTTTTTATCAGTTGTTAGTGAAGACTAATTTTGGAAAAAGTGAAACAGAGTATTTCACAACACTGCATGTACTTAGAGATATACAAGATCTAGCAAAATTTTCCTTTTAAACCTAGAAAAGATCTTTAGCCTGTCTGTGGAAAAAAGACACTTAATCAAGCAATGTCAACGTTAAAATCCTCAAGTAAAAACTGAATACATTTTGAAGGATGATTTTAATGAACAGACGGCTAATAATCATGACCATTAATCATGTTTTCTTCAGCTGAACTTGTTACTCTGTAACTAAACCTTAATTTGGAACAACAGATTACGCTAATACATATTCTAATATGTTGCTTAACCAACTAATCTCCACTTGTTCTTTTATTAATTAACATTAATCTGATTATTTCGATGTTAAATTGTTTAATTCTTCATTTATATTTCTGGTCTTGAAAGGAAAAGGTTTTATAAAGTGGTATTTTACCTCTGTTGAATGAAGCCACTTGCAGGTCAACTGTGTAACTTTGGCACATTTGCATAAATAAATGAGCCTGTTGGTTTGGCGCAGTAACCCGAGTAAAAGTTTAACAACCGTTCGAAATTCATGTAAAAGCCAAACTTCGTGAAGTCAGCGTGAACTAAACAAATACACAAACTAGCAAACGAACAAAAAACACAACACAAAGGTTCAGAGGATGAACGCAGCCCACCTGTTTCAGTTGCTTGCTTAAATCACGTTCAGACCACGCTGTTGCCTTCAAGTACAGTTGGACATACAATAATTGAGTCCTCCAAAGACACTTTATTTCAGTTTCCAAAGAATTCGCGGAGTGAACTTCCATCAAAATTGAGGTTGTTATAATCTCATTATAGTATATGTTGTTTGCATATTGTAAAAGAAAACATATCAAAAATGTATTCTGTTTTTGTTGTATTTTTAACATGGAATGATATTGTTTTCGTGATGTACCAGAAAGCAGCAAAATAACTTCTGACTGCTGTCTGACATGGTCGCGAGACCATACTGTTGACAGCATGCGGAGGATGGCGGAGGAAGAGCAACCTTTCAAGGAGCGGAGGTGAGTGTTTTCTCTTTAAACAAAGCGTTTTTTAATCGTCTTCATGTCGTGGACGATCGATTAAGTTTGCATGTTGTTTTCTGCCATGAATGCCACCCGTTTTGTCCTGACATTTTGTGAAACGACGGTGTTCCTGAGCTGGTGCTGACTCTCTCATGAGTAACTTAAGCTTTCTTTATTTAAAACGTAAAGTCAGAAATCCCAAACGAAACCTCCGTTTAAATCCGAGTGTTTTAATGCACAGTCAGCACATCCATACAAATGCAACTGAACACCAGTCAAGATGTACCGCTGTCATGTGCGTGAATCGGGAACAATGTGTTCCTTTAGTAAATCGTTATTCCTGTTGAAAGAAAAAGAATCAGTTCAACTCTCCCGCTGCATTTTTATTTTAACCACTGGATTTTTGTTTGTGTAAACGCCTCCTGATGTGTTTAATGTATGCCGAATTGGGCAGCAAATATTAAAATTTCTAGAAGTTCATAAATCTTTCACCAAGCATACAAGAATAATAGTAAAACATGTCAGCATTAAATTGACATTATGTATAATGACATTAGACATGCAGGACGTGAAATACAAAGGAAATCTATGTTTCTTGAATTTGCTTCATTAACTGTTTGCATGCTGTCAGGGATGTCCAGACCTCGTGAGAGGAGCGTTTGTATAGATTGCATACCAGTAGCACTGATAGCAGAAATGTCATGTGGTCAAAGTTCACGTTTCTTTATGTTTTGCATGTACTCTGTGTGTTCTGCTTTTTTTTGTTGTTTGTTTGTTGCCTGCTTTGGTTCATGTTTGCTGTCTGAGTTAGCTCCTGGATATTAAGCTGGCTGCCCTCTTGGTGCCCCACGTCTCCCTCTCAGTTGAAAGATGCAGAAGAAAAAATGCTTAAGAGTAAGTGAACCGTGAAAAACTGTTGAACCACTTATTTGAACCCAAGTGGTTTTCAGACAAGATCTACTCTGTCTATATCTAGTTCATTTTTCTTTATGCTGAGAGGGTTTGGAGTCCGGAGTTTCTTTTGTGTTTTTTTTCTCCAGAGAAACACCTGAACTGGCAATAATAAACACTACCTAGTCTTCTCACTTGTCCCATATTTCTCCTTAATACTGCAGTTGTGAGGAGGCCTTTCTCCCGGCAGTATGTCCGGATATCCAACAACAACTATCTGTGGACCTTAGCTTTTTCCACTCAGCCGCAGCCACACTCTCCCCCTCAGCCCTCTTCTCATCGGAGGCCCCCTCTGGTTCTGCTCCATGGCTTCGGAGGCGGTGTTGCGCTTTGGGCCCAAAATTTGGACTCTCTCTCCAGCAGCGGAGCGGTCTATGCTCTGGACCTGCTGGGCTTCGGCAGGAGTAGCCGTCCCCCGTTCACGACTGACTCAGAGGGGGTGGAGGAGCAGTTTGTGGAAGCCCTGGAGGAATGGAGGGAGAAGGTGGGACTGGAGGAAATGTTGCTGCTGGGACACAACCTGGGAGGATACCTGTCTGCTGCGTACACACTTAGACACCCACACAGGTACTGTGGTGTGTGTTTGTACGTGTGCGCCTCACTGTCTGGTGCCCTCCCTGACCTTTGTATTGTAAATGTGAGGGGATCACGTGTATGTTGGGAAGGGGGCTGTGTGTTTGGGTGGGTGAGAGGGCAAAAACTGTACTAAAAATACAAACTTTCTGCCATAGAAAGCTGTCTGTATAGCAATTTGTGACACTGCTAATAGTTAAAAATATGGTAAATCTATAAAAGCTGCAACCCCACAACCTCAAAACAAGAAAATAGAGGGACTCATAGTTGGAATTTATCATTTGTTTGTATTGTTGTTAAGTAACTGCATGTGTGTGTGTGTGTGTGTGTGTGTGTGTGTAGGGTGAAACACCTGCTGCTGGTGGAGCCGTGGGGGTTCCCAGCTCGGCCAGAGAATCCCAGTTACAACACCATCCCAGTGTGGATCAGAGCCATGGGGGCTGTCATGAGCCCCTTCAACCCCCTGGCTGGACTCAGACTGGCTGGGCCTCTAGGTCAGCACACGCACACACGCACACACGCACACACGCACACACACACACACACACACACACACACACACACATATGCACCTTCACATTCTGCCCTTTAGTTTTTAGAATACAAGTTCAGTAGACATTTTGCCAAAGTTACAGTCTGACCTCTGTGATAAGAGGCTTAGCCAGAAAAAAAGAAAATAATGATTATCCATATTAAAGCATTTAAATATTGTATACTTTGAAAAGAAGTAAATTTGCCTTGATTTAATTTGTGCAAAATTAAAAGAAAGTAAATATACGAGAAAGGCCCAGAGCGACACTGACACTCATTCACCAAGCATCAGTGATATCAGTGAGGTGAGACGCCTGCACAGAGCCCAAAGGACATGAAGAGACGACACCCCCCCAGCCACTGCATGTTCACCATCCAGAAGTGATACAGAAATACCAGCTGCCACACCGCCAGACTAGACAAGTCTTTTTTTTAACAAGCTGTAAGACTTAGCCCTCAAATTAAAAAAAAAAAAAAAGTTTTTATTTCAACAGAAATAAAATATATTTAATAATTATTGGTGCATTTTAATAATTCACTGTAGTTAGTATTAGTACAAGGGGATTGCATCTGCTTTAATTGGAAAAGCTCTTGGAGTGAAATGATAAATAAATGTATCTAGATTCCTGACGCTTGATTTCAGAGGCGGTATGGAACGTCCGGAAAGTCAGACAGGCAGAATCAGGATGGACAGAAAATTGCTGGAAATCCAATCTGGCAGAGGGTATATGGATCTCAGCCAGTATATGAATGAGTGAGCGATGAGGGTAAATTAGATCCAGGTGTGGAAATGGGCAGGAAAGCTCAAGTGAGGAAGCACAAAGGGGAAAAAAAAGTATCTGCAGGGGCAGGAAGGGATGGCAGGGGTGGTGTTACAAAGGGAGATTTAGTGATGTAAAGCAAGTGAGCACAAGATAGAAAGCACAAACATGGCCTCTATTAGTGTTGAGTAATGACAGCACGACTGAAATGACTGTACGAACTCATGCCGGAGATGTTGTTAGATTTTTAAAAAAAATATTTCTTCATGTTAAAAAAAAACGTTTCCTTTAAACTTTGATTCCTAACATAAAAGAGATGTTGCTACTTGTCCCCGTGGCTCTGTGTTGTCATTGCTTTGTTTCCACTTGACTGAAAAAAGATAAATATGTTAAAGGGCTTCTTTTTTCCCCATCAGTCACCCTTGTTTTCATTCATCTGCTTTTGCAAGAATTTCTGAAAACTGGCTCTGTGTTTTGTAGCAGAGGAACTGCAGCCTTTCCAAAGTAATTCCAAAGCGATGCAGAGGAGACTGTCTGTGTTCCTGTTATTATTCTGTCTTGTTTGCTTTTTGTCATACTAATATTTAAAAAGTCAATTTCCTTGTTTTTCTGTTTTCTTCTCTCTCTCCTCTCAGGTCCGATGCTGGTCCAGACGATCAGGTCAGACTTCAAGCAGAAATACTCCTCCGTGTTTGATGACAATACAGTATCTGACTACATCTACCACCTGAACGCCCAGACTCCGAGGTTAGAGACTAATATGCACTGACACTTTGTTTCTCTGACCACATATCGTCGTCTCCAACATGGTTTCTTTGTGTCTCAGTGGGGAGACGGCCTTTAAGAACATGACCATCCCTTACGGCTGGGCGAAGAGGCCCATGCTGGAGAGGATCGGCCAGATCCAGGCTGACATTCCCATCTCCTTCATCTATGGATCACGCTCCAACATCGACAGTGACTCTGGATATGCATTTAAGAAAACCAGGCCGGATGTGGAAATCAGGGTAAGTTCCTGAGTTTGCCTTTTTTTTGCAACTCTAGTTTCATGTCAAATAAACTTCAGTATCTTTTTGCGCCTTCATACTTTGTATTTCACAGCCGTGTGCGGTATATGACAGTGCTTATGTAAAGAAACGCAGACGCTGTATATGATAGAAGTTATTGTATGAGTTATATTTTTGTCTAGCCGACAATGCTTCATGTCAGTTTGCCTACTTTCACAAATCTTGTTGGGTTAAAAATACTTGAGGCAAGTGAAATACTGATAAATAGATAATGCAGGAAATAAGTACCTTTTTTTTTACTATTCCTGCAATATCCTCATACTGCCTAAAGCCTAATGAAAGGTCTTTTAAAAATGTGGTTTTCAATAAATATTCGTCAAAACTTAAAGGATGTGTAGATGTTTATGTTGCTGTCATGGTGACTCACACGGCCATGAATGTTTATGAGATAAATTCATGCAGACGTTTTGGCTCCAGAACAAAGTCCTCCGTGAGTCCTCCGTGAGGACTTTGTCTCTGTACATCTTACTCATATCCGTTCTGACTTTGTGATTGTCAGGTGATCAGAGGAGGGGGACATTATGTTTTCGCTGACCAGCCTGGTGACTTTAACCAGACAGTCCTTGAGATTCTGGCCAAGATGGAGAAGAAAAGCGAAGAGGAGAGAAGGAAGCAGGGAGAGCTCACTCAGTCAAACGACACACAGGAGGACACAGAGCTTCACTAACCCAAACATATGACACGGCCTCAACAGTGTAACTGTAAGGCTCTTTAGTGCGCACTTTACTCTGAAGAGAGACCCATCACTGACTGAGGACACTTTACAAATCACTCTCTAACACTCCCTTGCACAATGACGTGGGGTCAAAGGTCAGATGTTGCCACCAGCATCGTATGAAGAAGTGTTGTAAATAAATGTGAGATGCAGTCTGTGTTTCTCACTTAGTATTTTTTTCTTCCTTTCCTTGAGCAACACTTGTTTGCTAAAAAGAAATTCTCCATCAAGGGAATAAGTTGTTATGGGCGGAGATCAAGGCAAAGTACACAGGATGTTCTTTTTATGACCCCTCACCCACTCCATTAGAGATACGAGGGAGAAGTAAACAGGGCAAAGGGCTGGAGTGTTTCTCATGAAACTTCTTCACCTCTCCAGAGAGGCTCTGACAGAGAGCGACCAGCAGGTGGCAGTACTGTAACAGAATTTGCACATCACTTCCCCTCTCCTTTGCAGGAGGGTTACATTGAATTTCATCCAGAGCACCCACACATGCATATTGAGTTGAGTGACCTACTCAGGAGACCTGGACAGTGATGCCTTAAGAGCAGCACGACACTCAGCTCTCTGCTAAGTCACAACTGCACTGACAGAATAGGGTCAGAGATGTGCGTCGGACTAAAAATAGGCCTTCTGTTTTGACGTGAGTTAAACAACTTGGTCCTTTGCTGGAAGACATTTATTTTGTGAATATGTGAGTCTGCAAAAATAGCAGGCATTGTTTTAAAACCACAGCTGTCCTTTTGTGACATTTTGTAGAATTTCTAGTTGCACATGAATATCTCAAATACGAATATATTTACACACCTGACATGCTGTTCCCTAACTGGGAATGTTTGTGCAATCAAATAAGTTCATAGGTTACTACAAGGAAAAAGACACGTAATCATATGGTCTTAATAAAATAATTACCAGGTTTATCAAGAGGTTTTATTGCAACAAACTACGTAGTTTCTTCCTTGACTGTCAGCTTTGCTTTTCCTAAAGAACTGTTTTACGATGCACTCTTTCTGCATCATGTTGTCAAACTGAAAACCGATGCAGCAGCACCAGATATCATCTTTTTTAGTCACACATTCTAATTCTTGTCAAAAACTGCACTGACAACACCCACAATGCAACTCTCCACCGACAGTTCAGTCAAAGATTTAGGTGTTATGTTGGTGGTAGCCAGTGTAACTGTTAGCCACTAGCCTCATGCAGAGATGAAGAGCGGGCGCAGAGGTGTGCTAAGCTAACTTCTCTCTAAGTGCAAGTCTTAAGACTAAACTAACGCCAACTCAAGTGGAATAACTTGTGCAAACGTATGCATAAAGCGTCTTCTTGATCCACAAAACGCTCTTTATAATTTTTTTTCACACGTGGTAAAACTCCACAACATCTACAGACTGTGATGTGTAAGTTGGTAAAGTTCCTCTTCGAGGGGAGGTTTTTCACCACTAACAGTGCTGTGGAGTCAGTGTTTTTTACAAGTTGGTCCCCATTTTGCATGTAAACATGGACTATGAGATGCACCTTCCTGCTGTCGTTTCCTGCTTTTCTGCTGAGTGATGATGGTGTATGTGCATGTATTGTGCAAATAAACTTAGCGAAGTGCTAACAAAGGCAAGGAAGAGGAAGACTGCTAGAGATGCAAACATTTATTATTATAAAATATTCAAAGACCTTTAATACTATTGCTTTTTATTTCCATTAAATGCCTCCAACAGCAGGATGCAGAGGGTCAGCGATGGTGATAAGGGCTGCAGTTAACTTAAGTGCAGTGTGAGAGGGCTGATAACCTGTACATACATTATTTCAGAGCGCTGTGCACCCTGGCCTTTAGCAGTGCAACCCCTCTGTTACCTCTGTCTGTCTCTGTCATTTCTGAGACATTAACCCAGCCCACAGAACTGTCTCCCGGCAACAGGGTAGCCACGGAGACCGAGCCCTTTTGGATTGCCGACCTGCAGGAAGCGATGCTGTGGTTGGATGGGGTAATTATAGGTTGTTTGTTTTCTTGAAGACGCTGGCTGGCTGCTTGTCAAGGCAGTGAGGAGCGTGTGCGCAGCCCCTCTGGGTTTTAAACGTGCGCACACAATGTGCCAAGGCCTCCGTCCATAATACACACTTAATAATCCCACAGGGTTATGCATCATGTCTCCCTGTCTGTCACCCAGGCAGTCACATGGGCAGAGAAATCATTGAGTTAGGAAAAGTAAAACAAGTGAGAAGAGTGATGGGAACATTCACACTGAGTTTGGATATGATTAAAGCTAGAAGGCCTGAAACAAATGCACACACACAGAAGCACACAGTGTTGTGTTGCTGCTGGCAGCCCATCAGTTCATCTTTAATCAGCGCTCACCACACACAGGTTTGTGCAGCCAAAGCATCAGGAGCTCAGTTTTAAAAGCTAACACTGATATCTCCTCCTGATTTGCAAGACTAAGCTGATATTTTTAGAATAAAAGTAAAAAGCTCAACTTCACTCATTATTTGAACACATTTTATGATAATGAACACAGAGTCAGTCCCATGGATGTGCAGGACCAGCACCTTTCTTTTTTTGCTTCTTACTTGATGTATCCATCACATCAGTGCAGAAGGCCCGTGTAGTCGTGCTCATTTTTCATGTGACAGTCCGCAAGTGTAATGAGATGCATGCATCACGAACTGGCAGCCTCACTCCCCTCTCGTCTGAACCAAACAATTATAGTCTGCTTATGAGTGACTGATGATATTTACGGTCCGGAGATTTATTTATACGACAGTTGGCCGCCGGGCTGACATTTGAACAATGAAAAAAGGACAATATTTCACTGAGGTCTGCGCAGCAAAACTATGCTGTTAAATAAAAAGCAATAGCTCTCTTATCAAGAAAGTTCATTTTCTATCCTACCACACATCTGAAAGGTGCAGTCATTTTCCCAGAGCCTCCGAAAAAATTGTGAATCTTTATGCAGTGAGAGCACTTCACAGCACCTAGCAGCTCTCACATTGCACCAAAGGCATCGAAGTCTAATGATCACAGCATTTCAATTCTGACTGAGTGCCTGAGGAAAGACTAACAGAGCCAGGGCTGGAGTTTGCCAGCTGGTTTGTTATTCTCTTCAGACACAGCACAGGAAGAGCTGTCGATGTGATGACATCTCTTCGCCCTGTAGAAGGACTGGAAAGGATCCAAAGAGGCATTGAGACTTAAATTGAGACTCCTGTGAAGACATCTCATCAGTGACATCACTGGGACCGATACTGAAGTGCCACCGATTCATAAAATCCTGTAAAGCTGGTTAATTTTTCCATTTTCACTGTAACTATTGAATCTGCATCGCTAAATATGGTCTCTGAGCCGCAGCTTGTCGCCGGGCAAATTTACATGCTTGTCCTGACTGTTTACATGGATTTAAAAGTACAGCAGGGTCCTCCTCATCTACAAATTAACACATATTGTTGTATTAATATTTCATATACAGATGATTAACATTTTTTTTTATAATCAGTGTTATTTTCAGCAGCAGGCATCTGTTTTCATCACCAAAAGTTAAGAAAAGCCGTTTTTCTTAGAAGTTGAGACCAATCAGAGTTAATGGACAGTGAATATTGAACATATGTTACACAGGTTGTCTTCAAACGCCTCCAAATAAGGTAATCTAATCTCTGTTCTTTGCTGGATGTAAAAGATAAGCACATTGTTGCTGTCAAGTAGAAGTTTAAAACTTGTGCAAGTGTCACAAAAGACCACGTCTACTTCCTGGAACCGCTGTCTGTTATTTGAAAGCCGTGACTTGAGCCTGTCCAGGAGACACAAACCAAGTTAACATTCATTTACAAGTTGTCACAGCGAAACTCTGTGTCTTACTCTGCGTTAACATGAGGACTCTTCTTCCCTTTGTTTGGCCGTGACAGATGTAATCCATCTTCTCCTTTCAAAGGAAACTGATAAAACACACAGAGTTTGTCTGGTATTCCTCTGATTGAGACAGCCTGGTCTTCAGCCATTCAGTCAAGTCCACTCGCTGTCATGGTGACAAATGACGACAAAACCTGTTTGTAATAAGCTTTCTCTTTGTGGTTCTTGTAGTTTTTTTCGTCACATTTCCATGCTGGAACTTTTCTATTCTAATGTTACAGTGTTGTGCATCACAACACGCACAAACAGAGCACTTCCATCATGAGCTGCACTGTCAAAGTGATCCAATGTTTTCACAGTAATGTTCTCCGTGACCGGTAAATTGACTTAAGCGTGTAATATAAATGAGGTGCTGCTTTTAAAGAAAGCAATGAAGGCTTATTTTCATCCTCCAGACTTTTTTTTTTTTTTTTTTAGCTTCCTTGGAAAAATACTGCAAGCTACTGTTGTTAATTGCTTTGGAAACAAAGAGCTTTCTCGCCCGAGTTTCTGCCTTGCAGGTCAGGAGCCTCTGTGGGGTTTTATCATGATAAGTCTGGGTAGAAGCCAAAAAAGCCCCATTCAAAGCAGGTGTCCTTCAGAGCCAACAGGATGCGACTAGAGAGGAAGTCTGCCGTCCCTACTTATGTCCTTGTAACAACTAACCTGTATTGTCTGTCCAACTTTATTTATGCTTCCTCAGACTGCAATTAATTGTACTTTGGAGGTATGTGTTGTAAAATTGGCTAATTAGATCCCTGCCTTTGCTTTTATTATCCGAGGAATTCTCATGTTTTTAAAGAATTCAACTCTAAGGCTAACCTGCAGTCCTGTCTGTCTCTGAGCTGCTTTACGATTTCCTGTTTAGCAGCAGAGTCGAAGCTGCCTGTTCCAGCTTTGATGGCCGTTGCTCTCCAGCTGTGTCCTGCCTTTTTCACACCAAACTGTGTTTTTTTCCCACATTTTTTTTTCTTGCTCATGCCCTGCTGCTGTTTGTTCTTCATATTCTTGTCCATATAGTTGGAGTTTCACTGGGTTATTTGTTGTTAAATTGCCATACTGACATGGCATCTGCTTCTCCTATGTAATGCCTCTCATAACTGTTCCTTTTGATACCCTCGCTCTCCTGTTTGCCTTTTCCCAGGCTGTGACAGCTAATGAAAATTTGCCTTTAATTGACTTGATGTCCCCTCTCTCCCTCTCTGTCCCCTCTCTGTCCCCTCTCTGTCTCTCTCTCTCTCCCTCTCTGTCTCTCTCTCTCTCTCCCTCTCTGTCTCTCTCTCTGTCTCTGTCTCTGTCTCTCTCTCTCTCTGTCTCTGTCTCTCTCTGGCAGTCCTTGGTTTCACATTGCGTGAGATGGCCAAACACACTGTTTCAAAAAAAAAAGAAGCTGAACAAGCTCACAGTGAAATCAAATGTACACACACAGACAAACAGCCCAACACCAAAACAGACATACACTACACCACACACACACACACACGCACGCACGCACGCACGCACGCACGGACACACGCACGCACGCACGCACGCACGCACGCACGCACGCACACACACACTTACACACACACTTTCTCTCAATGTCAGATAATAAAAGCTCCATCAGATGGCCAAACAGTGCCTGTGTACTGTGAGACCACCTGCACATGTACATGTAGCTGCGTGTGTGTGTGTGTGTGATGTTAGTTTGGCATAATCACAAAGAAACAAAGTTTTAAAATAACAGAGGAGTGTAGTGTCTCAGCAGGCTGTATTTAGTCTAAGAAGTGTGGGATCGGTCTGGCTTCACTTTGTGAGTGTGTTTGTATGTGTGTGTGTGTGTGCACTTGTGCACTAGGGGGGCTTTGTCACTTTAAGCAGTTTTATCAGCAGCTCTCCTGACGACCTGGTTTAGCTTTAACATCCAGCACCAGTGATGGTCAAATGAAACTCACCGTTGAACCAGTTGTTAAAAAAGACTCATGGCTGACTGACATTATTAACCGCACTGTCATCACACACCAGAAAACAAGTTAGTGGGATAAAAAAGAGAACAGACACTCTAAAAGGGAAAAGAGAGGAGACAGTTCCATTGCTGTCCAATGCAGATAGTTTATCTATACAGTGTTAAAGACAAAGAACGCTTATCTATGAGAGCTGCCCCCTTCAACACAAAGGGAGGAAAGTCCTCTAATGGCTTGCACAGCGATTCTGTGAACAGTTTTTATGTGACCGCAGTCTTTTTCTGATGGCCAGAGTTTTAATTGAAGAATAATCCGAAGATGCTTGTGAAAATTGGTGTAATCAGTCTTCATTTTAACCGTTTTTAATAACTTTTATTACAAATTTTAACCACTAGAGCTCACTAATGTCTGACCATTTGTATTACTTACCGTTAAAGCCAGTTTTTAATTTTATTTAAGTACAATTTAAAGGTACTTGTGCTTCTTTATAAGAATACTACTATGTCACTACTCCATTTTTTTGTTTTTACATCAATTTAAATAAAAAACTGTGAAAATTAGTTTTTCATTAGTTCAGTTGTCAGTGAAGGGTTAAAGTTAACAGGCCTCTTCTGTTAATGCACACTGACCTGCCAGCACCAGATAATCTGTCTGCTGCTGTGTGTGTGTGTGCAGTGTTTCCCTGCCAATCTGCTGGATTGATCCTCAGCATATCACACAGCTTCAACTGTAAAAAACCCCAGGAACTCGTTCAGACTGACAGGGTTGGTTATTCCCTGACATATTCAACATGTTCTCAACTTTTGGTATTTTGTTCACTGCATACCGTGAAACTAATGAAGCTGTTAAACCGATGTAGATGTGCAGGGAGGTAAAGAGTGATCAGGTGGCGATGTTGGCTCTCTCTGCCGTTAGAGGATTGTGATCTGATTCCAGCACGTGCCTCGATGCACACGACGCCCCATCTCTGATTTATCATCCTCAGTGGCTCATTCACTTTTTCTGTCCTTCATAACAAACCTATTCACCTCCCTGTGTGTGTTATCCTACATAATGTACCCCCATGCTTGTCTGTGTGTTTAAATCACTTGTCTGTGTGTGTGTGTGTGTGTGTGTGTGTGTGTGTGTGTAGGTCTGTGGGTCACGCGGGTTTATGCGTCGGCCGTAGAGCTCATCTGGTCTGATCTGATTTCCTCCCGGCAGGCTGATGTGGAACAGTAGCCCAGATGTTGCAGAGATTACGACTCCCTGCAGTGTTTGGGGATTGGGGGGGGGGGATTCGAGACCATTCAGGAAAATAAACACAGTGGGAGAAAATGTACTGCACACGGGCTCATTCTGCTCGATCCAATCTCCTCCACTGAAAATAATCCCCATTCACAGATTTGCAGATGACAAACAAAATCTCATGTTTTCAGCAGGAAAACATTAAACTTCACTGATACAGAGTCTGGCAGATTTTGGAAACAGATTTAAACCCTTGAGTGGGCTAAAATATGAAACAAAAAAAAGGCATTTGACACAGCTCTCCCTGGTAGGACTACTCTCCCTGAATGTCAACAAAGTTAAAGTGCTGAACTGCAAACATCCAATATGAAGAATAAATAAAGCAGCGAAACCATTGGATCTTTGTTTTCCCACACTGTAAATCCACAGTCTCCTTGTTAGACTCTCCTGTCTTAGTGAATATCAATGTCTGTTAAACTATTTGCCCTAGTTTGCAAAATAGGCTTTGTTGTCAAATTTTCTGGCATCCAAACCCAGTCTGATATAACCTTGAAGGCAAACCTGGTGTTAGTTTCTCAGACTTTAGAGAGCAGCTAAAACATTATGCAACACTTTTCACAGCCTAAGTCCTCCTAATGACAAGTAAGCTGAATTTAAAATTAGTAGAGCGCCTTTAAATACATTTTCTAATTACAAAGATTTTACTTTACTGCTTGTGTATGTTATTTAATATCTAAATATCTATCATCTATCAGTCTATTTCTCTCTGGTCTATCTATCTATCATCTATCAGTCTATTTCTCTCTGGTCTATCTATCTATCTATCTATCTATCTATCTATCTATCTATCTATCTATCTATCTATCTATCTATCTATCTATCTA
>JAQNCA010000009.1:3781298-3867103 GCA_029783725.1 Acanthurus tractus
CACGCACGCACGCACGCACGCACGCACGCACGCACGCACGCACGCACAAATATAAACACAAACTAATCAGCATGCAGATCAGCACCAAACTCTGACCATGAGTCAAAAGGAAGTGACGGGGGTGGAGATTGAATTTGACATGGCAACAGCTCAGGATTGACTGCCAGCTGGTTGTTCACAGCAATTAAACTGTTGATGACACTCAATTAAGCTTCAGTTGGACTTGTGGAGCGTAGCAAATTCTTGGAGATTGCAGAGTTGAGAATAGCTGGATGTTAATTTTTCTCATGTGTTTATGTAAGATAGAGGGACACATACTCAGTTATGGTGTCCCGGTCGGCGATGCCACCCAGCACCATGCGCTGGATAATGGAGCCGTGCTCCTCCTCCGACAGGCTGCGATGAGACACCAGAGGGGTGGACAGCTTGGTCGCAGGGGAGGGGTCGACACCTTGAAGCCATTCGTGGCCTTCGATCTCGTCTAGGGTCGCTCGCTTCTTGGGGTCCCTCTGCAGCATATGGGCTATAAGACTAAGAGGGGGAGTCACAGAGGGGGGTCAGTGTTAGGAAGGAACTCTAGAAACATCTGGTCACTCCAGCTAGATTTGGATCCACACAAACATCCCCATAGCACTTATGATAAACACACCATGTTCATGGTATTTAGAAACTTCACATGCACCTCTAAGTTTTGCAATCCTGCAGTCAATCATAATGACATTGTTCTCACAAAAGTAATTCCGGAAATCTAGGAAGATGGCACCACTAAATAAGGTCCGAATGTGCAACAAACATGAACAGTCAAACATAAAGATCATTTTTAAACAAACCCACATGTTGGCCAAACTTATCTGGATGACAAGATGAATGTGCAAGAGCAAATTACAACCAAAACTGCCAGCTATTAAAGTGTGTCAAGGTTTACAGATGGCCTTGTGCTTGAACTTTGACCTACAGTGCTTGCAGTGATTTCAAACATACAGTTTACCAGTGAAATGAGGGACTATTACTGACAATTTGATGTAGTCACTTTAAATTTTACCTCCAAAATGAATTCCCTTTGATAAAGTGTCTAAGCTGTCTGCTTGCTTACAGCTTGTTAGATTGTCCGGATGCTGTTTCTTTCCTCAACCCTTTTCTCTATCATTAGACGCAAAGTTGTTATCGTTGGTAGCATAAACAGCCACAAAATACCTGAAAAAGATTCTAATAGTTATGCTCTATACCTGAACTTATATGACCAAGTCGGCTAGAAGTCACACATTACATGAAAGGTGCTGATCAGCTAATGTTAGCACAACTTCACTGTAGTGCAAGAACTAACTATCTGCACCATAAAGAGAAAAAGAAAGAAAAAAGGTCAAGTAGGCCAAAAAAAAAAACACATTAACTTTCACATTTACTTTTTCATTCTAGCTGAAGGTGAAGCACAAGTAGATGGAAGTGCTGCCCTTTAAGGCCACATGGGGGAGCAATTTGTCGAAGGGTTAAAACATACACATGAACCAGGACATGTGCCAGTGTTTGAAGCAGCCTCCTGTGTGCAAGTCAACATAAACTCATGAAATCATCTCCTAAAACGGTGCCTTTTCAAAGCTGCGGCCAGTCAAAATGCATTCAGCTTCTGTAAAAGCCTGCTCTGCTTCGACACGTGCCTAAACCCTCGCAATGTTAAAAATAGAGGGCCGATTTTAAAGGGTGCATTAGATACACTTAACGCAGCACTGCATCTCTGACGGAGCAGCTGACTGCAGCACTGAGCCAAAAGCGGGACAACGAGATGGCAGCAGAGGAGAAACGGCTCCTCTTTCCTTCACACATCTTCAAACATGAAATATGCAGCACCTGCACAGTACTCCGTCCATCTGCGTGGGTATGTGCGCGCGTGTGTGTGTGTGTGTGTGTGTTACTCACTCTCGGCATGCATGGGAGATGTGTGGAGGCACTGTGTATTTGCAGTCCATGATCATAGTGAGCGTCTCGCTGTCGTTAGCCTCCTGGAAGGGGGGCTGCCCGCAGACCAGCATGAAGAGGATTACCCCCAGACTCCAGATATCTGCAGAGACACAGAGAGGATGCTGTCTGGTCAGAGCAAACCATCATGGCACAGAACAGGAAAACTCAGGGAGAATTTTTTTTTTTTTTTTTAAGGATGGCAGCAAAAAATTAAAAAAAAAAAAAAAAAGGATGGCAGGCCAACAAAGTAAAGCACACATGTCCTTTCTGCTTAGTGACCTAGTTATGAAAAAACAAGATCTGCAGCAGCCCCCCCCCCAAGTTCAAATGAAGCTTGAATCATATTCGATCAGAGCCATTTCCATAAATATGTACTGGCTTAGGACACATCTGTCTAACCAAGGATGAGGCTCTGCACTGCTGCCTGCCGCCGGCGTTATGCTCGCACACACACACACACACAAAGGCATACACACACGCACATGCACACAGGCACGCACGCATGCATGCACGCATGTCCTCCCACATTAACACACAATCCTGGGAAAGTGGGTTAACGTGTTCATCCCTCAAAGCTTCACACAAATGCTAATTTCATGGAACAGTTCTCTTGGTCCGATTATCCGTTTTAAAAAAGAGCAACTTTTCGCTCGGGGCATTCTCCGCCGCTTTGGTCAGCAGGATGGTCCACTGACACACATTCTGCAGTCACGAGCAGACAGAGGGTCACATTAAAGCGTACAGTTTCCCTGTCAGCATGTTCATCACTTTTCTACAGTGATTTTTGGACAGACAATTGCTAGATGTTTGGCTTTTATAATGTTAAGTATTGCAGCAGGCAAATAAAACTGCATTTAGACGATGACTTCTTTGTGAGTCTCAGCAAACGTATTTAATTTACATTGTGTTTTTTAACATTAAAGATGGGTTGTGGTTTCCGGCAATGAAATAAGCTGTGAATGTGACATTTATGTGTCACCTTGAAAACCTGCCTGAATGTCAGCAAACAGTTATCTTTTTAAAAACGTGGCAGACAAAGCGACATTAGCATAATTCAGAGTTTTGTCTGTGGCTAGCAGGTTGCTAACTCTCTGCAGGGTAGATAACATGCAGCCGATCAGCTGACTGCTGCTTGCTGACGCTGGAGGCTGATGAGAGCAGTCAGAACAAACCAAAAACCACAACCATGAGCTCAAAGATGCAAAAAAGATCCACAAAGGGGACAGGAACTGCAGAGCGGGTCAACGATTCTCTGTTTGTTTTCACATTTACTGTGTAATATTAAGCACAATCATATGCTTATGTTTATAATGCAAAAATATTGATCAGCGAAGCCCTGAAATGCTTATTTTTGAGTCTCCTTTTCCTGTCTTTTTGTGAGCTGTTATGGCATAACGTGCCTACTGCTGCTGCTGCTTCTACACTCTCTAGAGATCACTATTTGGTTTGATAAAATAACTGTGTGACTTTTCTCATTGAGAGTTTTCCCGTTGATGAAGCTTTCCTCCTGCTAAGGCTGCACAGACCAAATAATACCAGACTCTTTCTCAATATTAAGAAATGTAAAACACTTTCACCCTCAGTGAAGCAGAGGTCATTTTTAAGGATAAAAAAAAGCAGATGCGTCAGTGTCAATGACTTCTGAACAGACCATGTGCTCCTGTAGCTTGCATCAATACATTTAGGGCTAAATGCTAAATAATGCCTAAGTGGGTTCATCCCCCCTAACACCCCCGGTGATATGTCTTCACTTTTCTTCATGTCACTGCAGTTTGCGAGCATACGCTGCCAATTAACTGTGGGTGGCGAGTATTTATTGCTCTGAGGCTGTGAAGAAGCGTCTCATGCTGCTTATGGAGGGAGGAAAACGCTTCTGCAGTCGCCACCACCGTCTTACCCCTAGCCAGGGTATCCTAGCAACCGTGACCCTGCTCCATTATTACTTGCGTCAGCGGTCCGCCAAACTTCCTTCCTTGATAACTTTATTTATAATCCAGATGGCGGACACATCTCTGAATAACACTGTTCACGTCAATGCACATTAGAATCACTGGAGCTAAAGACGTCGGCTGAGTATCGGCTCCCAGGGCTGGAAGTGTAAACTTCCCTTTCTGCTGTCCTGCATTGCATTTTCACACCAATTGCCTCCTTAAGATAACCAACAATCACTCCCCTCTGTCTTGACACTGTCACCCCGAGGCTGAGTGGGCCAAGTTCCACATCCTGTCCTACCGATCGTTATGCAACATCTTTTTTCTAAAAAAAAAAAAAAAAAAAACCCTCCTACTTGTTCATGTTCATTATGCACTGATGTTCTCTGAATTATGCATGTGGCCAGGATATGTTCTTTGTAACCGCTATTAGGTAAGTTAATTTTTTGAAGTGCAGCTTGTGCTTTCTTGAAGAGGAGGCAGAGATCTATATTTAAATTTCCATTTACTGGTAACAAGAAGGAGAGAGCCCACACAATGCACTGCATCAAAAGGCAACAGGAGCCAGGTGTTGTTATTCACAGCACTTAAAAGTACATCATACGCTCCTGAAAGTGCAAACACATGCATGCGCTGTGTTAAATCTATAATTTCCTTCACATTTTTGGCACAAGAACAAAAATGTATAGACTTCGATCATTCTATCCTCTGAATCACTTTTATTAACTTAGTATGAGAGGGTTGGACTTTGGACTATTAGTAAGCATTTTTCACCATTTTTTAATATTTTATGGGCCAAATGATTTTTTGAGAAACTTAACAAACAGATGAACTGATAGTGAAAATCATATTTATTTGCAGCACAAGTCCTAACACCTCAGCATGTCAGCAGAAGTTTTTTCTGCTGCAAAAAGAACTTCACACCTTAGATGATGATTAAAATTTAGCTCTTCCTCTGCTGTTTCTACAGTTTTTGCTAATTGGCTCCGTGTGTACACTCTCCGGGCCTGACTCCTGGTGCAACATTCTCTTCTTTATTTTGAATCACTCTTCATCTCAATTATTTTCAGCGCTACCTCAAACGAGCCACAAACTCCAAACAGGCCCACCTTCAGAGAGCTAAGCGAGGGCAGCCTCCTTATCTCGGCGACAAATTGGGCTCGCCACCACCTGGCGTGTCACCAGCAAAACTCAGCACCCTGCTGCCTGTCGGCAGGTTCCTTGGCAGCGATGTAATCCCAGGCCAGGTTTTCCTCAAAGCCCCAAACGTCAGGACTGCTGGCCTCCATTCAGCCCGCTCCACATCAAACTGCACCACTGATAGAATCACACAATATTACATCCCAGCTGGCTGGATAATCCACACAATCAAAACATCACCATCTCAGCTGAATGAACAATAGTGCACAGGCAGTATGAACACCACAGAGGGCAGAGCGCACGCACGCACGCACACATGTTCACCTAAAATGTCCACAAACATCTGATTTATCATCTGGGTCAAGTGCTCAGACAGGCTTTGACAGGACAGCTGACCTCACACATCCTGCTACTCACAGGATCGTCCAAAGCCGTGCGTGCGGTCAGAAAACAGAGACTATTACCACCTGACTTTCGATATTTGGGGGCATCTGCATGGCTTAAAGAGACTGAGATGACGCAAGAGCAGACAGAAGAAAATAGCTACTGCAAATGCACTCAGACAGAAAAATAGAAAATGTTTCTCTCTTGCTCTGACGCAGTGGCTTCTGGGTAGACAGATGGACTGCTGATTCTTTTTCTCACTCTTCCCTTTTCTCTCTTTTAATTTGTTTGTGACACTTCTTTCTCTCCCTGAAACACGCTTCTGTTTCATTTCTTTTCCATTACATTTTAATTTAATACCTACTGTAAGCTGTGGCTCAACTAGGATTGGCGCCAGTATTGATGGGAGAGAGATGACGGCGAGGCTGCTTGAAATGTGTGCGTGCTGCTGCAACCACAGAGAAAGAGCGTGCAGAGAACTCCGAGGCAGCCAATTTCAGTCTGATCTGATATCAGATTTTATTATACACAGAAAGGATATGACTGTCAATGAAAGTAAACTGTGCACACAAAGAAACTGCACGTAAAGGAAGGCAATTCTGTGGATTAAGTTATGGTCTAATTTCCAAACTGCCATGTTTGCTGACACCTACTGAACTTTGAGCAGCTCCTCTCCTATCAGTTTGCTGATAAAGCTGCCAGTGTGAAAAGGTGTCCACATGGTTAATCCAAAGTACTGTAGGTCATATCAGGTGGTTTATATCAGCAGAGAGAGAGTGTGTGAATGCAAAAGCATCAGTCCATCAGACTGATATACAGTATAGGACAGCAAGTACGGTACATGTTGTGCTTACAGAGAACACACACTGAACTTTGGACTGAGACAGTATCCCATTACAGTAAAAAAAGTGAAAGCTGTAATAATTTTGATAAATCAGCACAAGTATTTCCAGAGCTGACTCTCTGTCTTACCCACTGCAGGAGCATCGTACTCGTCCCCCAGCAGGATTTCAGGAGCAGAGTAGGCCAGCGAGCCGCAGGAGGTGTTGAGTTTCTTCCCTGGTTGAAACCGGTTGCTGAAGCCGAAGTCGGTGAGTTTGACGACGCCCTGCTTCTCGAAGAACACCACATTCTCCGGCTTCAGGTCCCTGTGCACCACATGCAGCCGGTGACAGTAGGAGATGGCGTGGACAATTTGGGCAAAGTAACACTTGGCCACCTGGGAAAGGAGAGACGGAAATGGTAGTAAGTGAAATGTCATGTGATTGGGAGAGCGAACACAACAGGATGGACGACTTCTTACACAGAGTCACTAAACTGCATGAGTTTGGCTTGGAGATTAAACATCAACACAACACGCTAACTCCTTAGTGCTAACCAACAACTAGCAATGACTTTAGCAATGCTATTATTGACATTTTAATGCAGCAGCATGACAGTTGTAGAGATATGCATTTTGTGCTCGTGCTAAGATAAGCATATTTTCTTAAACCTTATCTTTCTTCAAAAGTGCATCATGAAGTCATCTAAAAGTCCTGTCAACTCTTTTAAACTGGTATTTCTTGTACCAAGACCTCTGTCCCCTTGTGTGTTTACAGGCCTGTGAAAAAAAGTTGCAGTGTGCACCTTCAAACTCTGACTAACCCTCCCCAGTATACCATTCACCAATCTAACTAAATATTCCACCTTTATTTTACCATTATTTAAGCAAGAACTACTTTAACTTGTGCATAACCTTCTCACTGTGTACATGTAAGTGCAGATAAAGAGACGGCAGCCGTTACCAGCGCACATTTAAAAAACATCTCATCCTTTTTCCTGTTTAACTTGTGCTGTTACAACTGTCAATGTCACAGAGTCACCCCCTGGTGTCTGCAGTTTATTAACTTTGGAAAATCTGTATGCGCAATGCATTAGTGAGCTTCTAACCGCATTTAAAATGTCCTTCGCTTCATTTCCATAAAGCGGTCTCAACTAAAAACAAAAAAGACTTACATCCAAATTCTGTTTCTAAAGACTTAAACTTAAGTGGTTTTTATCAGTTCAGAGGAGAATTTATATTAACATGATACTTAAGTAATCTCCCTTCTCTTGTCTATATTGTACACGCCTGGAGACTGTAGAAACATCCCGAGCCAAGGACACCTCTGCAGGTCAAGATGAACCTATGTACACTCATGGTTACTCTGCTGCCCACAGCCCCACTCACCTCTTCGGTGAGGCCTCCCTCATGCTTCATGATGCAGTCGTACATGTCTCCCCCGTCTCCCAGCTCCAGGATGAGGTAGAGCTTGGTGGCCGTGTCAATGACCTCGTAAAGCCGCACCACGTTAGGGTGCTGCACCATCTTCATGCATCGCACTTCCTGGAAAAGGTGCCCCCTCGCCACCGGGTCCAGCTTGGTCTTATCTATCACCTTCACTGCAACCTGCAGAATCATGAGAAAATAACTGCTGATTGACATTTGTTCTAATCGACAACTATCAGCAATAACTTTTGCACACTGTAGAGGTTGCTGACACTTTTGGACTAAAGCAGCCAATTACTGATGTGATAATTATGTAAAAAAAAAATTCAAGTATTGAGTGTTCTGTCTCATCAGGTTGGGAAACGCCCTGGAAACAACATTAAGATCACCACATGTGTTTCCAAAACATTACAAAAGCCAAGATCACCACAAAATGCTGGCAAATCAACCCTGCATTCATTCAGTGATACTAGTCATCTGCCTGTGGCATGTCTGTCTGAGGTGAGGCCGAAAGCTAAGTTAAAAATATGAGGAAAAACCGGAACTGGCGTCAAAGCACTGCACGTGCATGTTTAGCGTACCTTTTCTCCGGTGAACACGTGTCGGGCCAGTTTGACCACAGCAAAATGTCCACGGCCCAGCGTCTTGTCCAGGTCATACAGCCCTGCAATCTTCCCATCATGATGGCGTTTGAGCCCCGCCATGGCTACAGGTAGGTGGGGAGGGAGAAGCTGCCTTCTGTTGCCTGTTGATCTGCGGTCAGTTCTCCATTTCCTTTAAAGTGGGTTGAAGTTAGGTGGGATTTGCAGCTGTGCGCTGTCCAACTCTTGAGGTAGCTCGAGGGATTCAAAGGTAAAGGTGGGTGTTCACAGCAAATATTCTGAGCTTTGTCCTGCCACGCTGTGGGTGCCCCTCTCAGTGAAACCCCATTTTCTCGTGATCTAAAGGAGAAAATGGTGCAACGAGAGGGAAAGAATCAGATACTACCCATTCATATCAATAATATAACACTTCAATGAATCTGCACAGTAAACTGAGTCGCTGCTTTAAGGCTGTTTGTTAACCTGGAGTCTGCATCGCTAACATCAACATACTTACAGAGAAAACATTCTCATGTTGATACACAGTAAGTAAAATGTTTATTATGACTCCCATCTTGGTTTATTGAGCTAGCATGCTAATGTTTGTCAAAAGCACTACAGTACATCTGAGGTTGATGTGATGGTTTCTAGTTTTGCCAAAGTACTGAATATGTATAAAATATTAACCTTATTATGATACTTCAGTGAGATATTTTAGTCTGGCCTGAAGTGGTTGATGGACTGACTGATTGATTTACTGAATAAACAAGTTAAATTAAAGTTAAAACTAGTAGTCTCAGACAGGTACAACTTAACGACTGGCCTATCATATGCCGATGATTCAATCTTCTACTTGGATATTTGGGGACAATCACTGGCCCTTGTTTAAGAGCTGTAAAAAACTGCTAAACTCATTAATGAGATTCTTATTTTACAGACTAATCCTAATCCGTGTCAAAAGTTGTTAGATTTTCACCCCTACACACACGCTGATCTCACCTCACCTGCCCTCTCAGCCCAGCTAGGGTGCCAGAGCTGTCGGTGTGTATGCCAGTGTCATTGTGTGTGTGAAAGGGAGCATGAATGTGTGAGTGTGTTTCTCCTTTCATGGCTTCAGCATGTAACCCATAACCTACATATTGTCAGTGTCAAGTGAAGAGTACAGCAGAGTTTAGGATAACTTTTCTGAGTGATCACTAACAGTTATCTTTAATAATAATTTATCTGTTGGTATTTTTTTCTATTAACAATTATCCAAGTGTAACACACACAAAAAAATCCTTAAAACCCAAAGTGATGTCTTCAAACATCTTGTCAAAAACCCCAAAGATGTTAAATTAACAAGAATAACAAACTGGTAAAGGAAAAAATCCTATTTGAGAAACTTGAGTCAGTTAAGATTTAGCATTGATTTCAATTAATTAATTGATGATCAAACCTATTGCCAGTAGTTACTGTTGATCTCTAACTATTTTTTCAGCTCTGGTTAACATATTGCATCATTATTCTCCATTTGTTCTCTGTACATAATCAGTGACCTCTCTTTGGATACTTTTGCCCCTCTGTTGTGACATAACTCTGCTACTCTAAACCAATTATTCCCAAATACCACCGAGTTTACATATCTGACCCTCTGCTCCATTCACAGGAAGTGACTGTTATCACACTGAATGTTGCTTCACTGCCGTGATTGTGAAAGAAAGCCTCCAGCGTAGGCACGGCATTCCTCTTCCAGTAATCTACCTTCATGCCAGGAGCACAGAGATGGCAAAAAAAAAAAGTAATGTACAGGCAAAGAACATTCCTGGGAGGTGATCCTTGTCGAGGTGTGCCCCATTCACCTAGATTAACAGATACAACAGGAGGCCATAATAACTGTTGCCAGGGAGCACGCCTATGAACAAAACTAGGTACAGTAGGTCAAAAAATAACTTGAAGCCACCAGCAGTCATTGCTTGCTCAGACAAAATTATGAAAGTCCAAAAAAGCTCTTTGCGGTTTTTCTTTGTGATCCTCGCCTGGAGGATTGTGACTGTGAAAAAAGACTGAGTCATTTTTCTTATAATAGGAAGCTGACATCTCAGTCTGTCTCGCTCTCTCTCTCACACACACACACACACACACACATACACATACATACACACCAAATAACCTCAACTCTGCTGAACTCTTCGCCTGACACTGACAACATGCAGGTGATGATGTTTCAAAAAGCTCAAGCCATGACAGGACACACACACACACACAATGACGGCTCAGGCCCACTTATGGGGCTGACAGGGCAGGTTAGGTGAGACCAACATGTACTACAGCACTGAGTGAAACCGAGATCTGCTGTAGCCCACATCTAGACCTCTTATTAGAGTGTATTTCATTCGACAATTAAAATAATTAGCTGTATTTTTTTGATTGCTTTAAAAAAAATGAAGGGTAAAATTATAAGTTGATGAAACATTATGCAATGAACAGCTGTTGTCAGCCACCTTGTCATCTTTCTGCTATGTCAACAATACAGATGAGTACAGGTGTGTCAGTCATGCATGCTTTGAGGTTGATTGTATAACAATCCAAGGTTTTGGCAGTGTATTGATTTACAAAGTAGTAGTGTGTTTGTGTATTATAAGGTCAAGGACCTGTTTTAATAGCTTCTCCACGCTCATGGCCCGAGGGATTCACGATATGAAACAAGCATATCAAGTCTGTGGTTAGTTGGAAATCAATTTCCTGGTAATTTGATTAAGATATCAATGTGTCAGGGATAGCAAAGTCAAATCCAAAGCTTTAGTCACAGGTTGTCCTTGCCAGTTCAACCAAAGGCTAACATTTTTATTTTATAAGTCTGGTACTGTTCAACAAAAAACTAAGAGAAAAGCCTGAAAAATTTACCATGAGAGTTAGCACTGAGTGACAAAATTTTTCTCTCCTGTGTTTGTCTTCATAATCATGTGACCTCAATGGCCGCCCCCTGCTGAGATCCTGACACCCAGGTTAAGAACTACTACTAACAATTACAGATACAACTAGAAAACAATGGAAACATGACAGAAATAATACACATCTCCAGAGAATAATATACTAACGCCAAACGAGCTATAATGCTCAATATAAAGTGCTCCATAGTGTAGAAATGGTAAGTCCCCATATAAATAATACAGGGACAATGGAGTAATTTTTCAGGAGGGTTCAGTATTTTTTTTCTTTTCTTTTCTTTTTATTTCCTATGTATAAAGAACTTAACATTTTTGGTTCTTGAAGACACATTGCATCATAAAATGAATATTGTTAAGAAGCTTCAGCAAAACTTCATTGCACACATCCACAGGAACACTTAAAGCCAGTAGTTGGTTATAACAGAAACATTAGTTAGTGGCATCATATGCAGAATAAATATATATCATTTTAACGACACTGGTGTATGAAAGCATACCTATATTCAAGCTGTCCTGGCTTTTCCACACTGTATCTGCCACATTTTCACAGTGTAGGTGATACTGCCCATATGGGACACCCCCAGTCCCGCTGTACTGTCAACGTGCCTGCTGGCTTCATCCACAATAACATGACGGCGCAGAGCAGCCTGCGCCAACAGCACACATATGAGAGCCGTGCGGACACGGGCAGCATGCTAACACAACGCGGCTCGAGGATGCGCATTGGAGAAAAGTCCCCGACTGAAAGCCAGCAGAGCCCGGCTAACTTGACACATATCACCGCACTGACCCGCACCATCAGCCTGCATACGCTACACCAGTCCTACTCACCACTGAGCGGTATGAGGCAGCGCCAGAACGTCCTATCCGCTCCCCGTAAACCTTCGGGACCGTGCGGGGGCTCCGGGCGGCGAGCTGGGGGGTTAAAGGAGGCTGAAATATTCCGGTGTTCAGTTTTTGACGCTCTGTGCCGACTGACAGCAAACCGGCCGACGATTAATCCACTGAGTCCCTGTGTAAGTCAGTCACACTGTCAACTCAACCTCCCTCTTTTTCACCCCCTCTCCCTCTCGCGCTCTCATCTGCGTCAAACACACACAGGTAGTAAGACAGTACAGGAAGCGCCGCTTTCAAAATAAAGCGGATATCTCTCGCTAATTTTAAATCACTAAAACTATAAATTAGCTTTATTTTATTGACTTGTTGAGCTGCAAAAAGCTATTATTTGTGTAATGTTTCAACAACTAAGGGCCATTAAAATAAAATAAAACAAAACTCTTGGATTTGTATAATAATTTAATATATAACAATGGTTTGGGGTTCTAACTTATTTCCTCACTCATTTATTGTCCTTATTATAACCCTATCACCCCAATTAACTTAATATAAGTACATAAAGTCAGAGTAAGAAATCAAATTTGATTAAGAACATTAGTTTTATACTCCCAAATAAAAAGTTTTTTTTCTGAGAAAGAGAAAAGTGATCTAAATGTTCACACCTTCAAAGCGAATTATTCCGATTATAATTTTCATTTGTTGTTGTTGGTGGTGGTTGTGGTGGTTTTATTATGGGCCTTAAATAAAATCTGCCTTCATGCAGAATAAATTAACCTGTAACACAGGTAAGCAAAAGCTGAATTAGGATTCTGTGGCCTTTAATTATTTTTATTATTTATTTATTTATTTATTTATTTATAAATCCAGTGTCTTTGCTGACTTTTGCTTAAGCACAGCTAAGATAAAGATATGGCTCAACAACTTTGAGTAAATAACCACCTAGGTGATATGTTTTTATTATCACTATCACATATATTATTTTTACATTTATTATTTTGAAGGGAGACTAGCCTGTTTTCCGGTGTCGTTGCTAGAAAATGACATCTTTATCATCACTGCGCCTTCGTACTTCATCTCTGACGTCAAAACTACGCTCAGAGAGCGTGTTTATCAGGCCCAATCATAATAACACATGTCCTTTATCCTTATCTTTACCTGGCCACTGCTCGTATTTGGATCCTGATTTAGGACAGTCACATATGACGGTGATCTACAAATTCGTTATTTATTATGTCAGGCTACATAAGACAATGAGTCATTGTCAGTTTTTTTTATACCTCCATAAAAATTACAAGCAAGTTGTCACTCAGACCATCATGTCAGTTTGCCGTCAGGCCTCCTTCAAAGCTCGCCCGTCCTCCGTCACATTACTCGGGCTGCCAGAGAAGAATCCATCGCCTGGTGTGTGGTGGTGGGAGGGGAGCTGTGCTGGCATCAACTGTGTCCCTGTTCTCTGCACTCAACCAGCTGGGCAATGTTCAAGTGTGCTGTTATGTAATATTTACAAGCTCTTCTCTGAAGATTTGAAGTAGAACCTGCTTGGCTGGTGACATGCTTGTTCAGCTCAAACAGGACTGAGCTTCAGGCTGCATGCGCTCTTCAGAAAGGTTTTTAATGAGCATCTGCTCTAAGACGAGGCCCCTGTGAGGTGGTCTGACTGATAACCGCTTAATTTTACAACTGTTCGTTTCCTTCAGTCACCACAACCTGGCAGCAAACGTTCAAACCCTCTCTTTAATCCATACATGACTGAGCTTTGCAAAAATCAAGCAAGTTTTGCGTGAAAAGGCTTTGCCTTGGTTTCCTGCTTCTTATAAGTGAAAATAAAGACAAAGGGGTCAATGTCCACCAGCAGCCGACACTGCCATCTAGTGGAGAAAAGCATACAGAGCGCAACACAAACAAAAGGACTCCAATTTTCCTAAGGTGTCCAATATTTTGCGTTCTAGGCCTTTAGGAATCCTCACCTCAGGTCCATTTTTCTTCAAAGTAAAAGCATACTGACATATAGTTAATATCACAAATGTATAAAATGTGTCTGGCTTAACTATATCTTTATCTAGAAAGGGGTCGATATAATTCACAACATAAAAGCAGAAAATTATTTGCACCTACACCTTTGCTTTATTTTCTCAAAAGGTTTAAAATGAGATTATATTTGTATATACAAGTTCTTTTTGCCTTTCCCCAAAGTTTATAAAATGATCCTGTAGTTTTGGCTTACTGATTCAATGTAAGCAGGTTCTTCCTTTCTCATCCTTTGACCTCATGATTGTTCAACTGAGCAGTCCATGATCCACTGTTATCTGTACATGATATAAGCTACTAAGTGAAAATATTGAAAAAGAAAGCCACCTGAAATCAGGCTCAGAGACTACAGTACACCTTAATAAACTATGACCCACACTGGAATGCATTTAAGTGAATAGGTCCATTCTTATGAAGCTGAAAAAGTTTTGAGTTTGAGATATTCTCCAGAACCATTTAAATACAGGGTTTCAACATTAATGAAGTTGACATTTACCAGTCCATAAAATACACCAAGTCACACTGGTAATGAGAGAAAATCTAATTGAGTCATGACGAGTTTTGTGAAGTGGAAAAAGACAAAAGACACAGAAGAACAATTGAACAAGAGATTTATTTTGTGAAAACTGTTCATTTCTTTGCAGCCTCCTTCTGGAGCTTCTTCACCTCATGCTTGATAATCTTGTTCCTCTGCAGAAAAAACAGTGCACTAATTAATAAAAAGCTCACAATTATCGCCTGGACTAATTCAACTGAAAAAGTCACAGGGGGCTAAATCAAGCTGCAGCCATGAAGAATAATAGTCATTTGTCACTTGCTGGTTTAAGAGTGAGCATTGATGACTACACTCACTGATCCATCATTATTTTATCAGCTGCAGCTGTTTATTCAGCCATCTGTGACATGGCTCTGATTATTTAGCATAGCTGCTTTCAACACCAGTCGCACAGAGCAAGTTGGACAATAGTTGGGGTGCATTTGACTGATGACCTAACTACATCAACCATGCCAATCCATCTGGTGAAGGTGGGACCTTTTAACTAAATCTGTATTCAGCTATGAATTTTTTTTTTTGTAAAATGGAGTGAATGCGTTTGTGCCAAAATCAGTTAGTCAAAGAGGGAAAGGGAATGTCTTAGTAGTAAAAAAAAATAATTTGTTTGCTATTACCTAGAATAGAAATTAAATGATGTTAGCAGTAAAATTATCAAGGAAGGAAGTAGACATGTTGTTCACTTTTCCAAGATGTGAAAGTAAGGGGAAAAAATACAACCAACATTTGAATGTATGCTCCGAAAACAAATTTTCACAAATTTGTTTGAACTGAACAGCCAGAATTAAGCTTTTTTGTTTGTACATCCACTTGTCTCACTCAGGTGATGTGTGGCTTTGTTGTACATACCATCCTCTTGGCCTTGGTCACCTTGTAGCGGTCAAAGTCGGACATCTTGGCCCTCTGAAAAGATAAACAAGATACAGTGAAGAACAATTTTCACTTTTTTTTTTGGCTCAGTAGAAATCCGTTCTGTGGCTGTGCTGGAGTAAAGCATTACTGCATAAAATGCATGGAAACCTGTTTTAATTGAGTGGATTCACTAATACTGGATTAACACATTTGCTTCTTAAAATGAACCAGGAAGCTAAAACTGAGTTTAAACAAGGAAACTGTCCATGTTGAGTGTAACACTTTTCTTGTCACCACTAAATCTTTGCCTCTTCACACAGAGTAAAATGAGTTATGGAGCTAGTCGGAAATAAAACAAGGCTTAGGAACGTAACACACTGCTCTGGTCATATTCAGTGAGTTTATATCATTAAGTCTTAAATCACACAAATGACAAGAGCACTGCCATGAGCATTTGCTGAGCTCAGTAAATGACCTTTCAGACTATTCAGCCTCACACATCAAACATTCACTTTATAGTAAATAGCGCAGCATATGACATGTAAGAATTGCTGAAGTCAAGCAGAGCACTTAGTCCCATCTGCTGAGAGCATGTGAGGACACAACGCTACATAAGCCTTCAACCACCTCTGCCATCAAACAAAAGGTGATTTAAAACCAATTGGACTGATACTCTACTGATATACTGGATGAACAGTAGTTTGTGTTGGTACCCATGGCTTTCTGTCTTCACACACAAGTTCACCCCATCTGAACTGCTTCCTGTCCTGAGTATTACCCAGCTGTTCAGATAATGAACTCAGATGAGAAAGGGGCCCATTTCATCACCTACCTTCAAACAACTTAGTCTCACAACTACCTTGGCAGAAATATCATACTAATAGAATGTCCATTCCTATTGTATTTAATATTCCTGTATGTAAGATATTCCAGCGCAAAGCAACTCAAATTAATATGTATAATATGTATATATGTGGAGATGATAATATGTATAACCAGTCTCTCTTAATTCATATTACAAAAGACACAACTTCAAAGTAAACAAGAGTAAAACCCATTAGGAATGAAACCCCTATCACTGATTCCAAAGCCAAATATTGGATAATTCCAATCAGCTGTTACATGTCTTAGACACAATACTCCATACTGAGCAGAGCCAATCAGCAGCTGCTGCTGGATTGACATCAAATATTGTGAAACATCAAACTCAGTATCTAATATAGAACTGCACTGAAAAGTTTTAAGCTATATCCATGTAGATAATATCCTAAAATATGGCAGCTGAAATTGGAAAATTCATTTCAAAACCTCAGAAGACGCTTTTAATGTAGAAGAATGATAATTAAACAGCCCTGATCTAAGTAAATAATGACCAGGAAAAAAAACTGTCCTACCTTCTGTCTTGCCTCGATCTTCTTGGCCCAGCTGCTTTGCGACCACTTCTCGTTGACTTGGGCCTTCTCCCAGGCTCTCCTCACAAACTTCTCGCGGGCACTGTGAACCATTACATACCGTCTGTTAGGATGCTTGAGGTATCATTCTTGTTTCATCACAAACAAATGTTTGCCAAGGAAAATTGTCAAACATTGACCAAAAAAAAAAAAAAGAAAGACCACAAGAGTCAGTTGGGCTCTTTAGGTCCCCGTTCCAAGACAGCTATGTGTCTGGTTGTCTGGTCATTTTTTAAAACAAGAACTATTACGGTCAATGATGTCATATCAGATACACCTTTGTACATACATGCAGTAGAGTGTGGATACAAATCCATCTCTGATAATAATAGACTAGTGTGAGAAATGCTGGTACTGGAGTTTGTGCTTTATGTCTAGGTTGATTTTAAGAACTGAAAATAAATTTAAAAAGGAAGATTTGATTAGAGTAACAGCTTATGTTATATCCTGTTTAAATCAAGTGGTTCCACACTGTGTACAAAACAAGTTTGCAAATAAGATGTAATTCATTCACCTATAGGTATATTGATTTCTCCTGGAGTGCCTATAACATTACATATCATTTTTAGCAGTGCTTGGTGATGTACTGGTTCATACAGAATGCCGGTATTTTTTTTTTCTGATATGAGTTTTTCAGATACCTCAATACCAGTGTGTGTAGCATAGTGTACATAACGTTGGGAACAGCAAGACCCACAGCACTACATTTGCCGTTTGCAAAAACGTAGCAGAAAAAAATGTCATATACCTTGAATCTGATATAATTTAGAAAAATACAGTAATATACAGTTTTAGTCGTACCGCCCAGCACTACTTTTTAATATTTTGGATCCAATCAGGGCTCCCACTCTTGCTCTTGTTCTGCACACATTGTGTTATGTTGTTAATTTCTCCTGTAAATGCCCTTTTTAAATTCACTTGAAGATTCATTCTAGACATTCTTGTATAGTTTGTATTGTTTGTTTGTGGAGTGCTGCAACAGTGGACTTTCCCAATTTGGAATCAATTAAGTACATCCATCCATCCCTCACTCACCTGTGAGGTACTTTGATGACATAGTCTGTGAGCTGCATGCACTTGAAGGGCATGGCCTGCCTCTTCACGCCAGTGCAGGGACCATCAACTAGAGCCTGAAAATGACAAGGAGCAAGCCAGAGTCAGCATCAACAAGTCCAGAGTAGGGCTACCACTGATCCATACACCCTGCTCCAGAGTGCTCACCCTGTTTTGGTCGATGACATCTACGATGGCCACCAGCTTGCCTGCATGGGGTCCGAAAGAGACGTAGGCAACACGGCCGATCTCGACGAAACGTTTGAACACCTGAGGAAGACAAGAAAGATCAGCGCATCAGACATGAACGGGTTCAACATTGCTGCCCCTCACTTGAATAGTTATGTACAGTAATATCATGACAGACGAAATATAACAGCAAGCGTTTAACAACTTTGCAAAACTGCCCACACGATCAGTGTAAAGCTTGAGTTAAAAACTGACTTAAATCACACCTGGCTTGCAGCGTGACACTGTACATCAACAGCTGATGCACACGGTTCGATCGGCGTTAGCTAATGTTAACTAGCTAATGTCCCTGCTAACGACCAGTGTGCCGCTTTCCAAACTCAGCTACGTTGTAAAGCAATGTAAATAGTGCACATACTGAACAAACGCAGTAAGAACGTGATACGTATTAATGTACCGGTAAAAAATAAGAGACATGGGGACGCTAAACCAAGCGTTTTCTCGGCCCTCTCAGTTTGATGAACCACGTTGTAATGCGGGCGATAGCCGACATCTTACAGACATACCGTTAAAATGAAATAAACCATATTTCTAGATCACTAGAAACTTGACATATGTGATTATGTGAGTTTTAACAACACAAATAACTCAAGTTGCCCTTGAACAATGGGATATTTTTAACTAATTTCGACAATGAAGTGTTACAACACTCATGGCGAACTCACCATGATGGCAACCCAGGAGCGGAAAGGACGTTACGGTTTCCGTCTGCCGCACATACGGCTTCCGCCCAATCCACGCACATGCGCATCGTGACTCGGTTTTATATAGTCACATACTCACATAATGTCTTAAATGAACCATTTTGTTTTAAAAAATATCTTACCGTGTAAGGCTATCGATAAAGTAAGCTGATGCGAAACACTGATAAAATATGTACTCGTCCAACATAGAAGAAACTTGTGCGTCACAGGGTCTTGCTACCTTCACAGACGATGGGAAATATTGGAATCCATGTCAGATAGAGATAGACTCTCTATCTCGCGATATTTGTACATTCAGTATCTCTGATTTGTATGTGCTTTGTGCACTTTAAACAAATTGATTATATATTATTGGATGACATTATCTTTTTTATGATCTGGTCAGAGTTAAGGACACAACACTTGATTAAGATTAGGAAAAGGACGATTGGAGTTTAAATAACTCCCGCGAGTTCTTCCCATTCCACGGGTCTTGGAGTTGCTATTTAGCCGGAAACAGGCTTTCCTGCAATATTTTATGAGCTCTTGAATGCAACACAGGAGTGTCAAAACGAAACAAACCCATGATGTGATCGCTGTTATCAGGACAGCAAAGGACCCGTTTTCAGCTGTGGTAACTACTTTATTCCACTTTGTTTAGCAAATGTTAAGGATTAAGTATTTGTCATAACGTCGATATATGTATTTAAGATTCAAGTGGACTGTATTTGTTGGTATAATTCGTAGGTTTAATAGTGTTTATAGAAAACAAGGGATGTTACTTGCTAGTCATTGTTTTTCAAATTTATTAAGAAAAATATTTAATGCGAATATAGTGACCATAGTCTCGATGTTTTGGTCAGACACCCGTAGCTCTAGATTCTTCATTTCGAGGAAGTTTAAAGGGAAATACTTCTGCTGATTTCCGCCACAAATCTGACGCTTATCACAACAAACATTTAAAGTCAAGGGTCGTGAAATACCATTACTGTCAAGTATTTCATTATCTTTGTATTGCAAAGTACTTTATATATATTGTGATGTCAGTAGACAGTAGACTGTTTAAGTCTTTTTTCACCACAACAGTAAACATACACTTGTTTTTTTAGGTGAAACAGAAGCAGAATGGCAACACACGTTCCCATCAAGTAAGATCCAGTTTTATGTTATTTCTTGGCGGAGTGAAATGAACACTGACATGTAGCTGTAAAGCTCCTCCTATAGCTCTGTGATTGTAAACACTCACTTTTCTACCTTTCAGGCCAGGAGACATACAGAGTTTGCTGCAAAGCCTCAGGGGTGGGTACAAGGAGACCGCACACATCTTTGCTGTATGTACAAAAAAACCTCGCTAAGATAAGTTCTCTCCATGCTTCAACAAACTCCTCTTTTCTGGCACTTGTTGCAGATCTAGCTAACCTGAGACGGGTGCTAGAGCTCTTGTCCAAGCTCAGAGGCGAGACTTTCAGCTTGAAGAAACCGGCTGGTGCCACATGGATGATAGCAGATGTGAATGACACCATCTACAAAGGGAGAGATGACGAGATTGAGGAGTGGGGAAAATTCTACCTGCCTGATGAAGTGACGATGCAGGTTTTTGGTGTCGTGAAGGGGACCTCCTGCCCCTGTGACCAACTTGTTCTGATGACCTGCGGGGATAAAAAGATCTATGGCTACGATGGAGAGCAGCTGCATGTGGTGGCCTCAAACACACAACAGCTGTGGGAGGAGGGAATAGAGTATCCAGCATCCAAGAGCTATTACAATGGGGAGGCTTTCAAAAATATGGTGAGAATTTAAAGCTAAGTTAATGAGAACAGGAAGGGGTTTGATGATTGATCACCTGTTGGCACTAACATCATTTTTTAATATATTTTTTGTTGTGCATAGACTGACAAGGACTGGGATAAAGTGAGGCGGGGCCCTGTGGGGAAGAGTTTGGACGAAGCGCATCATAAACTGGTGTCATCGAAGAAGGCCACATTCCTGGCAAATCTCACCGGTTGGTAACTTTATTTCTTGTCATAAGACAATGATTAATACGAAGAGTTACTTTTATACTCTGGATGCTCTGATATTCTACATGGACATCAATGTATCCAGAGCTGCATATTCACTCTGAAGTTTGCTTGAAGGAAAATGTGTTTTCTCAGTTTTGACTCATTTCTGTCACATGTGCCCTTATTCTATACAGAAAGATCTAATCTGTGTCCTCTTTCTGTCTCCTCTGCAGGAGCCAGAAGCTGATGTGTTTGGAGTTTGCTCTGTTTGTGTTGATTGTTGTGTAATGTGTGCAACTTGACTCGATTAATTATTAGTTGTATAATGACGAATAAACTTCATTGTATCCTTGTAATTAAGAAATAACCCTCAACCAAAGCACAAATGGTTGACTGTTTTTACCAATCAATTTCAACCCTCACCTTCGGTCATGAGCTGCTGAGAAGAGATTCCTCTGTAGTGTGACTTGGCTCAGCCTGAGGGTGGAGAGCTCAGACTAATCGGATGGTAGAGCCCCCGCCTCTTTGCACAGGAAGGAGCCAGTCGAGATGTTGATGTCGTTTCCAAGAAGCTTCCCTTTGGAGTTTATGGTTACGGAGGTGAAAAGAGGTTTCTAACCTTGGTACAACAAAATTCACAGCGACACTCCTCTTCACTTTGCAAATATAAAAATACATTTTTTTTCCTCATGTTAAAAATGAAGTGCATTTACAGTGAAGTAACTGGAGCTCACATTGGTTAGCTGTTGTTTTCAGCATTACTGAATACAGAGTATTGAAAAATGCATCTTTGTATATTCAATCTTGACTTTTTTTCATTGTTTTGAGCTTGTAATGAATAAGTATGAGTAATTTTCCACCTCAGTTTTTAACAGCAACTCTTATTTCTGTGTGAGGGTGGGGAGGGTAAAACAAAGAGCTTTGAGAAAAAAGGTTTCTGTTCCATTTTGAGAGGCTGAAATAAACACAGAGAAGCACAAAACATTTGTGTATTTTGACTGTTGTAAGTAATAAGCTAGCCTAGTAATTAATGGAGGGGATCATATGACACAATTAAGCAGTCACCTCTACATGTTCTGTTCATGAGCAAGTCAGCTGAGACCAGGCTGAGTCACAGCCATTAAAGATGCACAGCTCAGCACAACTCTAAGGTTCTTTCTTAGTATCGAAGCTTTATCACTTGTGAACTCTGTTCCACGTCCCCACATTCTTCTGTACAGAGGCAACGCCCTGGAAAAGCACAGAGTAAACATCCTTTCTCTTGTGCAAGAGTCTTTACACAGCCGTCTCTTCTTTTCCTGTTATTTTTCAGTCACATATTCGCAAGTATCTCACTTTGCCGTGGAAACCGGTACTTTTTTTTTTTTTTAATCAAAATAGAACAAAGTGGCCTTTCATGATAAATCTCTCGCTAGTCTATTTATGTGAGCATTCAGATTGGGTTTCTACATGACATAAACAAGTCAAACAAGGGCTAAACCAGAGGGCAGGGCTTCATTCTTACTTTCACTTTCTTTTCCTGATCAGCTACAATGGTGAGTTGCTGCTTTTACTTGCTCCTTTGGCGATATTTCATATACCAATCTGATGTTTCTACTGTTTCTGTAGTCAGTGAAATTTGTAATTATTGTGATTTGTTGTGTATTCTTTCCAATTTCATCAGGCTGCTCAACGGAAGCCCACAAGGTGTGTTAACTGATCAACAGAGCAATGATTTGTTACTGCTGTACCTGCCTTCATTATTCCTTAAAACAGCTGATTTTTATTATTTCAGGGAGGAACTATTTCTGAAGAAGAAAAGTTTTTTCAGAAGGAATGCATTCTTGATCATCGATAAAATGGTGGAGCTGAATAATCCCTTTTCAGCACAAAAGTCACTATTGCTAGATGAGGTATGTCCACTATGTCTAAAAAGAACTGTTGCTAGCATTTGAAATTTTCTGGTTTTTGACATTAATTGCTGTGTCATAGTGCATTCGGTACACATGATGCCTCTGATGAAGAAAATCGCTTTGAATCTGCTTTGCTTTTAAAGGTTCTTCACAGCATTTTCTTTTTGGGAGAGATCAACTTTCCAAAATTTCTACCAGAAGATATTATCCCAGGGCTGGAAGAAAAACTGAAGCGTGACTACCCTGGACCTTTCAATTGTTATACCTCTCAACTACCCAAGAGGAGTCCAGTTTCCTGTGTGCTTGACATGGTAAGATTGTAGTTTATTAAAAGATAATTCAAATGTTTCTTATCAAACTTTACAGAATTAATACTTAATCTAAGTATCGTTAGATTTTATGGTTTATGGTTCATGTACGTAAAATTTTACAACAACAGCAGTTACCTGTGTAAAGGACAATGCATTTGGAGATAACAACGGCTTGTTAATATCTGTGTTTCTTGCAGATTGTTCTCCTGACTGGAGTACAGAATGAGAATAATATAACGGAAAAGCTGAAAAAGTTCATGGATCAGCTGAAGGAAGGTCAAACAACAGAACTGGTCTCCTCCACCATCTGTGTCTCTCAGCCTGACAACAGCCCAACTTCAAAAAGGTACTACGGAGTCTCCATGTCCACTTCCGGCCCCAACCCTGGTCAAATCATCATCGCTGCGTCCTGTCTCAGCAACTGGGACAATTATGTAGCGGGTGCAGTGATGACCTACATTTTAAAGAACAGGCAGAAGGAAGTTTTCGATGGAACGATCATACTTCCAAAGTCTGTCAGGTGTCAGGCGTTTAGCCTCAGTGATGGAAAACCAATGGCTCCTTGTAGATCATGTGGAAATTTGTTTGGTTTGGAAACAAATTCAGAAAAAGAGTGGCCCTATGGCAACTGTGCTGAAGTTGAAAGCGTGAGCAACTTACTAAGAAACGAGCAAGGAGTGAAAAGACAAGTGCAAACAAGATGCACTGATGCTGAGAGGGAGAGAGCTACAGAAAAAGTTAAGAAAGTGCTCGAGGGTTTTGTGAAAATGGTGAAATTTGAGTGGAGAGAAAAAAAGTTCTACACCCCACACGCAGCTGTATTGTAAAAACAGGAAGTGACTGCATGATAAGTATTCAAGCCTTATGGTCCTTTATCATAAAGTAACCAATTAGGTCTGACCAGATGTGATCATCAATAAATTGCTCTGTCACTCCCTCAATGCAGAAAGTTCTACTTTATTTGTGTGAATTATGTGCTATAAGAGCTGCAAACATATATATCTATATCGCTTTATCACTGCAAATTGTTAATGCTTCAGCCACTTGCTACTCACAATAGAGATATGGATGTATTCATGTCAAACACTGTATCAAATGTGTCCATTGTTGGAATAAAACGTGTAGAAGAAGCAAAAGTCAATGTGCTGATCATGTTATTCACAATAAATTGATGATGAATCAAACACAGGTTCCTAATTTTTTTTGCATTATCTGAAAGCTCAAATAAAGGTGCTTTTCAGCCAGTTCATGCAACCCATCACACAGCTACAGAGAAGCTCATTATTGGACTGTTTGACATGAACTTTTGCAGCAGAATGGTTTATAACGTTTATAATGTAATGAATGTCAAACTGAATGTGAAGCTTTCTGAGATAGCAACTTGACTTTTTTGTTGTAATGAGTCTGGGTCACAATTTTAATTACAGGATAGTTAATTCTCGCAAAGTTGTTTGGTTCGACAAAAAGCTTTTGATGTTTGCTGATTTATGAAGTTAAACAGCACGGGATGTTTAAGTATGCATGTATCCTTACACAGTGAAATGTTCTTTATTTATCAATAAATCACTCCTCATTACAATTAAAGGGCTATCTTTTGAACCTCAGCCCTATTTTCAATGCTTTAGTGTATAAATGACTAGTTCCATCCAAAAAGTGTTAAATTTGGTACACAGATAGACCATCTTTTTGAGAAAAAGATCTTTTATTTTATTTAACCAGAAAGAGAAGTTGCAATGCTTGTCAAATCTACCAGACTCCATTTGTAAGAACAGTCATGTTGCTGTAATGAGAATCTCTTAATTCAAATGAAACAAAAACAAAAACAACCAAAACGGAATTTGCTCAACTCTTCACTGAATGGATGATATTTAGTCTTTCTGAGATTGTAACTAACTTTTCACTGCAAAGATAAAAATATTTCAAGAAATGACACAAGTTAAAGAACTAAATGACTATCAAAAGAGAATATGTGAAAGGAAAAAAGTGTGAATGTCAGCTGTCACTGATGTTCCCAGCGGTGTGTAAAGAGGCAGAGGCACACACCAATCACAGACTAAATGCCGCTGCCATTCAGAAATGTCTAATGTGGGAAATGATTTATATTAAGTTAGACACTAAGTTATAATTTATAATAAGTTATAGGACATAAAAAGATGGATACATACAGATTGGATCTTTTTCCAGCCTCTGATAAATCTTCAGTGTTGCAGTCTCATCAAAGTACATAGACATTTTTTTGGGTAATAAAAACTCTCTTCCTTATGCATTTAGCTGTGTCCTTTCCCACAATCCCTCCCTCTTTTCTCTCACCTGATTGTGTCTTTTATAATAGTATGTACACTTCCATTACGTAATGAAATGGAATGTGTTGATTGTGTTGATTTTGAAAAATGTGTTGGTTTTGTAGATTAAGAAGCTGACCAAAAAAATGGCCCTGGAGACCATAAATGTAGAGCCGAACACCATGTCTGAATGAGCTGTCAGCTTGTTGTTGTTGCTGAATGGATCCCAAATCAGCAACCAGCTCATGGAAGCTAAAATGGCCACTAGATGTCACACTACATATGTCATACTGTCACATAAACTGGGGCATTGGAAGTATCAACTGCATTGTAACAGAGATTGTTCAGTGTTATGAAAAAATAAATGAATCACTTAATAACTTTTGATTTTTTTGCAGAGGAATTTTACTGAAGAAGTAATTTGTTTGTATATACAACCCATCATACGGCCTCAAGGAGCTCCAACCTGAAAACAAATCAGTAGTGGAACTGCAGGGAGAGAGTTTTGTGCAGCTTAAAAGAAGCATCAGGACAGTTAAAATCACTAAAAAGCATCTTTAGTGTAAGAACACTGAAGACGTGGCAGTATGGTTCTCACAATAGGTTTTTGGTGTGTCCAAGGCAAGCAGATTTCCCAGCATGAAATGTGAGTTTCTGGCTGGCAGTAGTGTGTGGGCTTCCTAAGGTCAGCTACCATGGCTGGCTTACACCAGCAGACACTTCTGGTTCAAGTTTTTGTTGCTTTTGGTTGGTTTACATCGAACAGACCTGAAAAAAGAAGGTCTTCAGTTCAGGGGTTATCACATCTGTGTTCTTTAGTTTTTCTGTCTCAAAATAATTTTGATAGATTCCCACCCAGAAACCTTGTCACAACTGGCCAACTGTGTTGATTTATCAACCCCTTTCTTTACCCAAACAGCCAAAATATGATGGAAATATGGATTTCAGCAGTCAACACATGATGTGATCTAATATTGTCTGGTGTTTACATGCACCAAGGTATTTAATCAAAACAGCTGTCTCACATGAGTAAATGCGGGGTAAATTAATAATGTGACTGATCAACAGTAATGATGGCGATTAGAAAGAAAAACAACAATCTCTCATATCAAAGTCTACCAATTCTAATATTTGATTAATTGCCATGGCTCCTTTGCTTTGACAGACTAAAACAATAAATACTGTTTCAGCTACAGGACACTGACACTCACACATAAACTGTTGTCGGACATTGTGTCACTTTTCTTGAAGGACAGCCTCATTAAAGTGGTTTTTGGCATCTGATGCCCTGTGAAGGTTTTCAGACTACATCCAGAACATGATGGAATGGTCACATGTCCCGCATGGCCTATCACCCTGAAAAAGCTCACTGAAAAAAGCTGGAGAGAGGGATATTAGCTATTTTGTTTACTTTGTGTCTGCCAACATGATACAGCCACAAAAAGGCAGCAGTAAATGGATGAATTGATGTAAAAATTAAGTGAGCGAAACACTACAAACCACGTGTCAGTTTAATGTCGAGGCAAGTCAACAAATCTGTTCTTTTTACATGGCGCCAAACACAAGTTGAGTCGAGACATGAAGCACACACATCTAGTTTAATTTGAAGTCAGATGACATCAAAAGGGCTGTTTCACCTAACTAGCAAAATCAAAAAATCAAAAAAATAAATCTCAGGGACTTTTAATCAGGACAATAAGTTGGGAACAACTGCACCAGTGGGAAATTAATTTCATATCTGTGGTATTTCATGACATTATACAGGTGGTTTTGTTACTCATTGTATTGCTAATGTCATTACATCCCCTGTGAATGCTGTGTGGTTTACAGTTATAATAGCATTGCTCTGGCAGTGAGTTATATTCATGTTAGCTTTGTTTAGCTTTGACCCCTACCCTTAAGCTTGAACATGCAGAATTGGACTTACTTCTGTGGCTTTACTTTAACTGCCCTTCTGTATGCCTCTCATTAAATCAATACACCTTTAGCTCCATTTTTCTGCTCTGTACTTTCTGTACTATTGCACCTCAGTCATCTGAGGAGACAAGATAAAAAAGTAGTTGCACAATTGTTATCCCAGTTTTTCCACTGGTGTGCTCATTATGGTGGCACACTGCTTTATTAACTGAGTGTGTGCAATGTTGTAGTCATACCAAGTTTGAGAGTGTGTGCCATATGTGTCAGAGAGGTAGTGCCAGGTACAAACTTAAGCCACTTATATAACATCACCATATAAAATTCACATCCTCAGTGGCAATAAATGTTTTCCATTACCCCGTATATAAAGTCATAAACTTCAACTCTTACATCGGCAGCTGTCTAAACTGTAATTGGTCCCAAAGCAAATATTTTTCTGAGGCTCTGCCTTTTATCCCAAACACAAAGACAGACTTACAAAAACACAAGCATACAAAGCACTACAAAACAGTAAATGAAGAAAACAAGATGGGAGTGTGCCATATGTAGCCATCACATTCATGTTAAAGTAGTTTGTATTGTTGCCATTGAACAGTTTACTCTGCTAGTTTGGTGTCATGGGTCATAAATGGGCCCTTGTGCATTAAACCAGTTGCACTTCCTGTCGCTACGCCTCTGTGTTTAACTATTATGCAAGCTGTTGTAGGCTGTCAATTTAAAAAGCTTATTTGGTAAACTTCTGTTAAAGGACTTTTTTAGTGACAAATGTAGAAAAGAAGGAGTGTGTTTGTTTCATAACTTTTAGCTCTATGACTTTCAGTATGACTCGTTAACTAACAAATGAGGTTGCCAGTGTTCAAAACTCCAAGGTCTTTAGATTGATAATTAATTACTTATTTAATAATGCGCTATTTTATTGCTTGCTACATTGTATCGATGACGTTGGAAACAGCTTGATGGCTGAAAATTCACTTTTACAGCCCTGCAGCCCTTAATATCTGGTCATTGACCTATAATCGGGGTCTGGGGTACATTTGACCAGAAGGATTGAAAAATTGCAGAGAGATAAGATAAACGTTAACTTTGTCTCTACAAAGATAGGAGTGGTAGTAATGGAGACTGTGACCAATGGAAAGCCGGTGATGCTAAGGGCTTGTCAGATGCGTGTGTGAATGAGTGTTCAACTCTGAACCAATGCTTGATTAGTCCATGTTTACGCCCCCTACACAAATGAATAGTGCCATAATTCACTGATGAGGTAATTGAATTGTAGACACAAACACACACACAGACACACACACACAGGTACTTTGGCCAGCTTGCAGCTGCTTTATCAGATGTCTGTATAATGCTCTGATAAAAGATACTTGATTTAAAGGTTAAAGTAAAATATTTCATCCGCTTTTTGGCTGTTCAAGTGAAGTCACAGAGGCTAAAGGTGAAGTTCAGACACGGAGGTTCTGGTCTGATTCAGCTTGATCAGGACTTATAATGATGACATACAGCTTGTTTTCCTTCAAAGTGTTTGAAAAAAACATGAGCCTCATTAGATTCTTTGACTGTTCTTTATGTAAATGAACACAACTGAGTAAACGTAGCTCAAGTACAAAGTGCAATATTTCTGTTAATTACGCTCCTCCATAGCTAAGGAATTAAGGTAAAATCCTCTTTTACCTCTCTGCTTTTCTTGTTTCATGTTAACTCAAGATTTTCATATTAACTCAAGTTTTGACAAAGCAAATTTTGGAATTATATTTGCCACATAATTGTGTTTTTTTTTACATACAAAAGAACTGTGCGTATATTTGTTTATGTGCTTGTATGTATGTTTGTGTGTGTGTCTATATGTTTGTCTGCCACAGCTCAGATTATGCTTCAGTTCCCTTTTTCCTTTCTTCTGTGCTCTACATTTTTTTAATTTTACCATGACTGTTAAACACTGTAACTCATACAGACTCCTTTCAACTTGCACCACTTTTTTGCATGAACCATACAAGATTGCGCTGCCATTAAAATGTGCGTCACACCCAGTCTTAACACACCTGAAGTGCTCTGAATGTAAACATAAATAATTTTATACGTATCCAAAAATGTTTTTGGGGGTAATAAAGGAAAAGTACTGTGATTAATAATATAATAATGTTAAAAAGTGTTATTAGGAGAGCATCGCTGTAAGCTAAAGAATAAAAAAATTGCTTCCATGGAAACACACACACACACACAGGCAAACCCACACACACACTCACACTCTCAAACACACTCACACACACACATACAAGACAAAATGCCTAGGTCGTAAAGGGGTGATAATCAAGCAGGATACTCTTATCAGCTGTGCCTCCACCTTCATGTCCCCACCCTCCAGAACTTCAGGTGTGTATTTAAACAGCTCTTCCATCCCCTTCCCAGACATCTGATGCACGAAGCTGCACTTGATGCATGATATCGAACAGTAATCCATTATTTTACATTTTTCATCTTGAATTTTTTGACTGACTGCAGGACAGTCTGACGAATTTGCTTCAAGACCTTTTTTTTAGCGTTTTCAGCAGCAGATTTGCCTCTCATCAGTGGACATCATGTGTACAGGAGCGTGCTCTAAGGTTATAGCCGTCTGCCTCTATGTCTTGGCTGCACTGTCGATCATCTGCAACATCGTACTCTTCTTCCCCGACCTTGATACAAAATATGTGGGTAATAGTGAAGAACAAATAACTGAAGAAGTCAAATATATGGGAGGTCTCATTGGAGGAGGTCTCATGGTGAGTAGATTTTATAAAATTAGATTTTGTGTGATGTTATCAAGGCCTCCAAAAGTGTTAAAGCTGGTTAAAATCAGCACAGTGCAATTACATTAGTAAAAGAAAGATGCAGTTAAATGTAATTCAATGGAATTTTTTCCATTGAATTAAATCATATAATCTTATTTCAGTTTACATTTTTCAAAAGGTTTAGTGCAGCAATAGTGTTGCCCTTTATTTTATAATCCATCTGTCCAACTTTATAGAAATGCCATGGAAATGTAACTGCTCACAAGTTTGCCTTTTGCTTGGATTTACAAGATTTTTAACATTTTAATGAATTGAACCAGGAAAAAGAAAAAGCCACAAAGTCACTAAAAAAATGAAATATGTACTTTTATCACACAGCTAACAAAAAACATCCCACTTTAACACTTTTCATTTTATTTATTTCCCTGGCTATTCTCTATTTCTGCCATCAGATCCTCCTTCCTGCCATCCACATTCATCTGACCAGTGCTGACAAATGCTGTGCCAACCGCTGTGGGGTAAGTGTGGAAGCCGTCTGTGCGAATATTGCTGTTGTCTTGTTAGCTCAGTCTTGACCAAGCTGTTCTGGCTACATGAGAATAGGATAGACACCAATACACTAGATGTTTGTCTTAATGAGTAAGGAAAAACTTATTTAACCATATTCTTGTAAATTAAATTTTAAGCCAATTTAATTAAAATTTTGGTCATAGTTGCAATTATTTTTGTGTATTATATCAACAACAACAAATACTGACTATAGTTCTATCTATAATCTCAGACACACATTTTCAGACACAGAAATAGGTCTTTTCAGGTCAGTTGCTTGTCTTGTGGTCAATTCATTTAAAGCAGTAAATTAATGCTAACAGTGATTACATAACTCGAGTGAGTCATTTCAAGTTAGTTCTTCAACATGCTGAAATTAATGGAAACTAATGGCTCGTATGTAGTTGGAAATTATTAGCATTAATAGACATGAGTGAGATTGAGACTGAAGTCAAAACTCAAAGTTTATCTATTTATTTATTTCTTGTCCAGAAAGGTAGAGAAATGTTAAGGATTAAAGAGAATCCTGCAAAAAAGTCCCAAAAGTCACCTTACCTTAAAAATGATTTGCAATCAGACTTTATTGTTGAACTGCCAGAGTCATCAGATTTCAAACCAGTCGGTAACACTGTAATATAAGTTGAACCCTATGGTAGCTCTTAAAAAAAAAGAATTCTTGAAAATAAAAAAAAACTCTTCAGATAGACTGTGGCAGGAAAATTCCCTTCAGGTTGGACCTGTTTACTGCAGCACTGACTCCATTGTGTGTGCTCCATCCAGATGTTCCTGTCCATTGGTTTTGCAGCAGCTGGTGTGGTGGGCGCTTTTTACAGTCTGGTTGTTGCTTCCCTAGGCCTTGCTAATGGGCCAACATGCCTTATGCTTAACATGCAATGGGGAACACCTTTTGCTAACAGGTACAGGCTGTTGATAAAGACAAATGTCCCATATTTGATTTATTTCACTTGAACCTAATATGAGACTGCATTTGTAAAATAACATTTTTAAAACAAAATGTTTTTACATTTAGCTACATACATTTTTTTCATTTTTTTCCAGCTCCGGGAGCTACCTAACTAACACTGAGGTGTGGAATCTGGCTTGTTTGGAACCAAAGGATGTTATTCCATTCAACGTGGGACTGTTTTCCACTCTGTTAGTGGCAGCCTGTATTGAGCTCATCCTCTGTGCCATCCAGATGGTCAATGGATTGTTTGGATGCATCTGTGGCACCTGCTCTGGCAAGGAGGTGAGACTAGAGCAGATTAAAGGGTTGAGCTTGGGTTCAGAAAAAAAATGGACAGTATGAACAAGAGGCCAAAATGGTTGTAGTCGTTCTGCAAGGGCATGTTGGAGAAAGTGCGAACTACCATCTCCTGTCCTCCTCCCTTTGCAAAATTCCTCTGTTTTTTTCACATCTCTTTTTATAGCATTGATGCATTTGATTGTGCAAACAATAATCTCAGCACACATTTCCACTTTTAGCCTTCCCTTAGAGGCATTGGTGTAGCACTCTGAAGTTTAAAAATGACTTAATTTGACACATAAACATAACTGGACCAATGCCAGGCATTGAAACAGGTGTAATTTAAAAGCGTTGGCACTGGGTACGAAATGACTGTTTGTTCCTAATCTGCCACCTGACAGGAAATTGGTTAAGCAGTTTTTAACTCAAACCACTTTTAGTCAGAAATGTGGTAACAGAGTCTCACCTTCACGGTGCCGTACAGTCAAAATCAATGTGATCTACTGCTACTATCACCCCATCTTCATTAGCATGATTGCAAAGGCAAGGAGAAAACCCTTGTCTTCAGATCTTAATACTTTTAGCTTATGGTGAGGGTTACTGTGAGAGTGCATGTGAACACAATGCCATACATACTTTCATGCTGTCATGTACTTCAGATATCTGTCGAGTTTTAACGTTTATTTGATAATTGATTTAAGTCAAATTGGTGCAGCGTTCTAGCAGGAATATTTTTCACCTGTTGCAAAAAATGAGCATTTCCTGATGCCACTGTTCCAAATAAGAAGCTTTTGGACTGTTTTCAATGTGTGCTTTATGCGTGAACTAACCTACGTCTCTCTGTCTCCTCTTAACAGTAAGCTGAAGTTCAACACTCTATGACATCTTGAAGAAGAAATGACAGGGACCATTATCGACATCAACTCAATCTTCATTATTACCTTCGTTATTTTATGATGCTACACCTAGGGATCATGGGATGGTGGTTAAGAGTCCTGATGACTACAGTCTAACATTGTTTTGCTGTCCTCTGATTTTCCTCTTGTAACCCAAATCTTTATTATAATTTGTTTTATTTTTATTATATGTCTTCCACAAGGAATAACTGGGATTATTAATAAATCTTATTTTTAAATTTAGTATCTCAGGGTTTCTTAAATTTCAGGTAGACTGTACATGGGACAATAGGTGTATGCTGTTTGTGTATCTGTTAATTTATATGTTTTAAAGCATTTTGTAATAAAGCTTTGAATACAAGGTTATGTGTTTTATTGTTTCTGTTGACAGAGCAGTATCAGAGAGACACACAGAGAATTTAGAAGAGTCTAAACTTGAATGAACTAAGTGGTGACCACCTTTTTGGCCAGTTATCCACATCTAAAAATTATCCCATGTTTTCCCAAGTTTTCCCTAGTTTTCCCAAGTTTGATGATCTGATGTTTTCTTGTTTTGAGTTTTTATAGTAATGGATTAACCTTTTTTTAAATTATGTTTCATAAAATTATAATTTTAATATATATGTATTTAGAATTATTTTTGAAATTCAGTATTAATAGATTAACTACCATGTATATAACAGTTATCCAGTTGTGGAGCGGACTTATGTACAGTTTTGAAGTGCTTGCAATGGCAGCTTTGGTCATTGGTCACTTTGCTATTTAATGTATAACAGTCAAAATAAGATTGTTTCATAACATACGATACCTTGTTACATATAAAGCTGCCTAGCATAGATGAATGGAAAATAAGCTCCACCTCTACAAGGTATAACAATAAAAAATGAAGGCAACATGTAATAAGGTATGTATGATTTTAATTGAGGCATTTGTCGTGTTATTGTCCATTAACACAAAGCCATGACTTAAAATAAAGACCAAAATAAAAGACTCAAAGAAGATTCAATCCAGCCTTAGACACTGACATGCACAGAAAAAAAAAGTAATATAAATAATAATAATAATAATATAATGGAAAATAATACATTAAAACATATACGGTTTGTTATATAAAATAGAAGCATTAAGGTTATTAAAACTTAAGTTTATCTTTTTTTATTTGTATTTTTTTTTTTTACAAATTCCTTGGATCTTCTGTGTGAACTTTTTTTCTACGCCTATATTTGAGACTTGTGACTTGTTGGCCAACTTTTTTTTACATTCTCACGGTGCCATTTTTATTATATTTCCTTCATCACTGAAAATATAAACATTTAAAAACCCACAGCAGCCTCAGGTTCCTAAGAGACTTTATTCTGGTGCTAATAACAGAGAGAAGGAACTCTGTCATCTAAGGCTTTGGTTAGAATTTTATAGTAGTATTTTATATTATAAATCATATTTATATTTAGAAAGAAAAGAAAAGAAAGAAAAATGGAGGGAGGAGAAGAGGAGAGGTCTGTGTCTGGAGTTAAGCGTGTGTGTGTGTGTGTGTGTGTGTGTTTTTTTTTTTTTTTCCTGTGGCAGTAAAAAGTCCAAACCTCCACTGTTAGACAGTCATGGAAACTGTGAGAGTGATAATGAAGAGTTTATCCTGATGGCATTTAAACACGAGTCCTCTGACCTGACCCTTTTTATTACCTGTCTAATAAATTACCACCACTCCTTAAACACATATCACTAACTGCTGGTTACTCACAGCCCTCAGCTCCACCCCCAGCATCGACCAGTATAGAGGGGACTTTTCATGCTCCCAGAAACAAAGCCTGAGAGTCAGATGATATTTTCAGCTATGGTAGGGTTTTTTTTGTTTTGTGTTTTTTTTTGGATCTTTATTCATTTCTTAGCATTAACATTGACATTTGACAATCATGTGCAATTAGTTCATGCAATTGCACATTTTCTCATTTTATATCTATTTCATTATTAGTCTTAAGTTTCTCTAATTATCTCCATTTATTTTGTACTTGTGTTTTTATCAACATTTACACCCAAATTTCCTCCAAAAAAAAGGATAATTATCTTAAATTAAGATAAATTAAATAAAAAAAAATTTGAATCAACCAAAATATTAAGTACACTTTAACTTTGTAAATTTACATACTCTGGAATTTATATATTCTTTATTAATTCGGATATTTTCACAGTTTTTATCATAAATGTCTGCTAAGGGAAAAACAACGTATGTGCTGACATTTTGTTTTGGAGTGGATTAACTTTAATTCTCATCTCATCATTGTTGGTTGCTTGTAGTGTCTGTAAGCTTGATCTTTCTGTGTCTTGACCAGAAGTGGGCAGTGCAGAATGCTGTACAACATGCATGAAATGGAGCCTGCTGTTTTACATCTGCACATTTAGTGAAACTGAGAGAACATTTGCTCAGGTTCACAACATGTGTCATTGTCCAAGTCCAGGAGCACGAGGACAAAACAGTCAACCTATCAGTAGGTACAAACAGTTCATTAGAGAGTTTCCCAAGACTGTGCTTGGGCAAGCTCAAAAACCTGCCTGGAAAGTGTCAAATGTTACCTTCTTATTGTGTGTATATAAAAAAAGACATTGTGACAAACCTCTTTTTAAGTTGGAGGGGGACAAGAATGTTGTTTACGGCAGGTGAATGCTGTGCATGGAGTAACATCTTGCCAGTGATATGAGCGACTAATGTCATTGTGCCAACATTACCAGGTCCCAGATCTGTACAGGTTGGTTCATTATGAACAGCAAAAAAATTCTGAAAAATAAAATTTGGTGATTATGACTGTTTGGGATGTTGTGTCATCTGGCAAATCAACATTTTCTTTGCACAAACAAGACAACAAAGAACACTCTTCGACGCAAGTACTGCTACTTACAAAGTACTCTTCGCCGTAAGTAGCGATACTTGCAAATTGCTTCTCATGTAAGTACTGGTGCTTACAAAAGAAACCACTTGTAAGTACCCGCTCATACGTTGAAGTGTATTCTGTAAGGACCAAAACTTATGCAAGAAACAATTTGTGAGTACCAGAATTTAAGCAAAAAAAGATTTTGTAATACCGGTCCGAATGTGAGAAACAATTTGTTAGTACCCTTACATGGAGTGCTGCTTCTTTAACTGGCTGTAAAAAGGGTGACAGCAACCTCTACAGACACTGAAGAGGAGGAACTATATACATAGATATTAAAGTATTAAATCCACACAGAATAAGTACTCTTTAATACCTTGATAAAACACCAGATTAGAGTAAAGAAAATTCCATAAAAAATGCTATGTTGATCTGTTACCTCACTTTGAAGGTCTGTAAACTAAAATTCACATGAGCATGATCTGCAGTAAGAAAAAAGGAAATCAATCATCACAAAAAATTAAAAAAAATAAAAATTGTTGGAAAAAAACAGCTAAAACTGTCTATATTAGAAGATGACGGACAATAAAAATATCCAGCTTAACCATCCTTTAACAGGTCAGAAGAAGCTTCTGCTAGGGACATCCATTTCTTTGTTTGTTCTCTTGTTTTGTAGTTCATTTTTCATGAATGACTTCTCACACAGTGATCCTGCATTCAGGACTCCAGTTTTATTGCGTGCTACAATCACAGAAGATGGCAGTTGCCCTCCCATCCCCTTCTGAAAGTTCAAAGGAGGTGGCTCACCTGCCAGAAATGGAAATATCAGGAATTTAAAAAATGATTGCACAGAAGTTCATTTTACATTTTAACAAAGAGGCACTGCATTTCACCTTTCAAAAATCAAAATGTCCCCATTGGAAGTAAACAAACTATAACACTGCATGACAAAAAAAAAAAGAAAAGCTTAAAGCACCTGCAGTGAATGGGTGCCTTATAATCTGAGTTCAAATACACACATATATCTACAGTGTACACATATATGCACATATTGTATGACCAACATGGTACTAAATGAATGATAACATTGTTTACATGTGTGTGTGTGAATAAGATTTGGTTAAGTGATGGCACAAACAGAAGAAGTTGGAAAAAATGCACCACTAGATGGCAGTACGATCACGCTCTCTTCAATTTTGCTATATGCTCCAATTCAGAATCCTCGATTTAATATCTAAATGTCTGTTGAGTCAAAGAGTTTAGGCCCACATCAGCAACTTCTTCTTGACAGACTCTGGATTTAATGAATGTAATGGAGTGTAAGTTATAACTACATGACTGTTTAGATGACTCAAAATTTCCTGCATCTAAATCATGACAAAAACTGATTTTATTTTATTTTGTCATGTTTGGCCATTATCTGATATTTGACTGTCATATTAACATCTTGTCCTGTCCTGTTTCCTTCTGTTCTTTCTGTTCAGTAAACTGCTATATCAAACCTTTATCATCCTCTACTGATCTTGAACAGCTAATCCACACCTTCATTTTATCCCAGTGTGATCACTCTAACTCTCTTCGCACATGCTTTAGTCAATCATCTGCAGTTTATCCAAATGCAGCAGCCAGACTTCTAACCAGAACCAGCCATAGATCCCATATTAACTCTGCTCTAGTTTTCCTTCATTGGCTTCCTGTACAGCTACAAGCACTCAGTGACTTTGTTCCCAGTTATATTTCTGACCTTCTCACTCCACTTCTCAACCACTGAAATCATCTAATGCTGGCCTCCAACCCGTCCTTTGCACTGAGCATAATTCAAAGAGTGACTGTGATTTGCAGTCTTAGCCACAGTTCTGTGGATTCATCCTCTACAATCTGTGAGATCTACTGAATTTGTGACTAAAATTTAAAACCTAAAGACACTTTGGTTTCTGTAAGACTTTTTAAAAACCTCTCCTCTTTTTATCATGTGTTATTTCAATTCAGTTGGGTCTGAATCTCTCTGCTATATTTTATATTGTATTTAGATTATTTGGTTATTTATTTGTCTTTTTGCCTGTGTGTGTGAAGCATTTTTTCTGTGTGTTTTAAAAAGTGCTGTATAAATAAAGCTTTTCTCACATATTTACACTGTACCAGCTGTTTCCTCCTCTTCATAGGTGACTTCTGCTTCCACCTCCACCTTTGACAGGCCTCACTGCTTCTTTCACACCAAGAAAAGACAGGAAGCATGCTGTGGTTAAAATCATTTCCCATCTTGTATAGGAAGGGATCAAAGTTCAACAGGAAAAGCAATAAACTAACATTCATCTGTCATCAGGTTTGAACTTTATCTTACAGTACGAGTGGAAATATATACTTTTCAGCTTCAAATGAACTAATTCACCCAAAACATTAATGAAACAGAAGAAAACATATCCATTTACAGGGACTAACTCAGCTAACTGTGGTTAGGGAGGAACTCAAACACAAGTTTTGATTATATTACTGTCTAATATCCACCACTTCATTAGAGCCAAATGTCGTCAAATAAAGGTTTCATTACGTAGGCCAGTCCGTTCTCTTGCGTTCATTTGTGCCAATGAGGTCACTTCTGAATCAGGAGTCCTGAGAACCAAACAGAATGCCATTCTTCAGGAAATGTCTGGTGAGTGATGGGAAATGCGATTTATTTTCAGCTGCTACGTCACAGACGCTTTGTCTGGCTTTTCCTGTGGCCCTCTCTCCAATAACATGTTTGTTTTCAGGTTTATATTTGTGTAGCCAACTGCCACCAACGGGGGAAATCCTGTCCGACCTCTCAGCCTGTGCTGATGAAAACAATGGCACTTGGTGACGTCCAGGAGACGGAATTTTAATTTTTCTTCAAGTCTTATGTAATTCATAGCGCTAATCTTTGCTTGAATAGGCAATCGTCATGCCTTACAGAAACATGAGGGCCTAGCATTGACGCTGATACCTTGTTAGGACTTTCAAACATTTTGTGCTAAGAAAGCACACACACACACACACACGCACAGTTTGCACACAGATGATGAATGCAGAATCACACTTGCGTGCACACACACAAACACACACAGATGGTTGCAGTTAGACTGTAATATTTTCACTGAAGTTGCCCATGGTGTTTCATGTCTGGAAAATCTGAGTCATGCTTGTTTGACAAATCATCTCTGATCTAATGTGGCTTTGTTTAATCACCCTACAATACATCATAGCATGTTTGTAAGTGAAACATGCTCGGATAATTAACACACGTTGTCATCCCTATACTTATATTTGAGGGTGCAGCTGCAGTATGATTAATAATCCAGCACCCACTTCTTCTCTCACAAAACCAGGCTACTTTTTCCTTGAGGTTGTTCACTTATTTGTTTCCAGATGTGTAGAGAGAATTTAAACAAGAGTAGATGATAACTTCATTAAAGGAATTGCAGGTTCAAGGCTAAAATGCTGAAACTGATTGTCAAATTCCCTGCCTAGAATGAGCATTCAAAGACACTGCCCTACACGATAATGCCACCAGACAAAACATCTGTTGCTGCTGCATATTTTTACTTGTCTACATGTGCACACAGATTCTTTTTATAAAAACACAACAACTGATCAATGGAAGCCTTGGTGTTCCACTGGTAGTTTCACTTTATTCATGCTAACAAGATAAGCAGAGCATTGTAACTTCATTAGCAGCTGCATTTGAAACTTTAAGCACAAAGAACAGCAGATCTTCTTTTTACAATGTTAGTCTCTTTCAAACAAAGCAGTAGAATGGTACTCCATTTTCTGTTGCCTGGTTTGTTTTCTCCAGTTTATTTGTGAGCAGGCGGCGCTGCTAGCACCAACTACAGCATTGTTAGCAATGTCACCGACTGACGCGTACTTATGTCAGAAGTAAAGAAAATTCTTACTGAACTTTTGAAATTAAATGTTGGAAATGTGCATGAGCATGACCAGAATTATGTTAGTGTGATTATGATAGCTGCTTAAGGCCTAAGTGGCAAAGAGCAACTAATTTTACCTAGCAAAGCTAATAATATTTGCTTCACCCTAACCAAACAAGGAAGTATGCTACAAATATCGAGTATTCTCAGTATAGACCCTTCATGTTAATGGTGTTTCTTGTCTGGATGTTCTAATATCATTAGAAGTCTTTAGAGTGTCCTTTTATTTATTTATTAACTGCTGGTCTTTCACACGGGCTAGTTTTTACTCTTACAAGTTCGAGCTCTTTTGAAAGAAATTTGGATGATTGTTTTGTCAGAATTTCATGTCTCTCAAAGAGAAAAATATTATCTAGATTAATTTCCTTGATATTGTTCAAGCACACTGAAGAACAAGTGTATTTACTGCCTGCCTGTGAAATCACCCTGACCACATTTGGTGACCTTGTTTCTAGGACATTCTTAAAATAAAACAAAACTTTTGATATCCATTTTTAAAATGTTCTGTAGGCTTGCAGGTCAGCTCAAGAAGGAAGCCTTGACTTCAGATCCCATCCCCTCAGAAATGTACTGCATGCCGGCTGTGTAGATTCAGTAGTCTGCTACTCTGTGTGTGTGGTACTTTTTGTGGATCTAATGCTAAGCTCCTCTTGGTATGTTGCCTACCAATCCCTCTGACTACCCAATCAACAGTGTGTTTGTTTGGGTGTAAACACTGAGAACCAGAGTGCTGTTTTGTGTGTTATGTTTTTGTGTTTGACAAAAATAGTACCAAAGTAAGTGATTTGTTGTTGGGACATGCTGAAATGGGCCAGTGCTTGGTGCACGCATCCGGCGTGGTTAACAAAAGCTTTTGTGAATAAATATTTGTGTGTGTGTGTGTGTGTGTGTGTGTGTTTGTGTGTGAGTGTGTATGTGTGTCATGTTATTGCGTCTGTCTGCAACCACTGATCCAGACTGCTAGGCAGTACGAAGCCAGGCAAGCAGCGCAGCAGGGGGTTTGAGTGATTTCGTTGGGGCTACTACCATCAGACCACCACTTCCCATCATGCTGTTCAGTATGGCCAGTTCTGAATGGGTGACTCAGCAAGCTCTTGATGGACATTTTCATGTCGCTGCTCTGCAACAAAGAAAGAAAAATAACCGAAAGTTTCCCAGTGTATGGGTGTGTTTGTGTGTGTGTGTGAGTGTGTGTGTGTGTGTGTTGGCGTGTATGTGTGTGTGTGGGTGTATTCTATTGTCATTGTGTATTCTTCATCACTTTAGCATCCAAGAGACGCTGATGTAGTTTTGTTTCTTGAACATATTCCTTATTTTTTCCATGAATCATTACTGGTCAGTTTTCCCTTTGGGACCAACTCCATTTTTGTCACCAGGATAAACACATACAACCATGTGAGACGTGAAGGTGACTGTAGTACATTGGGAGGATTTTCTCCACTCTGGCACATAAAACCTGACATGAAATCATTTATAAAGTGTTACTGCTGGAAAATACAGCAAACTTACTAGTGTCAGTGCAGGTCTTATATAACAGACCATATACAGAGCAAATGGGCCCCAGTCCTAGTGAAGCTGTCATCTGCTGGAGTAGTAAAACAATGGGAGTGAAGGGTGAGAGATAACAGAGCACCACCCCTGCTGTGATAATAACACTGTGCAATGGCTATATTTAGGGGCTCACTTTGACAAAATTGCTCAGAGTGTGTGTAAGTGTGTGTATGCATGTGTAGTGGCAGCGTACACTAGGCTGCCCAGAGCTCAGAGCTATGTAGCGCCACGATGGCATTGCCAGTAAAATCCCTTTCAAATACGCTAATGTGTGCAGTACTTGTCCTGTAACAGAGACATGTACTGTCAAATAAAAGGTGGGTAATTATACTTTATGGTGAGTAATTATTTTGCATGTTTGTCCCTTTTAAAAAAGACCCTAATAAACTATAATTCAATCTTAATGATGAGTTCTGACCATGCAGCAGTACAGGTCACATAGAGGATGGGTAAACCGATTCGAGGTACGGTTGTTTTCCCTCATCAGGCACACGCAAACACGCACACTCATAGTTTTAAATTTGACCTTTTCATAGTGGGATATTGTGTCCTTTCCCCTACATTCTCAGGCCGAAGCACAATACTCATTAAACCAGCAGCAGAGCTTGCTACCAAGACCTCACCTCCAATAAAAACAGCTCAGGCCTGGACTGCAGAATAATGGCTTTTCACTAGATTTTTACATGGGTTTGAGGCCAGATGATGCATTTAAAGGAGGTTTTCCTTTTTTTTTCTTTTTTTCCCCTGTGCTCTTAAGTTCTACTTTTGGCTTCTTTTATGAACAGTCTAACCTGAGAATAGACCTTGATTCCCATTATTTTTTTCCTCCTTATTAGAACTACAAACCGGTGCTTATTTACACATCAAGCTGCGACTGAACAACATCCTTTTCAGTTTTTTGGATCATTTGGAGTCACTGTTCTGTCCACCTGATGAATGTTTGTCTGCGTGAATGTTAATATTGACTATTTTCTTAGTTCTATTTTGTGTTGGAAGAGATCAACACCTGGATATCTGGTTATAAAATCTACTTTCTCAGTTTCTTAGAGCTCCACTTAGGAGAATTAGCAGCTAAAGACTCAATGCACCTCATAAACTTGATTTGAATCATCATGAAGGTTATGTTAAATGGGAGGGTTACTATTGTCTTTTTGTTTTTTGCCATTTCTCTTAAATAGAAAGGACTTAATCTGCCATTGCTTTCTTGTCCTTTCATTGGGTTAGTGTTTTTAAGCATTATATTTTGAAATAAATGAGTTTAAAAAATTTATAGAAATATTATTAAACAGTTATCAACAAACTCAAGAATATACTTTTACAAAAGCACCTTGCTGAAAATTTTTAAGTTGTTTTTAAATGTATTACATAACAAAGTCCATAATCCATCATTTTAAGTGCACACACCAAAAGACAGGCCATATCTTTATGGCTTTAAGCTTTACAGTAACAAGACGTCAAGAAGTCACACTCCTCACTGGTCCACTCCTTTCCTGTGTCTCAGCACAGCATGTTTTCTGCCATCGATTGGGGCAAAATGTTCCCTGCCCTGTTTCTGTTGGCTGGTAGCCAGAGTTTTTGAAGCCATCCTGAAAAGATAAGCCAATCAGAGTGGCAGCGGTAACATCAGGGTTATCAGAGCTACTGTTTACTTAACCCTGTCCCTCGCAAATACTCTGCACATATGGATGTGTGTGTGTGTGTGTGTGTGTGTGTGTGTGTGTGTGCATGTTGGCAGCTCCAGCTTGCTTTGTGAGCTGTGTATACAGTACAATGGTTCATTGTTATTATATGAAACGGCCATCTCAGATACACACAAGTGACCGCTCAGTGGAAAAACCAACCAAGTGTCACCACATACCACCAGGACAGCTTCAAAGGGCCTTTGCATTGATTTTACTGGCCTCTGCAATTCTATTTGAGAAACAGAATAAAGGTAGAGATATCGTTACCCTCACTCTGTAAGCCCCCTGCTGGACTCTATAGGTATTGCTCTCCTTCAAGGGTGTAAATGGTGGCCAATCAGGTAAACAGAGCGTCTTGCTCCCTATAAAGGGAGAGTCACCGCTACCTGCCATCTGGTAAACCTCTTTAGCAAACAGTGTAGGAGCTGCATGAGCAGAGAGCTTCTTCTGTATTTGTACAACTAGGGTTACAAAATCAATACCTTTGTTCTATCTCACTGAGGCTCCACAAAGGACAGGACTCTATGGGTACAGTGGGCAGAGCCCGATGAATGTCCACCCTGCAGCGACATGTAATTAGACTAACTCACTAATCCTGACTGCATACAGGATATTTGCTGTGGCCCACCTACTTCTTTACAGCCTTGGCCACAGAAAACAGCAAAGGAGGGGGCCCAAACCAATCTAGAGGTGGGTGAAAATGTGGTCTAAACTCACATCCTGTACCCCTCACAACCTGGGTCATCACAGTGTATGTTGAGGACGTAAGGCCGTGGGGGTCACTCCACCCACAGTGAATGCTGCGGGGAGCTAACCTGACACACCAGACTGAATTTTACACATGCCCATAGGAAACATTTGACATGTCAGCAGTCCAGCTGCTTTGCAAGGTTAGTGGGAGCCCAAGGCAATAGAATATTATTCACATCATTGTCATGCTTATGGTAAACGGACTGCATTTATGTAGAGCTATTCTAGTCTTTTAACTACCCAAAGCATTTTCTAACACAACTTCAGCTCTCATTTCTGTTTATTTGAGCAATGATTAGATGTCTGAATAAAATACAAAGGTAATGATGAATTGCGATACGGTATGAGTTTTGGTATTCATTTTGAGTAAATAATAGTTAATCAATTGGCCAATCAAAATCATACATTAATCAATAAAAAAATATATATTATTGAATGTAATAGTTGTAAAATAAAATAATCTGTCAGTCAGAAAAATTCAATTGGGCATTTTGACATTGTTTCCACCTAAAGTAATTCTACATTAAGCTTTTCATGTGTGCAATGTGTCTTTGGGCTGCATTCAGACATTGGTCATTTAACAAGAAGTAGAAATAACATCATGATTATCGCTATAAAAATTAATAAACTAATATATTGTACTCATGTTTGGTACCACCTCAAACTAACTTCATTAGTTAGCCAGTTAAAACTGTTGGTGTATCCTCATAATACTGTGTTGTTAATAATGTTTAAAATGGGATAGAAAAATAAACAGATTGTGCCTTCGTGTGTCTGAAACGGTGGATCTGAAACTGATGCTTATAGAACTGCAGAGGATCTCCAACTCTGCAGGTTGATGATATCAGCAAATACTGGAGATCAATACCTACTGAATGGGCACTTCATTAGTCTTTGCACCATACAAGCATTGCAGTCAGTAAAAGTGCACTGTCAACCACAGATCCTGACCCTTATTTTCTGATTTACTTCCCTTGGATCTAAATGCAGTTGTTACTTTAGCCAATGAACAAGCTTTGTGACTGAAGCTACTGTCATTTGTACCCCTGCAATGAACCCTGGGAGCCATTTAGATCATCTCCTCCTCCCATCTTATACAAAATCAGAATTAACTGGACCTGCTTTGCATTTTTATACAGGTTACAGGGCAAAGTTCAATGTTGCTTGTGTAAGTGCACAATGCAGTGCACCTCTGTGGAGGCATTTCCATTTGTTATGCTTCTCCACTCTTTTATATGGATTTTTTTCTTTAGTTTGTCACATGTCTGTATTAATCATTCAAACAATTCTACATGTGCACACAGAGAAACACTCAAACACTCACACTGTAGCTTAATTTTGCACACCACTCCCCTCCTCCCTCTCCCTTTTTTCTGTCTTCAAATTCTGGACAGATGTGTCAGGGTTTGGGTGAATGCCAGTTCCAGAGATACTAGAAGTTCAGACACAGCCCTGCTGAACAGACTCTCTGTCTTACACAAACACGAATGCATACACACACACATACACACGCACACACACACACACACACACACACACACACACACACAAACACACACATACACACCTCTCCTCTCCTCCTTCCCCCCTTTTCCTGTTTGATTTTGTTCCCGCTGTTCTGAGAAAAATGAGGCTTGACTTGTAAAAGGGAATGTTCTGGACCTTGTCAGCAGGCTTTGGTACCGGTCACCCAGTCATGGACAGCCAGGACAAACTCACAGTCTTACATGTTACATCATGTTCTGCAGGTTTGCTCCTGTATGACCTTTCTATGTCACCTTAAACGGAAAGTCCCGCTGGGCTCAGACGAAGTAACAATCTGGGCCTCTGTGAAATGACTCTGTTGCAAAAATCAAAGAAGTGACTGTTTGGCTGCACTGTGAAGGCTGGACGAGGACATGTGCTACTTTGCTATATGGCTGCCTCATGATCTAGGTGTGTGCCATGCCTGGTGAGATGCTTTGCTAAGTCCTGCACCCACCTGGCGACCAGAGTTTGCTCCAGAGCCAGATTACCTCAGAGAGAAGAAACAACAGCTCTTATAATAATTTATGAAGGTAACTGCCACCAAAAGTGACTTGACTGACTTTGTTAATGTGTCTGAAATTAGATATGCACAAAATCTTCTTAATTTTCCATGTCTGTTATGGCTTAGCAAACACTACTTTACATATGCAATCTTTCTATGCATTGCATAGGAAACTGATAATAGTGAAGCTGAAAGCAAAAGCTCATTCGGCATAAAGAGTCGGCTCACACTCTGCATGAAGAATAATATGCACGCTTATTGTTGGCAAGACAACATGTTGGATAATAGAGGCCAGATTGCAACAGAAGACCAAAAAAAAAAAGAAGCTGTAACTTAAATCTATTACAAAGCGATAAATGTCTTAGATCAAAAAGCTTTTGGCTTCTTGGTCTCACAGTTGATCTTTGTGCTGCATGGCAGCCCTCGCTCCGGATTGGCTGACGTTCAGCAGCAAGACTCTAAGTTGCTGGCTGACACATGTACAGTGCACTCACTGTCACCAAGTTTAAATGATTAACCTCTCCAATCAACCTTTCCATCTCAAGCAGTTAGAACATCGGAGGTCTGTTTAGTTTATCTCTCATTCCTCTTCTTTATGCTGCCAGAGCCATTTGAGTTTCTCTGTATTGTTTAATGGACGCTGAGCTCAGCCTTGACCTAAACAAATGTGGTTTAGATTCTGGCAGTGTTGCTATTAATATCCAGTCAGTCTTTTGGCAGCAGATAGCTGATACTTAAAGAGGGAGACAGGGCATGATGGGAGGGAGATGCCTGCCTGCCTCGAGCTCAGGGGAAAGTCTTTGCATAACCTCATAATACTGTTTTAATCTGTTTCTCATAGCTTAATATATCAGCATTTCCAGGTATGGTAAGTTTAACCTGCAGTTGCCATTGATGGGCACTGACTGGACTGCACCTTCTTCATTTATATGGCAGTATTTAATGTTTGTGTAGTCTTGAGTAAACTCTCACAAAGTATAGATTCTTTTATCTTTACTCAACAGTTATTTACATATGATTGTAATCCAGAAACTTTAGATAAGATTGTACATCTAAAGTGTTCATTGTTTAAAAATGTGAACATTAAATGACAAGCTGAAAGATTTATTACAGAAAAATACCTTTAGTTTATCACTCCTGAAATCTCAGCTCTTCACAGAGTGTTTGTTGTTGTATTTCTCTTTCACTCGACAAGACTCATTTGCCCTGCTCATTATGAAAATCCCTGGTGCTGGGAGAGACTCGGTTTCTGAGGTGCAATGCAAACATTCCAGGTGATTTAGCCCTGGCAAAATTAAATTCCTCAAATGATTATTGCTCAAGTCTTTTTTTTTTTTCTCCTTGCATGCTCATAATAGAAAAGACTTGCAGGTGCAGGAAGAACATTCCTCTATCATACTATTGCTATTGAAAGAGGAGTTTTGTTTCCTGCCTTCTCAATACTCTATTCCTGCAGCCTGCGGAATCCAAGCCAGATGGAAGGGTGGCGTTCCACCACACAGCGATCCAAACCAAACATCTGCCTGGCAACGGCCAGTGCCTTTTCACTGAGACAAAACACAGACTCGCTCTGTGCAATAGCATTATAAATGATATATCTGTTTGATAGGAAAAGGCTGCTGCACACTGCTTCTGACAGGTGGGTGTTAGGTTGGGGACTATGTGGGTCTCAAAGTGGGTGAGACAGGGCTGGATTTTTCACCCAGTTAACCTTGACTACACCCAGTTCTTCTCAATGTTCACCTCAAAAAAAAAAAAAAAAATACTGTAAAGAAACATTTTGGACTCATCACCCAGCAGAGGTGTATTCTAAAAGCTTACCACTGAGGTGACAATTCTGATGACTAGGTGACCTGGTAGCCCACCTAGTAGAGAGTGTACTATGTACATTGTTAAGGGTGACTCCTTACTGCAGTGAACCAGGTTTGATTCCAGCTTTTAACTGTTTCCTGTCTCTCTTAGTTGCCAGTTTTTAAATAAAGCCGAAATGCCAACAAATACTGTATAAAGAAATGATTCTGATCACCTTTGACATGATGGAATAAATAAAGCCTTGCAACCTGACTCTGACTTGTGATGTCACCTAGACCTTGGCAGTGTGACTTTGGGATGACATAATATCCTCCTCAGGCTGTAAAAAGTGTAAAATCACTCCACCCTCCATTCTCTTGCCAAAGGATATACTATGACCTCCGTGTAAAGGTACATTAGCCAGTGCGGAGCAGCAGACAGAGACAAGGAATAATATCTTTGATTATCTCATTGAATACTATGTAAAGAGAACTGTGGCATGCAATGCATACATTTCATATGATTGTAACTGTGTCTCAAGAATAAAATACGATGGACAAATGGACCCATCAGATGACTGTACCTAAAGTAAAACAGGTCATTGACAAACATTCAGCCCCAGAGAGCTTCTTTTTTAGCCTTTTGTAGTGGATGGGTTTGACTTTATGACCAGCAAATTCTGCTTTCATCAAGCTCTTTTCAAGCAGCAGCAAACAGCTGTTTCTAGTAAACAAGCTCTAAGCGTTGCCTGTACCTGCTCAGCACCCCACAGCAGACAGACGGAGCTAGTGACCAGCTGGTGAACATAATGGAGCATTCTGCAGTTAAAGAGACAGGTATTTGCCCTTAGAGGCTGAGAAGGTGAATTTTAAGTTTGATTTTGACATGATTTTGAATGAAAGTGAATGTTGCTCTTCAGCTGTTTTTATATGTAAAAAAGCTATTATTTGCTGACATATTTGCCAAATAACCTTAAAAATGTAATAGTTTGTAAATGATTGTTTCTGCTGCCCTCTAGTGGCATATAGAAATCAGGATTGTTTAACCCTTAAACATCTACCCTTTTTGGGCCTGTTTATATACGGTTTTACCAGAAAATTATTAGGCCAACAATGCATATATGCATTCGTGAAATTCGCTGATTGATAATGGAACAAAATTTTTAAAAAATGTCAAAAAAAAATTCTATAAATATTTAAACACTTAAATCTTAATCAACTGTGCTTAGTCATTAGCTTCAGTGGCTGCAAAATGATTTAAGCACCCATGACCTCTGTACATTTACTACACTGTTACTTTGTTTGAACATTTATGATGTCACCAACTTTAGCGAGGACATACAGTGACTTGTTTAGAAGTGGAAGTACAAAATTATGGACTCAGACTTGAGTTGAGACTTGTTGTTTAGACTTCAAGACAGGTCAAGTCAGGACCTCATACCCACAACACCAGTAAGACTTATTAGTGTGCAAAACTATTAATGTGCAAAACAAAGACTTTGACTCATTTGCCATTTCATGCTAACATTGTCACTGGATCCACAAAATTTAATTTGTCCCAGTGTGATGGACTCTGGGTCCAGCTGAGCTTGCAAGTTAACTCTTGATATTACAAACACATGTCTCTTATAGCAAAAATATCGACAAGACTTTTAACTTTTATGTTTGCCATCAAGACCATGACTATTGAGGAACTAACATTTTGTGAAAAATATTGATTGAGTTTAAATAACATGGGGGTTTTCTTCAGATGGCTGACCTAACTCAGAGCCCCTTATCCAGTTTTTCTATATAATCTGGATAATATATCCAGTTATTTTGATATATAACAGAGAGAGAAAGTTGTATTTTTCCTGTGGTAAATAAAACTGCTACAATTATTATTTGGAGCTCCTCATAACTATGATTTAGGTAATATAGCATCTTTACTCTTATGCATGATAAGAAATCATGATAAACATTGGATTTTTTTTTTAAATAAGGCATATGTTGTCAAAAATACTTTCCCTTTTTTATATTTGACACTCAATCAAGTGTCACAGAGGAGTCTCATTTATGTAAAAATGCACTAGTTTGTAGCTTTGGTTTAATTTACTTTTCTAGAGATCAGTTTTGAGATCCATATTGGTGTGACCGTACAGGCTCGGTGGCACTGACGTACCAGGCAGCCAGAGTGAAAAGAATGTTCTGTTGTTAGTGGAAAAGCTCCTGTTATGTGGATTAATCTACAGCTTCGACTTTGATCTCCTGACTCACTCTAAGCGACTTTGGAGGGGAGCTGGGGCCAGTGCACATTTCAGACACACAAACACACACATGTACACACACACACACTTAAACACACACGCAGAGTCTACGTGCTGCAAATTATGCCCCCAAGGAGACACGTAATTTAAGTTGAAAACATGATTAAGTCTTTCAAAACGAGTCAAAATAGTTTGTCAACTTTCTCAGTGAGTTAATTCAGATAATCGTCTAAAATGTTGAATAATCCATTGTGGTTTCCTGTTACTGACACTTCTTTCTCTAAAATGCCTCAAGCAAATATATCTGTTTTGAAAGCAAATACAGTTATCCAATTAGCAAATGTTCTCCAAGTAAATCCTAAATTTGAGATAAAAAAAAAAACAATTTTTGTATTGCCAAAATTGAATGTAGATTTACTGTAAATAATGTGTAATTAAAAGTGACGTGCCTGCTGTGCGTTTGGGAATACGTGTGTGCGAGTGTGTTTGCATGTAGATCAGGGCTTTTCACAGCCAACAGAACCAAAATCTCTGAATCCCAACATAGTGTTCCAAGCTCTTAATAAGATTTGAGTTTGTAATGTAGATGCCTAATTATATCCCAATCCCATGTGGAGGCAAAAGACAGAAAAAAATTATCTTAACACTAATTTAGATTAAATGATTACCAAGGTATTAAGGGATTAATGACACTTAAAAATGCAACATCAAACACTGTAACCATAGTTTTGAACCAACGAAAAAGTTCAGGTATATTTTAATTAGTGATCAGCTGTTCAAATTAGACTCTAATGATATTAGCTGATTTGCAGAAACTCACTAGAGACAAAATCTCTTTTCTGAGCAACATAATTAGTGAGGGGAGCACAAATTATGCAACAACAAGGCAAGAAATGTGTTCATACAGGCACAATTTCATGCAAAGTCAATGGAAAGATGCATATTTGTGCAAATTTTGTAGAGGCCTCAAAAAGTACACATTTTTATTTATGAACATATTGGTCCTTTTTTCGGTGAGAGAATGGAGTCAAATAGCAGAAAGTACTGTTAATGCGGAGTTCACTTGCAAGCTAACAGCTAACGTCTGTGCAATTAGCACATTTGCTGTGTGGTGTGTCCAACTCACGTTAGTGCTGTAAGGCAAAAATTTAATTGATTTTCTGTCTAGCCAGACTCCAGAGAACAGCCATGCTTGTGGCTCTGCAAGGCTGAGTGGCACTGTGTTCTACAATGTTCCTCAAGCTAAGTTTTAGCTTAGCCTAAGCAGGTAAGCCTAATGTTGACCCTCTTAACTGGCCTAGTTTCATGTGTTAACATGCAAGTACTTGCTAACAAGCACAAGAAAAACACAGTTAAGTTGCGGGAAAAAAATATTTATGTATAAATGTGGACATAAACAAAAGAACTGAACAAGTTAAAATTTTGACTTTGGGTGTCCTGGTGTTCCTGTGGTTAATGTGCCAACCACAGCAAAGTGCATGATTAACATCCAGATGTGGGCCCTTTGTTGCATGTCATTCCTCATTCTCTTCTCCCCTTATTTATTGACTTCTTTAAAGTACCACTACAAAAAATGCCCCAAAAAATAACAAAATAAATGAATAAATTAAGCTGTAATGTCAAAGGAAAACCAAAGTTACTCACCCTAAGAAGGGCAGAGATGTCTGTACAAAACTTCATGCCAATCTGTCCATTAGAGTTTTAGATATTTCATTTTGGACTAAAGTGGTGGACTGGCAGACTGCACTGCTATTCCTACAGCGATGCCACTAATATGCACTCATGCAGGTCTTTGCTCTATCAGTCACTTCTTCCATGTCTCTTGGCCAAACCCCACCCTGTATGATATTATGCTTGGAGAAGTTGTGACATTCCAGTTCAGATGTGAACATCAATATAAAAACAGTAGGTTGTCAACAACAGCTCCCAGACCACCCAACCACAGACACTTGGTCCACACTGACACACCCACAAACACAAACATACACAATGAATCACCTACAAAACAGCACACGCTTTGTAGCCTGGAAGGGATGACACACACATGGACACACACACACACACACACAATGTCAGGGTGACCCAATTCCATGCGGCTGGACGCAGCTTTGTTTACTCCACAGAGCTCTCAGAGGTTTCAAAATGGTCACAACATACTGAGTTTGTGACCCAACCACTTACTGCATTTTAATTGTCTCACACATCAAAACACACACTCAGAAGGGGTAGCGCTTTGATGTCACAGTTATCCATCCCATGTATGCATACTGTACACTGTACTTACAACTGGAGACAATTTAGCCCATGGTGGTGGTGTGAGCAGTGGTGTGGTTGCGTGTCTGAGATGACCTCCCAGGGCCTTGAGAGACTCAGATTCCTCCACATCTGGGATGCCTGACTATTTCCCAACGAGGGTCAGTGGAGTTTTTATGTAACAGCCATGCTTCCCCTGTGTTTTCAAAACACTGCGCTAGTCCATGTGTTTGTACGGCTGACCCATTTCAGTGGGAAGCATCAAGCTGTTTCTGTTGTTGATTGCGTAACTCTATTACACTTAACCTATGAATGCAAACAAACAGAGCAGTGGGATTCACTGGTCATCGGAGCAAGGCAGGCCTGAGCCTTTAAAGTTTGTTGGCTTTCTTAGAAGGCACTGTGCTTTGATGTGATGGAGGTTCTCATCTCTTAATAGCTGGCGCACTGCTTTCGACCAACACAATGAGGTTAATGTTGAGGAGCCTAATTTCAAGGTGAGACCTCAAGTGTTTAAATAAATGAGATCTTGTTGTCAGTGTTTTACAATGTTGGACAAGTTAGAAAATTTGAGCTCAATCATTTCAATCCAATGTTGCTTGTCTAAATATATTAAGTGAAGGAAAAGTACTTTGGATTGGACATGTGCTGCACTCTTTCATGATACTGGCCCTTCTTAGACATTTATTGAAACAGGTAATGTTGCAGTGAAAACACAACTCTAAATCCTTCCTGGCATTAACATACAGTACCCAAAGTAAATAATGTAAGATAAAAACTATGCAATCTGTATTTAGTTACTCAAGCCCTTTTAAAATGATCTATTTGACTACTTCACCTCTCCTCCTAAATAAGTATGTGTGTATTTGTGTGTTTCTGTGTGTGTGTGTGTGTGTGGGTGTGTGAGAGTACATGTGGTCAACAGTAGAATTACAGCAGTGTAACCACAACAGAAAGAGGGAGTGTAAAGAACATTTCCTTCTACTGGAGATGATTTCACAGCTTCATATTGAGTTCAATCTGCTTGACAAACAAAGCAAAAAAAAAACACCCCAAAAATTATGTTTGACTAACAAACATTTTTTGCTTTCAACCGATGAAGACCAGCAGCTGTAATCAATTCAAATTTGTTTAGTAAAAGTCAGCTAAAATTAACTGTATCACTCACTCCCTCTGTTGGGTTGGGTTAACACAGGTTTTGTGTCTCGCAATAGCTCTTACTGTCCTTGAAGTTCAGCTTAATGTGGTTTATTAAGTGAAGACATCTTGTTTGCAAAAGTAAACAATGTATATAATGTCTTCCTGTCCTCAGATGGCAACCATAGTGCCCTTCAAGTTTATGGACAAATTAGCTCATTGAACTCTGACTCCTCTGTTGTGGAGAATGTTAAAAATTAATGTTAAGTTTGGAACGAATTCAGTGATAAACTGTGTTTTAATCAAAGCTAATCTCTGTCTTCACAGGAGTAAAACCGATGAGGATGATGATTAGGATACAGTATTCTGCTACTTCCTTTGTACATCATGCATATTGTGAATGAAAAAAGAAAACATCTACCGAGTGTGTGTGGTCAACTAATATGGACAGCAAAAACACTTGATCCCATAGACTAAACTGGTACATATTAAGCAACACAAAGTAAATAAAAGAATAAAGTTGTCACAGCAGTGTTCTTGGAGAAAATGTTGGTGAGAGAATCTGAGGAGCTAAAAAAGCTGGAACCATCAGAATATTGGATCTGAAATGATGGAGGAGCTGGGGATACTATTTCAGTGAGTATAGCGAACGGCTTAGCTGAACTTGGAGACAAAGCAAGTGAAAGTCAAGATAGATGAAGTGCAGAGAAAGGGCCAGCAGGCAACGAACCACCCAAGGGTTGTCATGAGACACAACCAAAAAATCATATGCATGAAACATTAATAGACTAAGACTTCACTGGACTGGGTTTAGGTCACTGATGGTGCTGCCTCCCATTCGCTCCTGTAAGTAAAGATACTCTCTGTTCCAGCTGCTATAAACACCATTCTACCGCAAGTGCAATCTAACCTAAGAAGACCATTACACACTTGAAATGTTCAATGTGATATGTAATCTAATATATGAGCACAAATGTTACAGAAGTGCTACAGATGTCAGAGAAATCCTGCCAAGTTCTCTAACAGAGTATAAACTCTCCCATGTAATGGTTAAGAGGCTTGATACTCCGTGTGTTTTTTCTAGTGTACCTCCTGGTGTTGGTTTTGTAAACAAAGGCCTTGTGAAGCGCTGATTCTGGAAATAGCCCGTGCCCTTGACCTATTTACAGAGCAGACTTTTTCCTGAAAAACTGAGGAGGCCTTACATAAATGTGGCCCTTGGCTCATGTATGTGCAGGCTCATGTTTGATTTTGGCAGGCTCACATGTGTTCGAGCTAAGTTGGTAAAATACTGCACCATCTGGGCTGTCGCTGGGTTGTCTGTGTGGCAGAGGAGGTGCCACCTTAGGTGTCTATAAATGTCTGACCTTGAAATGAGTGAATGTTGTGCTGTTACATGAATAGCTGGGTTCACATTAAGTATCATCTCACCTTACTAGATCCACTTCGCTGAGCCTCCTCCTTATCTGCTGTCAGGCCACAACATGTGTCCACATACAGCAGGTCTGACAGCAGATAAGCTGGGGGGTTTAGTTGACCTGTGATGAGGGGGGGGGTTGGACCTGGCCACTGGATGGAGGATAGGTGAAAGAGAGAAGGTGTCAAGGATTATCTAACACAGTGCGGATAATTTATGGCCTTTAAAAGATGTTAAACTGCACAAGAGCCAGCGTGCACACATATTTGGTTGGAGCCAGGAAATTGTCGACCAATGCTATAACTTTTGTCATGTTTAGTGGTTTGGGTATGGAATAAATTCAAAGATGAGGGCCAAATACTGGAAGACATTTAAATTCCAACTTGAGAGTTCCTGAAATACTGAAAAGTGAAACTAATAAATCTTCCATGTGTTTCTTTATATAAATTTAACTTAGTTTTAAAACAATTAAGAAAAGTTGCTAGCAGCTTTACGAAGCTTATTTCAGGCACAGCTTTAAACTAAAAGTTAAAATTAGATTTTTAACATGGTTATCATAGCACGGCTAACAAAGAAGATAATATTTATGCTGTTTTTCGAGGTTTTTCAACCTAGACCCAAATGCTTGACTAATATTGGAAAAATCTTGACTTGATGAACAGACCACTGTATATGGACTCACCATATCAATGTAGACTAATGCTGCTTAATGACAGATTGTAAGTTTGGCAGAGCTTGGATTTTCAACATGGCAGCCAAGTAACAAACGTTCTCATTTTATAGCTTAACAGTGAACTAAACTATGTTTCTGAAAGAAGGAGACAAGAAATATGCAATGCATTACCAGGGTGATTGATAGAGAGAGTGATTCATATTTAAAGGACTACTTGGTGGGACAGTTACTTACTCAGTTTTGTTGCACTATTGCCATGCCAAGCCATCTTAGAAAAACAAATTTGGCTCTGCATGCAGCTTGAGAATGTGTGCCAACCAGCTGACAACAGCATGACAACAGTTATGCCCATGCATAGTGCTGACTGTCCAACTGTTGGTTCCCCAAAGCACCTATTGGATCGTCCCCTTTCTCAGTTGAGAAACCTCTGCTTCATGTCACCGTGCCAGACTCCAAAGAATCAGCTAACTAAAATAGGTGGGATCCAAAGGTCTTGACCCAAGCAAGCACTGGATATAAAGTCAGGGGATTGCCAGAGTCATTATAAGCCATCCTGTGGTGAAAAATAATGTCTGTACCAAATGTCACAGCAATCCATCCAATACTTGTCAAGACAATTTCACTCAAAAGCACAAATTTTATTGTTGCTCTAAATGAAAAGTCAGGGGATCAACAAAATCAGAGGAATTCATCCTCTGCACACCATGAATGTCTGTTTCCAATTTCACTGCATCTATAGTTAATAGTTGCCATCAATGGAGGCATGCTGCTGGCTAAACAGTAAGACTTGGGGGATATTTTATTAGCTGATTCCCGTATTTTTTTTTTTTACTTACAATATGCTGTATAAATTCTTCAACTGTGAGGCCAGCAAGTGAATAAATAATTAAATAAATGATTTAATGTATCTCATTAGATTTCCCTGGCAGGGTGGAGAAGGAAGAACAATGCGTAACATATGGTCAGAATTGATCTATAAAATGTTGAACAAAGAGCAAACTTGATTTACAGAATGAGAAGAAAAACAAAAGTCCTAATATTATTTGAGAGACAATGATCTCTACTGAAGTCAACAGGCGAACCAGCTGGCCTGTCTTAGGCTTTGTTTCCTTGTTTACTCAGAATAAAACAAACCAGTATTGTAAGGACAGTAAACCCAAGACAAACCATTATGGTTTATCTTTTACTGTCCTTATAATTACCAATACTGTTTTGTTAAGATAACAATTTAATCACAAAGTCAGAGGTTAAAATCCTGGCTGTTTACCATCTTGTTGCTTCTCCCCTGCTTTATGCCTCTCCCGTCATCATAATTTGAAAAGTCAGAATCTTGGTAGGAGCCACTGTGAATCACTTGGTGCTGTAATCTCTGTCAACAGACTGGTTTCATTTGGTTTTGGAGGCTATGTTAAGTCCTGGTCCAGCTGTGTTTACTAGGAGGCTACAGAGCCCGGTGTTATTACCTGTGGTGTAAACACTAACAAGTCAGCCGTTGCTCTAAGCTCCTGGTTCTGGCAAACTGACCAGCTAAAAGGGTCAATAGTGCAAACCATCTAACAGCAGCTACTCAAAAAGTGATCCAGCAATGAGATTTTAAACAGAAGCTCGGAGTTCGGCCGCAGTCACACAATGCAAATGCGGGCAAACGACCTACACTTGCCAATGCAACATATGTCTTTCCTTGTGCTGATTGTGAGCAGTGCAGGTTGAAAGTGGTTCACTTGTTGGTCAGGTAGAAGTGAACAGAATGAGAAATCTTTGGGTTCAGAAGAAAGTAACATGTCTAAGTGCTCCCCTTCTTGGCTCACCGGGTGAGCTACAACCAATGAAAACCAAGTGGGGTCATTGACACGCATCTTTGCTGTTGACTGAGGCTGTGAGTTTGCCACTTAGAATTCACCACATTTGAACTACATGCTAAACCAAGAGGCAGTGTTGCATTGTATTCACTCTTTGCTTTCAATGAATGTCAGTGAACAGGAGGCGAATTTAGTTTTACGTGTGTGTGACTTACTCTTACTCTGGTGACACGCTGCCCCCCATCATGTTTACATATTGCTTCATTTACATATTGCTTCATAAAACTAATTTTAGACTTCCATAATTGGAAATAAAGTTTACACATATTTGATCAGCTCCAACTTTAATAAAATCCAAAAGATGTTTTAAACAAAAAAGGGGAATCAGTACTGTTATTTGTAAAATCCTGACTACGGCCCTGCTCAGGTTTTTTTTGCTAAGCTTGATTTTTACCTGTGTAGTTTTAGGCCAAAATACCTCAGATTATAGTGCTCCTTGGTGTCCTCAGAGATTTTAAAATCCCATTATGCCTTGCAGCTTATTTATAGTCGCCTACTTGGTATAAGATAGTGACCTTATCATGCTTTATTTTTAACTGCTATGGTATATAACTCTTAGGTTGTTTGTTCAGTCTGCTGGTGTAAATGCATGATGAGAGTTGACATACAGGACATATGCTGCAGGCTACAGTGCATGCACACACTGTACACCTGCAGTGGTGACGCCAGATGGATGGATGACACTAATGACTGTGTCACTTCAGCTCACAAAGATGAGGCCTCCCTCTACTTGAAAGCACACTGCAAAACATGCGCACTGTGGCAGTTATTTTAAGAGCTAAAAAAGTACAAATAAAATAAAAAAGAAATAAAACATCAACTCCAAAAAGAGAGTGAAAACTCTCTGAGGATACATTTAGAAATTCCTTACGTGTTTTGCAAATCATGACATATGTGTTCTGCGGCCTTTCGGTAAAAAAAGGTTAATTTTTTGCAGTGTGCTTCAGTGAACAGGGCGGGGCGGAGAGAGGAGGTTTCCTTCAGAGAGAGTGAGTGAGTGAGTGAGTGTGTGTGTATGTGTGTGTCTGAGCGTGCGTGTAGCGAGAGTGAGAAGAGTCAGCTGGTCAAAAGGTGCAGGTTAAGATCAGTGCATGTGCGTGCGTGTGTTTTCGTGTGTGCGAGGGTGAGTGTGCGTTTCCGTGTGTGTACGTGTGCAAGGAAAGCACTTCGGGGGGGGTGGGGGTGGGGGTGGGGTGGGGAGGGGGGGGGCAAGGTGAAGACAACAGAACAGCGGACAGAGTTTTTTGGGGGGAAGCAGTGTGCGCGGAGATCCAGACGAGGCCAGTCGAAGCGCGCCGGCTGCCGCTCCGTCGTGCGTCTTGGACACGATCCTTGAGCTGCGTCCTGCCACTTGATTACCGTAAGCACTTCGGTTATTTGTTTGGAAACTCAGAACAGCATGCCTATGGTTTAACTCAGTGTCAAACATTCTCTCCATAGAAGCTTCTTGCTTATAATGAGGGATGCAGAGGATGGAAAAAGCTATTTAACGCACTTTACCAAAGCTTTAATATGCATAAATGAGACATTACCGACATTTTAATACTGAGAAACGAGTTCCAAAGTCTGTGTTCTTATCTTAAAGTCTGTTAAACTACTGCAGATAGTGGGACATATGAAGAGATTGAAATTTGATGGAGACATTACATGTATTTCTGCAGGAAAATGTGTTTTTGGAGCACAAAGTTCATTTTTAACCTGACATGGCTGTGTTCATGTTGAGACTGTGTAGTGATTGTGGAAGGTTACTTGAGTTTTTCAAGACAAAAATAAACAGGGGTTCTCCTCTAAGCACTAGTATGCTGAGATGCTTCATCAGTGTCAAATGAGGCTCTTCAGTGGCTGTTCTGTGTTCTCTCTGGAGTTGTTCTTTGGTTGCTTCCTCTAATTGCCACTTTATAAGGGAGTTATCTGAATCCACAGCAGATAGAGGATGCATCAAGAGGGATAAGCTTGCTGAGTGTGTACGTGCGTGTGTGTTGATGGTCTGTCATACAGCTCCATTAGCTGTGACTTAATGTCAGCTAATCTCTGCACGCTGCTAAACTTCCTCCTTCCTCCCTTCCTCCCTTCCTTCCTGGTGCACAAGGAAGGCTACAGGTCTTTTTAGGAACATGTGACTTATAGATCTATAGGTGGCTCTAAATGGCAGATTTATACTACTATGTATAAGGCACAGGTGCTGATGCCGTTGGAGGCTGTCAGTTGTGAAGTTGCATTGCAGGCTTTGTATTTTTGGATGAGAAAATACAGTCATAATCCCTAAAGACCTGCTACTGAAATGCACTCAATGTCAGCATTTGAGCTCATTTGTACTTGGAAAGATTTAGGAGCGTAATGTGTTATATCCACACACACACACTCACACGTGTGGCATTATTAAGTTGCTCCCTGCCCCATTTAATTCTCTAGATCTCCCCATATGACCAGTAAAGCTGAATTATTCCCTTTCTCTGCAGGAGGAACCACAAATGTCAGCAAATGTCAAGCTGTTGGAGCTTTGGCTTTGCTTTCAGGCTTATTAGCCACACATACAATCAGCCCAGCTTGCCCTTTTGGCCAGCAGTTTGATTGTTGTATACACAAGCATAAGCGTATGCAAGAATGTGTGAGATATAAAACTGATCACAGTTAAAAAAAAAAAAAAAAAGTGTGCAATTATCAGCAGAGGAGAGGCTGTCTTTTCAACATGTGTGCAACTGTGCACACACATTTAGACACAGATTCTCAGTCAGCAGAGCGACCTAAAGATAGCAGAGCCCCAGTGGAAACAGTAATTAGTGGGGTGAAAAGAGAGTGAGAGGAGAAGAGGAGGAGGAGGAAGAGATATTGTTTGAACCATCTGATATCTGTTATATAATGACCTGTACAATGGAGACATGCTGGGAGAGAGAGTGAAGAGAAACCGGCAGAGTCAGAGTGAGAGGAGCTATTTAGTGAGCGAGAGATGCAGAGTTAGGTGCGTGCATGCATGGTTGCGTGCGTGATCGTGTTTGTGTGTAGATAAAGTTTGCTGAACCACTGTTGGAAGCAATATCAGTTGCAGCACTTTTCTGAAATTTGTATGTGGGCTGCAGAAATATCCATCTTAATAAGTTATTCTGCTTGTGCTGAGCATTCATATGGTGTTAAATGTAGAGAAAAATCCAGTTTGTAAGCTTGACATTATTGCAGCTTCTTGAAATTCGGTGGGCAGATTGGAGTTGTTAGAGAGAACAGATTTTGATGGTGATCTGGGATGTCCACCAATCAGGGAGGATAGGATTTTCAAGCCAAAACTATGAAACAAATGGAGCTAGAAATCTGATTCAAAAATGACATTGTGCAAGCCAAAGCAATCCATTTATCTCGTATTTTACTATTTGGAGGGAATTTTTAGCTATAACTGCAAGTAAAATAGTATTTTTTTACACTCTGAAAACAGCTCGCATCAACAATTCCTGACAACGCAACAAAATAAACTGACTTGCATAGATGTCCAGTATTTTTATGCTCTGAGCTACTTAAGACTCAGTGCTGAACAGCTTGAAAAGGAAGTTTATGGCAGTGTATGTATCCTCTTTCCAAACATGCACAGCCTCCCTCTGCTTACTTACAGCAGATAATGCTGCACAATGCAGGAGCAATGGCCGACTCCTATTACAAGTTCCTTCAGAAAGCCTGTCTCCCTCTTACCCACTTTTGCCTTCCCCAGCACTCTGCTGGTGGTGAGTGGTCATGTTTTGCAAGCTTGGAGAGGGTTTCTTGTTTAGTCTTAAGCCCCAGGCTTTGTTTGGGAACTGACTTTTGTGTGTGTGTCATACACAATGGCTGTGTTTACATTGGATTCATTGTGCACACGTTCATCCATGCATGCATTCATTTGCACATGCAGGCTTTGTTTTTTCTTGAGAAGATAGGTGAAGGGTTTTGTCTTTAGGCATACCAAATGGATACTGGTTTTACACAGTTGTTGCATGGTGGATCACAACACTCACCTGATATGGTTGTTGAGTTTTGTTAATTATTACTTTTTTGTAAGCTGCTCTCATGTGTGAATTTGTCTTCTTCTAAAATCTCAGTTCGGTCAGTTTAATGATAGGTTCTTTCTTTTGCCTTTTTATTCAGTCGTTTTGCTGTGCTGTGTCCTTTCCTCGTCTGCAGGCTGCCGGCAAGACCAAAAGGTGTCATTCCCTACAGAGGGAACACTGAAGGAACACCATGACCTTAGCGGGATGTCCTGACTACTTCTTACGTCACTCAAACCACCAGGTGAGTATTTTGTGTGTTGTTTCATGTACTTGTCAGTGGTGGCATATTAATCAATAGCTTACCCTACAGTGAAGTTTTATGATTCAAAAAAAGCTCATGCAGAGGGCTTTAGACCCTCTGCTTGGCATATTTGACAATTCTGTCAAAGCAGGAAAATCCCAGGTGTAACTTATAACTTGGAAGATGGCTCTTGGAAGAAGCTAACCGTACTCTAACCTACTATGATGCTAGGGAGTAATGCAAACCTTAACTGCTTTAATAATTAAAAAATGTGTTACTATGTTTTTGCAAACTTCAATGCCATAAAGAATTAGTAAGTTTGCCTTCTGGTCATTCTTCTCAATCAGGGGGAAAAAAAGGTGTGCGACACTCCTCTGTGCAGATAGTGCTGTCCTGTGTGCATGCTGATGGTAAAGCATACTACGTGCTTGTCAAGTAGGACTAAAGAAAGGTGATAAGAGTTTACTATGGGTCATCAAATGTTGGAAATTTTTTTTTCTTCTTGTCCGCAAACAAACTAGTCCTCATTTTTGGTCAAATTGAAGCTTGTGAACTCAGCAGTGAAGCAGTGTTTGCTAATTTCCGGAAGCTACCATAGCTATCTGCTCGTGAACTTGCAAAGTTGAGCTCCGGTGTCGCAATACTGCCTTTTTTCCACACCTCAATGATGAAATTGGTAAGTAAAAAGTTATTATGATCATTTGAAATAATTGCAACATCTATAAATTATGACTAAGGTTGTTAAAAGAGGGATTTTTTTGAGACAAAGACAACACAAACATACTAATGCAACATTACAAAGTTGTTAGGGCAAGTGGGTCAGCAAACAACTCATGTATCCAGCGGGCACAAAGTTTAATTATCATTTATTTGGAATCATTTTTTGTGTTGTTTCTGGGCCACCAGAGAAGCACAAGTCCAATATTCTCTCTCTTTAAGCTCTGTTGAAGCCATATTTTTGCCTTTTCGAACAACAAGGTAAAGTATGTGCTCATAAATGCTCCTTTGTGATAGCTAGCTGCTAACTCTGTCTATTGTTTGGTGCAGGACTGTTAGCACACATCTAGTTTAATGTTATTAGAGTTGTTTTTTGCTGGAAAAAAAGTTGCTTGCTGAGCAGTGTCAAAAAAAATGGTGGGTTTTTGGGATGAAAAACCAAATATAGAGCTAAAAGATGCTGAGACATTTTGCAGAGCTAAAAGGAACTGCAGAGTTTGTGATAATTATATCTGGGCTTATAATGATGACTGTTCGCATTGCACATTTTATTTTATTGTTACTAAAATATGGATTAGGGCGTCTTGGTTAGAAAAGTGTTTAGGTTGAGGTTATTAGATAGGAAAAGACTGTGGTTAGAGGACAGTCCTGACGAGTATATACACAATCCTCTCTGTGTGTATCAACATGTGTACAGTGGCTCTGTGAGTCTACTTGTTTCACAGTGAATGACTCCCGGCCTAGTTATGTGAAATATGGTGTCTCTGCAAAACAACGGAACCACTTCCACTGTCCAATTCCTGCAGAATGAGCCCTTTGTTTCTCTAGTCACATTTTCTCTTCTCCAATGCTGCAGTAACCTAAAGAATTTGGCTAAAGAGCATCGTTGAGGTCTATAAATAGCGCCCTGAGCAAACAACAACAACAAAGTGTGGGCTTTGTTGTGTGACAGGCCTGAAAGCATGGGATTGATGGTATGACGTCTCACTGGCACCGATGGGACGATGGAGGTGACGTAGCCTCAGCTGCCTTATTCCTCTTAGTCAAGGTACAAAAATGCAAACCCAAACCGTGGGACTGCTGAGCCCCTGTTGAGCTTAACGTGAAGTTGGATTGGTTCACGTTAGCTTCCAGGAAAGGGTTTTGCACCAGTAAGACTGCAGTGAATAGTGAATTGAATCCCCATAGAAAACAACATTCCTCCACCCTGCATCTAGCGGAGAAAAAACAGAGTTTGATAGTTAGAGGCAGAGAAGTGGGTTACAACATTGCTCTGTTGGTGTGAGTCTGTGTGTGTGTGTGTGTGCATTTCTTATGTAAAGCTGGCCAGTTGACATGACACACTTAGATTCATGCACACACACCCCATGGAGTCTCTCTGTATGCAGTGACTGTAGGTTTAGTGTGTAAAGATAAGGCACAAATGAGCCTGCTTTTCTGCATACTTACATAACGCTATATGTAACGCTGGGCATGTTTGGAAATCTGGGCAGCTTTCCAGGTCTGTGTGTGTGTGTGTGTGTGTGTGTGAGTGTGTGCGCACGTCTGTCTATCTTAGTATGAACTTTGGATCTTTGCCAAAGATGCCTCAGAGAAAAGAGTCAGCAACTCTTGCTTTTTTTCTTTCTTTCTCTTTTATCTATGAGTGAGTATTTATTAATGCGAGCACACATTAGCTGCAAAATACTAAGATCAGATCCTGATCCTCCATACACCAGCATTTGGCTTTACAGTCCTGAAGATGTCTGTTCTGTCTGAGAACATGGACCACAGTTCTTTCTTAATTTATGTTCTCAGATGTCAGAGGTCAGCGGCTGCATGCAGCGGTCGCCACGTTCATGGGCACGCTCAGTCTCATGCTTGTGCTTTCGAGGAAGCGTAGTCTTTGATGCTCTGAGAGAAAGTATGTTGAAATGCCTAGATGTCAGTGCTTTGGGCAATAGAGTTAAAGGGGAGGGATGTTAAGACTAGTCATGACTATTCACATACAAGAGAAACCAAATATGTTAAGCTGATTAAAACGCCAGGCTTTAGATTTCTTCTTTATGTTCTGTCGACTCCCAAGAACCACAATATTGGTCTAAACAAATGTACCAAGACTCTTGCATGAGAAAAAAACAACAGTGGTGGGTAGAGCACTCGATATCTATCCTCAAGCAAAAGTACAATTACAATTGGTCGGTTGTTTGAGTCTCAAGTATCTCAACATCTATTGAATGAATTTCCATAAATTTTTGTTCACATTTAACAAAAGGTTCTTCAGTGCACACCACTCAGTCTTAACCTTTTTAGATCAGCTTGTAAATAATTATTCACAATTTTATATTCAGTTCTTTCCATAAGGAAAAGAGCAATGACATCTCGTAAAAGGCTTGAAGAGCCTTTTATACTTACTCATTGTGATGCATTGACGACCACGTGTATTGACCTTGTGTTATTTATGGCAAAGACCTTGAAGATGTCTTTTCAAGAAAAAATCAAAATGATCTGTGAAAATAAGGAACCAACAGGTTATGAAAACAACAGGTTGAAGATTTAAAGCAATCCGTCAAAAAATAATAAAAAAGATAGCTTAAATGATCCTTTTGTGAAACTTAAAACACAAGACTCAAGAACAGATTCATCAGCCGTAAAAGTTAAAGAAGAAAGCCTCCCCTCATGTATTGTACCGCTTGTACCCTTGAGACTAGTCGGTCAAGAAAGTTGTTCCTAACTATTGGCTCATTTAGCAGCAGTCCACATCTGAAAAATACCTTCAAAGAGAAACCAATGACTTCTTTTCAGTTACTTAGAGAAAGTGAATCATGTCCTTCACATTGGTCACCTTAGAACTTAGCACGTCATTGTGACAGCATTTCTGAACTCTCTTCATACTATAGAGTCAGAGAAAGTGTATTATTGGGAGTTGAGGTTTTTTATGGAGAATTTAGCTGACACAATAACTGCACAAGCACTGCTGAGGGGAGGGGATTTTCCCTGAGTTTACTTTTAGCTATGAATTAACCCTGCTGCAGCCGATATCTGTTACTGGAAGTAGGATACTGTCCTGTTTTTCCAGCTCCGCCCAATGTACACAATTAGACTCATATATCCAACAACAGGCATTTATAAATTAGTACTGTACTCAGAACAAATGACAGACAAACATATCTTCTTGCCATAACGTTTACCATACATAAAAGGTAACCCCTTATAGCAAACTTACATGGAAAATGGTATTTTTTTGCGATTGGGCACCTCTACAGTTTTGATTGCTGTTCACTTAAACACCACTGTCTTAAATATGATAAGCGATACACATGCAATTTTTGCTCATAGACCAAACTATGGAGCACCATTATTCCTCGCAAAATTTCAAACATAGCCATTGTCAGAAAAAGTTAAAAAAAAAACTGTCCTCTCACTATGAGGATGTATTTTTGATAAACAATAGCTGTAAGATTCAAAACTCACCGACTAAAGGGGAAATGTGTAAAATAGTGCCATAATATCTGCTTAAAATATCAATAAAGGAACTAAAATGATTTACAGAGTCCAAAGAAGTAACAGGTCTGAAAGTATGTCAGAGACATACTGCAGAGATATCTACTGAAGACAGCATGCCAATTAGCTTGCTCTGGCCTCAGCACCACTTCTTTTGCTGAAATAAACCCTTGATCACTGTGTAAGATGTGAAAATCCCTGCTGTTGATGCCCAACCATTTCGTCACTCATCCCTGTCTTCATGCCTCTTCTGTCTATTTGCTGTGTCATCGTAGATCCTGAATTTGGAGGTCAGACCGAATATGAATGCCTTTTGTACTGTAATCCCTGTTGTCAAGCTGGCCTCAGTTGGTCTTTGTCTTTGTGTTTAGTCCCTTAGTGATCATAATATGGTCAACATCTTCAAATTAAAAATTCAACATCTGAGAAACCCTGTCCACTAACCTTCTTGGTTTTCCAACAGTAACAAGACTCATGCCACCAATGCCTCTGAAGCTCACAAATTACCATGTCCTTTTTGATTAATCTGTACAAAAACCAAAACTGTGTGTGTTTATTTATTAGCTCTGAGCAGTTGCCAAGTAACCAGTGGAGACTTCAGGAAGTTGCATCTTTCAGCCAAGAAATACTCTGGCACATAGTCTACTGTAAAACAAATTGTCGTTTTTACATTTCAGTTTTTGTACAGTTAAAGCTAGAACATATATTATTGTAGTTAGTCAGCTTTATAGGTGCTGGTAGCTGCAGTTTTTTTTACCTTTGCACATTCAGGCTAGCTTTTTCTCCATGTTTCCAGTCTCTGGGCTAAGCTAAGCTTACTGACTGCTGACTGCAGCTGTGGTTAGATGGATAGTTAAAGGTATAATACATGAGGCATCAGCAGAACGACAAAAAACAGCATGGACTCCATCTTTTATCAACACAAGATGCATACAGAAGTAGTTTTTGACTGTATGTCGATTACTGTTTGATGTAACTCAAATTAAAATCACTGTAGTAATACGCATAAAACGGACAAAAATAGACCTCAAGTAAGAAAATAACATTCAGTGTGGAAAGCACAACTACGACTTGAGCCACTGGTCCGTCTGTGAAGCAGCTGGATTGTTTGAAATAGAAGCGAATCTGTCCTGTCAGCCATGCCTGAGAAGTATGACCAAAAAAAGCAGCTTTTTCTCAGAATTTGAACAGAGCTTGGAGATGCAAGATTGTTTTGTAAGGATGAATCGGCATAGCTTAAGAGTTTATTGCAAGGTTATCTCAACTCTTTGAGCAGGACTCCTTTTTCCTGTTGGTTTTGAGTAATGCTCACAGTTTTTGCATGTTGGCTTGTATTTCTCTCACATGCTGAGTAAGACGCACTTTATATCAGAGGATGTTTTAGGGGATAAGTTGTTGTATCTCTAGCTAGTCAGCGTGAGCTGAAGCCTGCAGACTTTTTTTGTCAGCCCACAAGCCCTGCAGCCAAGTTGCCTTCCTTGGAAAGCTTTTGGCTGCTTCTTCTCAGGGCTATAAATCTTACTCTGGGCATTTATGGATGTTTTCGAAGCACCGAGGGGAGCTGCAAGTGTGTGTGTCTGTGTGTGTGTGTATGTGCATACATGCACAACAGGACCCCTGGCCACGAGCAGTTCCTGGAAGCAATGCTTCCGCGTTCTTCTTTTTCCTAGAAAAGGGAAGATTGAAATTTTCCTTGGCTTTTTTCCCTGTCTTTCTCCTCTTCAGCTTTCTGCCTTGAGGCTGCTTCAAATTAGACAATATGTGAGGAACTTGGCAGTGTGTGCGTGAATCTCCAGAGGTGTGAGATTGTTTGAACCAATATGTTTTGATGTAAAATGATTGAGGTTTTTTTTTAAATGAGCACCTGATGTGAGTTCCAGAAGTGAGTTTAAAGGGAGTATGTGTGCAATTGTGTTTGCCTGAGAGACAGACGGAGCAAGAGAGAGAGAGAGAGAGAGAGAGAAAAAGAGAAAGAGAAAGAGAGAGAGAGGGAGAGGGAGAGGGAGTGAGAGTAAGAGGGCAGGGGGTCATAAAGTCACAGTGGCACAAGGTCAAAGTGTCACAGGTTTCTGAACTTGAGGCTTGGTGTTCCTAAAGAGCAGAGGCATGAACTCACCCTTTGTCTGACTTTATGAACTGAAAATAACACGTTGCCTTACCCTTCACAAACATGTCTGACATCTTTAACCCAATGCATGTTTTTTTTACTGCATGGTCTTAGCCTTTTTTAAGAGGTCTTTCTTTTCTCTGCCTTTTTTGACAGGAAAGCATGGATCGCACTTCCTCCCGCAGGCCCGAGGAGCTGATTGTTCCAGGCTTTCAGCGCCCGGCCAATCAAAATTTGCCACATCATCATGGTAACTTTCCTCTCCTCTCCTTAAAGCCTTGGTCGCACTACAGGACTATAAAGTTGACAGATCACTTAACTAATCACACTGCACAGCTTTCTGTCTTGTAATCGGGATCTTGAAGTCAGTGACATGACTGATCAGCAACAAGGGTCACGCACTTTGAGATCTTTTACAAGGGGAAATTCCCTGCAAGTCTGTCTGGTCTCCAAACTACATGAGAAATTTTGTGGTTCAAGTTGTTTGTGAGCTTTGCAGCAAATAAATATGGAATAAAAGAAATGCACGTCTGTTCTGTGGAGAGAGTTGAAAGGAAATATATTTGTATTGAAAATGTATAGCTGTCTGCTCACGTTGGGGTTCAGCAAAGACAAAAACAATACGAATACAAGCTGATGCATCATAAGACCGGTTCAGAGGAGCTACTGCAGATTACAGTAGACAGGTGTCTGCTTTCATTGGCTGTAGCTCGTTCCATGGTTCCCTGACCCCTCTCTGACACTTCCAGATATTTAGCATGCTTGATATCTTGGGGACATCAGCAAGGCATCGAGACGCTCTTGGCAGGCTCTCAGATTGCATTTTTAACAGTTCACACATGGCGACTACACAAGCAAGAGCTGATTTGCTTCTGATCTGGGGCTCTGGCGGGCAGTCTCCAAAACCTGTCGGTGAGCGGAAAATCAGGGATAAAATCGTGCAGTGTGAACTCTGCATTATTCAACCGATGTCAGATGAACGCAGATCAATCAAATCATAAAAAATAAAATATGGATGTTATACCCCCATTTCTTTAGCTATCTTTTTTCTGTTAAAGATTGAAGACACCTTTCAGTCCATCTTCCACGCATTAGCCCTTTTCATACCTTTCCTTATTTAATCTCTCCACTGCCAAAACCTATTTGCTGACCCTCTGAATGCTTTCCTGACTCTCCATCTGGGACACTTTCTCCCTTTATCACTGCAGGCTATGCTCTCCAGATGGAGAGCTTATAGACAAGTGTTAAGGCCCCCCCTCTTTTTTTTTTGTACTGCTCAGCACTTTTCTAGACTCCAACCCCCTCCCAATACACACACACACATGCATTAGCCTGCTCTTAATATATTCCCAGAAATCCCTTCAGCCATCGTGGAAAATCTTGGGAATCCTTTTGGAAAGCAGCCAACTTGAGGAGGGGTGAGGTTGTAAATTCTCTATCCCGGGCCTCTTTTTTTTTTTTTCTCTCTCCCTTTGGTTGGTGGCTTAGTTGTCTACCCTGCTGATGTGTGGTGGTCATGTTCGTGTGAGACTATTAAATATGGCTTCACGTGAATGGGGTGTTTATATAGGCCTGTAGGTCAGGCCAGTGCCGGGCAGAGGGGAGTTTATAGTAAGTAGGCCATAGGTCCGAGAGGCAACGGAGACAAAAAGAAGAAGGTATGCAGGCTCGTACTAGAATATAGGCAGTGACACGACAGATGATCCCAGAGTGATTAGGAGGTTTTCTACATTCACACAGTTTGGTTAAGATCAAATAGGTCATCAATTCATTCAAATCCCACTTTGTATAACTTCTTGACCAATTGTGGCTGATCCTTAGTTGTTGATAGAGAGTTATATGTCCCAAAGAGCATTGATGAGTAAGGTAACAAATGCACACTTACTTCCAGCTATATGACTTTTCTAATGACAAAGTTTCAATCCCAATAGGGTACCACATGTTTGTTGTACCATGTATGTTTACCTTCTGTAAGATGGACACGACACCACAACGCAGAGCACATTGGGAATGCACAAGTTTCTCACTGTCACTTCACACACCCACTGCTTCAATGATTTGGCTCCTTGTGCCTTTCTTCTGTTATGGTGAAATCGCAAATGCACATACCAGTGGTCACAAAACAGCATGTAACTCAGGTGCTGATGATAACGGAGTGATGAAACTTGGCGTACCTACTCACGAAAGTTATTGGTTGCAGCTGTAACGTGCACATTGCCGTGCAGTGCACTGTCTGCCTGCAACAGGAACAGTCTTGTAAGTTTTTAATATCACACTACCAAAAGAGATCTGCAGAAAAAAGTACTTCTTTCTACTAAAATTCCAGACCTCACTAGTTTTACTTTCACTATATTGTACATATGAAAAAAATACTATTCATGCAAGGAAAAATGTGAATATATAACAAGAAAAAGCTAAGTGATCTCAGAACAGCATAAAAGGATTTGTTGTGGCTGATACATTATATCTAAAAAACTGTTGCACAAAGATTATTTGGCAAAATGCACCGGAGCACATTTTTATGTCACATATAACTGAAATGTTTTCATTGCATATGAAGGAACTCCATTGTGCTTTGCCCTTGAAAACCTGAACGTCCAGCTCTCTTCTCTGACCTCTAGACTGCTGTCGAAGATCGATGATTGCAGGTTGTCGTGGCCAGGGACAGAGAGCACTCTTTCAGTGTATTCTGGGATCTTACAGGAATGAATTGGCCACGGTTGTATGGTGGGTTTTGTCGTCAGATGCTTGCCAGACTGCTGCAGCAGTTCATCTACATTCAAAGTCGCAGTCAGTTGAAGAGAGGGAGGAGAAGACGTTTTCATGCTATATGTCCTCTGGCTTTCCTGACTGAAGCCAGCAGTGCAGTTTGGGCCAAGCCAGCAGCGGGAGGAGGTAGAGGAATGCCAATGTCATTATCCTCTTAAAGCTGCACTAGGCTATATTTTATGTAAAACTCCAGCTGGCTTATCAGCCTTAATCACAAACTGCGAAGAATGCAGAGAGAAAACTGTCCTCTTCCCAGAATTAAGAGGTTATTTTTGCCCTGATTGAATATTGCTTTTTAAATGTGACCACTTGAGAGAAATCTTGTTGTGCAAAGAAAGTCACAATTTAGACACATTGGTCTTTTTGGCCTGTTCAGGGTCATTTAGACTCACTAATGATAACTGAGTCAATAATTTTTCCTTGTGTTTTTTGTCTTTTAAAGCAGCTTCCACTGATACATTTCAAACAGCAGCTACGGTATTATCATGAAAGGAGACTACTTTGAACAGAGCACTTAGTTGTTGCAGAGATATAGATGATTAAGAGGCTATCTGTGGGCAATTACTATTTTGAGCTAAATGCAAACTTAAGCATGCTTAATTTGTTTACCATGAAAATGTACATTGTTCTCATTAGTTTGGTTTGTTAGCATGTTTACGCTTGGTAACATGTACTAGAGCACTCAAAGTACAGCTGAGGTTGATTGGACTATCTTTAGTTTTCATCGTAAATCAAAGACATATTTAATTTTGACCCAATGATGGTGCTAGAGAGTAGGATCACTGTAGTTATTACATTTTATTTTGAGGGAACATGGATATTTGTAGAACATTTTAAGGGCAATTCATCCAAAATTTGTTGAGACATTTCAACCAAAACAAGAAAAATCTGCTGTCTCCTTGTACCCCCCAGACAAAAAGTCAAAGGATCACCAAAGTTAAAAGGATTCATCTTGTGCGAACCACAAATGTCTGTAACCTATTAAATTTTTACAGAAATCTTTTCAGTAGCTGTTGAAATATTTCAGTCTGGCCCAAAGTGGTGGTGGATGACCGACATTGCCATCCTTATAGTCATGCAGCTAGCATGACTATAAAGCACATGTCAACTTTCAGCACCTCCCTTGAATCTGTTTTTTACCGTCCTGCATTCATCTATTTATGATTTCTGGAACAACTAAAGTTGTAAATTTTAAGCCTAGAGCTGTGAGAAAATGGATTTTTATTTTTCATAAATGTCACATCAATAGACAGCGAAGCTCTGGAAAGTTAAATTTATCACCCCAGCCGCTGCCATCACTGTGTAATAGTTCAGTGTGCAATAAGACATTTTGACATGTTATAATAAGGAAAAAGCACAAGTGTAAATAATACAAGTAAGTGATGACTTAATTTCATCTGCCCCCGGTTCCTGCTGATTCTCGTGCTGGCTCGCTGTTGCACTGCTAAGACTTACTGACACACTCGAATGGGACAGAGATCTATCGTTAATGTTATTAATAACACCTGTGCTTTTCCCACTACAGAACAACCAGTTAAAATGTCTTCTGGGAAAAAAAGGTTTCCAGTATGTTTCAGCTTTACATAAGAGCCGTCTCTGGCTGTCCTCATGTGCTCTCTCTGTTTTCCAACTGGGTGTGTTTCCCTCACGAGTATGTGTCACCCTGACCTCTGTCCCACTCATGAACCCAAGCATCACATGACCTTGTGGACCAGACTGTCCTTTATGTGTGCTTATGTGTGTGTGTATGTGTGTCATGCATACCTCTTCGTGATCCCAGATCAGTCGGGCCGCCTCCTGCTGTTTTTTGGTACAGCGACTTCTTTTCCGCCCATCGGCCTCAGTTTGCATGTTCACTCTGTTTGTGTGTGTGTACATGCAGTACAATGTGTTTTTTCTTTTAATTCTCCTGTATAATTACATGCACATGCTGCTCATCAGCACCGCATAGCGTACATGGTGTCCTCAGCTCTTGTGTGTGTGTGTGTTTTGGGTGCCCCATTTTGTCCTGATCATTTGGCCACCATATGCCATGAACAGGCTGGTGAATGTTCCCAGAGTGCTGTAATTTCTCCCTACTGGAATGTCAGGAATTCTGTCTGTGGTGTTGGGGTGGGACGCACATAGGACCAAAGGGCTTTGGACACACACACACATACACACACGCGCAGAAGCACATGGACTCATACAGCACTTGTGATTTAACACACCAACTTCGCCTTAAACGTGAAATTGGCTTCTTGAGAGAGATTTCTATCTTGCTAGTGCACTTTTTCCCCACAAGCTGGCATTGCGCATTTACTTGTAAGATGTTCAGATTTTGAAAATTGTTTTTTGTAGGTTGTAGAAAGAATTACTCCACTTTCCAAGTTCAACTACATTTGCCCATGAGGGGCAATTGATTTTAGATATTAGAGTCAACTGATTGAACAAACATCAGGCCATCGAAGTACTTATCCTCACTGACTCTAGGTCCTCTGAATCCTGGACTGACCTCAGTTGATTACTTTCAGGTCATAATTAGAGACATGCATTGACTGGGAACTGCTTTATTAAGTGTCCTGCAAGCACAGCTCTCGAGAACCTTTCAGCCAAGTTTGGTTTTAGTTGTTCAGTCTCTAGTCTGTTGTTGACTTTCGGTTCCAACTTCAAGTGCGTGATAGACAACACGGCCCCATGAATGACAGGTTTCATATATCCCGACCAGTGGCAAGCTGGTGAGTTAGTCTATGACACAGCCTGTGGGAAAAATCCGAGGTGCAGAGGTGAAATCCAACGGGAGGAGGGAAAACTCCTCTCTCTCTCCCCCCCTTTGTCTTTCTCTTTGCTCTCATGCTTGATGGTTCACAGCCACAATGTGTTTTTGGCAATATTTGAACTGTTTACCATGTTAAATTACAACTCATTAAAGTGGCTTGTTTGGCATCGTGTCAGTATGTACACTGGGACTGGAACAAAAGGTCAAGACGATGATCATTCTTGAGGGATCATGGATAAAACAAATCACCCTGAGTGTACTTCTTATTTATTTTATTTCCTACAAATCAACTTATATAATATGTTCTTCATCCATGTCTTTTATACAGAGGTAGAAGTAAAAGACAAGACCCATCACATCATAAGAGTATTCTTAGCCACAATTCACAGTTAGTCTTGTTTTACCTTTATTAAATCTATGCTATCAGATGTGAAGACTTCTGAGATAATACATGAATAACTGTAATAACTGGTTCTCTAGCTGTTTTATTCATCATTACACTTTGCTGCTTCATTTGAAAACTAAACAGATCCAGTCACTTTTAATCTAGTTTGCAGACAGAGTTAGCACTGCATTCAACAGAGAATAATTTTTAGTGACTATTAGCTGTTTGAGGGTGATTAAAGTAAAAAGTGTAAAATGATATTTCAGATTGGTACCCGCTGAGGTGACACCTAGTGGAATACTGCTGTCCTGCAACTTTTACTGTCACTGTCACTGTCACTCACTTTCTCCTTCCTCCCCTCCCCACTTCCCCCGTCCCTTCGTCTGCCTGTTTCCACAGACGATGATGTGGACCTGGAGCAGCTGGTGAATGACATGAACTCCTCCATGGAGAGTGTGTACTCTACGCAGGCAGACACAGCGCTGCTCCTAAACAACGGCCACATGCACGCTCACAACCACCACCACCACCACCACCAACAACATCACACGCACCCTTCCTACCCTGGACATGGCCAGGCCCACCGTCGTCACACCCCGCCCCTGCCCTCTTCCTCTCCCTCCAGGGAGAGGCTGCGCCACTCTCAGCCCATGCACATCCAGGCTGTCAGGTAGAGACACATATAACCTTTCCCCTGCAATAGTTTCACTGTTCAACATCAGGATAAAGTGAGCTGGAAGCACCTCCTTGCAAAACTGAAAATATGTTTAAAAAACAAGAAAGCATAGAACACTTCTGTTTGTCTTTTTCTCTGTGTGGTTTGCTCACATCAGAGGGTGCTTCCAGCTGGCGGCTCTATTTTAAAACATATAAGAGGAGAAAGTGGTTAGACTAATAAGGTCTTCAAAATCAGATTGATTAGTTTCTGGTGAATGTTTGGGCTGTTACAGATGATAATTTTCCTAAATTTTAATGTTATTGTTAAGTGTCATTACCTAAAACAACACATCAGTTTTCTTAATATTTAATTAGATGACATTATTTAACATGGCAGTAAAAGCAAAATGAACTCATAATCTAAACAACACAGTATTTTGTTCAATTTAAGTCACTGGTGGCTTAACAAGACAGAGTTTTGGCCATGAATAATTTGCTTTTTATCATAAACTCTATTTTTTTGCCTGATCAAAAGTCAAAGGTAGAAATATCTATCTAATCAATATAAAATATGTTTTCTACACCATAATGATGCCATTTATCACATGTATACAGTACTGTCAGTCCTTTATTGGTCAGCTAGGAGTGTGTGTGTCTCCCTCTGCAGGTGTCTGCAGGAAGAGCATCAGCTTCGTCCAGCCTCCCTGCCGGCCATCCCCAACCCTTTCCCTGAGCTCTGCAGCCCAGCAGGCTCCCCCGTTCTGAGCCCCATACAGACCTCCGACAAACACGTAAGTATACCTGCACGCGTTGCCTGCACTTATACAAACTCACAGAAACAAACCGACTGGAAGAATCAGGTCATATTGGAGGGTTTCTGACTGAATTTTCACTGCATTCACATCATCAGCTCTTTGGCAGATTTTAACTGATTTTAACCATAATTAAGCCATCTAGAGCTGTTCTTAGGGGTTTTGATTAAGTCATTAAGTAAAGTACTTGCATACATAGGACTTGCGTATCAAAAGCACACAGCTGATTGTGTTTTTTGTCACGCAAGTTAATACTAGTTAAAGCCACATTGATCATATAGAATTTGAACTCCTCATTGTATTTGTCGTATTTGTTACCACTATCACAAGAGAAGTTTGTGTGTGTGTCTGTGTGGGTGTGTTTGTGCGTGCATGCATATGTGTGTGTTTTGAAACCAGCTGACGAGTCTGTTATGCTCAGGTCAGAGCAGCATGTGTTGACATTGGCTGCCGACAGCCTTTCCTTCCATTACACAACAGCTCACCCTGGGTTATCTGACTGTATGTGTGTGTGTTATTGTGGAAGCATCACTATCAGTCACATGTACACACACACACACATTCAAACACATACAGAGTGACAGACATGTTTTGCTGTGGTAGGAGGTGAGCAATGTCTCCAGGATGCAGCAGACAGAGTGCAGACTTCCGTAGCAGAGCTGGGAATACGGCTGGGAACGTCTGCAGGTCAGATCTCTCTGAACCTTCCGAATCCGTCTGCTGGCTGTGGCAAGACAGGCATCCATTTCCGGTTCACACGCTTCCACCCTGGCTCCTAGCGTCACTGTTTTCATGTGTGTGTGTGTGTGTCCGAGCCTTGCCTTTCCTTCCCCCGGTAGAGCCTCCTGTCCCAGGAATGTTCCATCCCTCTTAAAGATGTTTTCAGGATGCCCACCCTGAAACAACAAGTTATTTTAAATGCTCACCCTTTCTTGAGCTCTCATCCACGCACACACAAAAACAAATACACACAGGTGGCATTACTCGTTTCATGTGCAAACATATGCATGTGATAAAGCAAAGTATTACTTCTGCATTTTAGTGACATTATCTCACAAGGTTTGGAGGCAGAGGGCGAGTTTACAGTTTGTACAAAAGATCTTTTGTTAGTGTTTGAGCTCTCACTGTGCTGCTGGGCACCAGCGTGAACCCCCCACCCACCGCCCCCCACCACAATGTTAAAATTACAACCACTGAATAATGCCCAATTCTTTAATATCTTACAGTGTTCATGCCTTTCAATAAAAAAGAACTAATAATATACAGATGCACAACTATTTTATCTGGCATCAGTAAATTTATAGAACCACAGCACAAATACTAGTGGTTAAACTACTGTGTCCACGATGTAGGCACAAATCTGTATAAATAGGCACAAATTCTATGAAGTCTGTCAATAATCAGCCTTGCAAACTAGCCCTGAAAAGTGCCAACATACTGTACAAGTGCAAACACTGCAAAAGACCATACGAACCAATGGACCACTGAACACTCTGGCTGGTGGGTGACACACTGTTCATCCATTGTCAACATGGTGGCTGGGTCAGAAAACTCTCCCATAATACAGCCAAATGGTACACTAAAATATGTTTCTCAAAATATTTTAGATGCAAAAAGTCAATTCAGTAACAGAATCTTGATTCATATTTATTAGCACTGACTAGTTTGGCAGTTTTGTCTGTTTTTAGGCAGCCTCATGCAACACGTTGGAATGAAATATTTGCATAAAGTAAAAGTTGAATTGAGGTTCCAATTATGCAAAAGATTTTGATACAGTGACCAGTCTGTCAACTCCCTGTGCCATGCCCATCACGCAACACAGTGCAGGATCTTCTGCTCCATAGAAAATGGATAGCGGCCGTTGACATTTGGCAACGGATCCAGGGTCTCTGTATCGTTACTGTGTTCAGTTTAAGTTTAGAAACTGGCTGTAGTGTTGCATTTGGATTGAGTTTTTCTCATCACATTCTGAGGCTATTTTGGTCATTGTGTCTCTAACTGCCCTGTGATTTTCAATGAGAATGTGCTCTACAATCTAGTGCTGCAGAGAGATTGAAGCCTGCAAGGTGCAATGAATGGGTAGGACATGGTGTACAATGGATTAATAGTTTTTCTCTCTCTTTCTCTCTTTTTTTTTACTGTGCCTGGAGCCCATTGTATTTGCCAGACATGGCACTCGCATTACCATAACTTTGGCCATAACAGTTTGACAATGCCTAGTCTTCTACCATGTTAGTCATACATTCAGCTGGGCTGTGTGGCTGTGGATGAGCTCCACCTGAAGAATCTCTCCACTACGCTCCCATCTGTGCTGATAAAATGAAAAACAAATATCTACTGTATGTGTGCTAAACCTGGCATTGAACCAATGATTACAGACAAATATTTAGCCTGATTTGCTCTGGTATCACTGACTTAGTTTTCTTTCCTATTTAACTTACAGTTCAGGATTAACCTCCCTTGTTGCTATGTTTTTCCTAAAAATGGGTCAAACTCTATCATCACTTCAAGTAGACCCAAATAGCTTTCATTGCCTGCCCACCCACTCTTTGTCCTCTCAGAATGGCAGTCTTCTCAATCCTAAAATTTTAGGGGCAGTGACCAAACATCCAAGGACATCTTCCTAGTACCATTCTGAACTCTTTTCTTAATGACAGATCCTCTTTGAATGTTTCAGAGTTGCAGAGATTTGCAATCACAGGAGTTTGTATGCAAAGGAGTAGCTGAGCCAATAAACTATAAGTAAAATAGCCATTCGTTTGGCACAAATCAGCTGTTTTGAACCAAATAACATAAATCATTACAATTTCAGACTCCCACCCGTCAAATTTTGCTTGGTGCTTCAGCACAGCTGCTCTCCAACCTTTTCCCATTTTTGTATAGCTTATTGTTTTGGTGATTAGTGTATTTAGACGGTTATAAATGCAGTTCAAGGTTTTTCTGTAGCTTTACCAATAATGACTCATTCCTACTTTGATTTTTTATTTTGAGTTTGCAGGAAATTCTTTATGACTTCTCAACGGCACAAAAACAGGAAGATGGTAGTATTCTTCCAGCACGAAATGTGATAAAGCTCAGACTGGAAGCAGAGTAAAAGGCACATTTAAAGTCCCTTCCAACATTCCATTATGTTTATCATCATCAGCAACAGACAAAAACCTTTTGGCTGAAGAAGTAGAGGAGATAGCTGGGAGACTGATAGAAGTAAGACTAGATATGATTGGAAACATGGGAAACAAAACATTCTAGTTAAAACAAACATCTCTGCTAAAACTGGATTAGTTTGCAGTCTATAACTTTAATTAATTATTGCTTTAAAATGTTGTAAAGACTATCTTTTGTGGCATGGTATGAGAGATGGTAGTGGTAATCCAGACAAAAAATTACCAGCTACTTCTGTACTGATCGACTTTTTTGAAAGGTATTTATTTTCAGACAAAGTGTCTTATTGACCTCTGTGATCCCTTAATTTTCCTCTAGTTCCCCCATAATGTTAGCATATTTTGTTTTTTGTTTTTTTTGAGTAAATTGTATCAATAACTATTGCATTGTTGCAGTATTTTGCATTAAAACACATTAGAGTGGGACCATATACATCATAACATTATTTGCCAAGAATTAGCATGATAGCATTGTTGTTGTGAGAATGCCCAGATGCTTATGTTAGCTCAAAGCACTGCGGTGCTTATGGCACCAACACACAAAGCCAACAAACGTTCACCTTCAGCCAGTATTGGGTAGTAGGTGAACGTTTTTCAGTCTAGCTTTTACAGTGTGTCCTGAAATCTGGTTTGATATGGCACTTGTCCGAGCTTTTTAGCCAACTTAGCATATTGAATCAGTGACAGAGCCAATCGGTGAAGGAAACCATTCTGATTAGCTTTTCCCCCACAGAAATACTACCCCAGTATTTAGTGTTTTTCCTCTGGATGAGTGGAATGATAATTTCTCTCAACATGTGGAACTGGACAGGAAAGAGCTGAGCATCGTTTTGAAAGGTTTCATTTAACTCAAGTTTCGGAAAACCCCTTGAGCCTGCCACTGTGGTATCCATGATTTTACCCAAGTGCGGTTTCTTCTTATTTTTCTTCTCTGCCTCTTCCTTTCTTCATCCAAAATTAAAAGACCAAGGACTGACTATGCCATTGTAAGTTTGCAAATGTTTATCTGAGATATTAGAAGCAGTTAGAAGCAGTTCCTCCACAAACCCATCTAAGTGGTGGGCAGAATGGTGTTAAAATGCAAAGTAAAAGCTGCTAATAATGCCAATGTTTGGTCTTCTGGTTTCCTTTACAGTGATGATTTTAGTCTACCTCCCCCTGCTGTTCTGGAGAGTTATCTCCTATATAGGCACAGAACATTTGTGATTGTAATTGTTGACTATTCTCTTTACAATGTGTGCATCTCTTTGGCCAAATGCAGACAACATGAGGCAGTACATCTGTCGGCCTTTGACAGTGCTAGTTCGTGATGTCGGTTTGGTGTGACAGGGCCTTGAGCCTCAGAGAGCTGCTAGCATAACTGTAGACTTTTGGTCATGTTTAACCATGTTTGACTATGTGACATCTTCCTGTATCAGCCCCAGTAATAACTGGCCTCCTTTAGTGGATGCAAGTGGAACCATCATGCATTTTTATGAGCTCTAATGCTTAAAATAAACCATGGCTTTTTGTCGGCTGATTGAATGAAACCTTCACTGATCGCATCACAGCTCAGCTCAGACCAGCGACTGACTGGCCACACGTGGCCTTTAGCTCCAGGCGTCAGTGCTTCTGCTGACATGTGATGTTGTGTAATGTCATATGTAAGCTAACGGATAGGCTAAGAGCGAATTCTGTGAAGATCTTACACATTTGCATGAATGTATGCAGTTCAGTATAGCTGTCATGTCTGAAAAGCATTGAGGATGGCTTACACAACAATGCAGACTAGACTCTCAGACGTGCCGTGCGTTGGTCCACAGACATAGTTGCACTATATTTGCATTGGCATGGTTTTATCATAGGATCTCTCTCCCTCCAGCTGGAGAGTTGGAATCTGAACATTCTTTACTAAGCTTCAGTCCTTCTCGAAGGGATACACAGCTTATATTATGAGCTAGTAAAATTGTGTATGTGCGTGACATGACAGGTTTATGGCCTGCGTTGCCTTTGATAAGATAAATGGATTTGTCTTCAGGGTATCATGAACAGGCTACTATGGACAGATAACATGAAACCACATCTCCATCAGATTTTAGAAACAAGTGTTAGGGGTTAAAGATGTAATGAAATTTTTTTTCCTACTCTTTACATGGGCTTTGCTAATGCCAAAGCTAATTCAGTAGTCTAACTGTAGCTGATACTGAACTCTGATAAAGGCTGTTTCCCACGCAAGTTGTGGCAGTCTTACACCATGCAGTTCAGTAATGTTACCCCAGCTTTCACAATTATTTGGTCAGGACCTGTCTTTCATCACTGGGTGAATGTGTTTATTTTGGCATCATGACTGAGGCTGTAATGCAACTCTTGCTTTTATTTGTGGCCAGAGACGTGGCATTATAACATAGGGGACGGCAGGGTGCCCCAGTGGTTAAAGAGACCATCTCTCAAGCAAAGGACTCAGGTCAAGACCTCTGTGTTGGCAAGCTTCCACTCTGCTGAAGTAGTTTTGTGCAAGATACTGACTCTCTTTCCAGCTCTGGGTTCAATGCTCTTTAAATGCCCCTGACCTCTGACCTCCCCAAGGAAAAAAATAGGGTTTTTATGAAAAAGAAAAAACAGAATAAGTCAGTTTCTAATGTTACTCTGCACATTTTGGATTACCATTAAATTCTCTACAGACAATCAATGATGACAAGAGGATGGATTGTGAAAACTTTTGTGATGACTCGCAATATGTTATCATTTCAGTGACTTATGTAAGCTAATATTATCATCAGATCAAGCAATTCAGTTTTATAATCTCAACTGCTCTGCTAACTAAATACTTGCAAGAGTAACAACATCTCTGCAAGCTATAACTGTACTTTTTCCTTGATGCTAATTAGCAAATGCTATTATGATCTGACCTTAAATAAAAATGGTGAACATTATAGCTTCAAATAATTAAATAAGCATGTTAACTCTGTGCTTTTGAACAGCTTGTCATATTGTTGTTAGCATTTAGCTCAAAGCAGAGCTGTGTCTTAAATACAGCCTCAGAGAGCAACAAGTATGACTGAGGACTCTTCTTATCAGATGCTTTGATGTCTCATATTTGCCTGGAACTAATGTTGTGATGGTATCATCAGTTTTCCCCCTTGAAATGGCTGGAACCTTTTTTTTTTAGATTATTCAACATTGTTGTTGAACCATTTTGTGACTCCTCGATGTAATTAACCTCATATGAAACATTTCCTTCACTCTCTTACTTTTATACCCACTGGATGTGTTATGAGAAAAAATGCTACAGTTAGACTACTAAAACTAAAAGCATTCTGAAAACATTGCTTTTATAGCTAGTGTCTGCTTAGTTGCTTGATTATACTATATCAAACTTTGTACAACACTTTTAATAGTGTCAAATATTTTTCATATTGTTATTTATTCTGTAGTATTTTTTATGATCTGTGGCTATATGTACAGTAGCAATGTCATCAAAAAATATTTAAGACCATAGCTAAAATCATAGAGTCACACACTGTCTGTTTAGGACTCCTACCTCCCCCTCAGTCCGTGGTCAGCTGATGTCCTTCTGCACGCAATGGTCTGCTGACCCACTGCAATCAGATCAGGTGCATGTGCGTTTGTGCGTGCGTAATAATGGCAGTGAAAGTCCGTTGCACAGAGTAAGCTTTTAATGAGATGGGGCTATATGCTCTTTTGTTAGATAGATAAGAGGTCACTGTGGTTTCAAAGTAGATCAAGATGCTTTATGTTAAGTTGAGTTCAGCCACTTACCTGAGTAGAATTCAACAAAGCTGGAGGTCCAAGTCTGATAGGATATCTCAGTAGGAGTGTGTGCGCGCGCGTGTGTGTGATGTGAAGTTGTAAAGGATTTTTGAGTTTCTGCCAAGCAGTTATGGTTTTACATGCTGTGGGGTGTGATGATGCAACTTTGTAATTTGTCATGGGCTGTATGCTTCTTTGGCACACACACACGCATACATTCACACACACTTTTATATATTGTCTGAGGATGACATGTGTCATTACTGTAAAACTGTGCTTGATGCATTTTTGCCCAGAGAAGCTATAAAACCTTATAAATGCATCTAGAATGACTAAAGCTGATTGCTTAATGGACCTCAGTTCTCGGTTGTTACTGTGTTAAACTTTTTTGACTTCTTTCTTAGATTTTCTCTCAGTTTCTGAGTTAGAAATTCTGATTGCCAGCCTCTGATTGCAACACTGACAAAACTCTTTTTAAAATGAATCTTTTGGAATATGAAGTTTGAATTACTGACAAGGGAGTTTACACACATTCTTTTTTTTATTAGGATTGTATCAGATAAGATCAATGATTTATTGCACATGGCCAAACTTTGCAACAGCCCGAGTTTCCTGCATAGACAAATTAAAAGATGATGGATGTGTGGATGGGATTTTTACATGGAAAAATAAATCACCGTGCAAACTTTATGCCAAATCTATCTAAGCTGTTTTTTTTTTTGTATTTTAATATCTACCAGATCAAAATTTGATTTATGTTTTCTGTTATTGGATCAATATCACCAACTCCCAAATTACTTTATTTGGTCAAACCTTTTGAGGAATTAGTACACGTGAAGGGTTTCCTAGAATTGCCTGGTGGACGCTCAGTTAGAGGATTTCAGTTTGTCTGTGTGTGAGACGGTGCGGTGTCAGTGTTGGGTCGTGGGGAGGTGGGGAGGTGAACCACTCAGTGAGGCTTTGTGGTGGCGCTCCAGTGAGGTGAAATTAAGTTTGGCCTGTCTGCAGAGCTAATCAGCTCTGTCTGGCTTGAAACCCGACCACTCACAGACATGAAAGACAACTGTTGCTGTAATAGACCGGGGTTTGGAAGTCACCGCTAACCAGCATTCAAATGCTGGCAATTGTGATGGGTGTGTTGGTCTAGAATGGAAGCCTCCACCAGAGAGCCAGCTATCATTTGGGGGTTTGTAACTGGTATTAAAGTTTCTCCAGTTGCCGGATAATGTTAAAAGAAGTGGCAGTTTATTTAATATGTTTAGCTATTTTTGATGTTTGTTTAGTAAAAAAAAAAAAAAAAAAAAAGGTTTCTTCAATGGCAACAGAAAAACAGCCACCTGTGAATGCTATACATAACATTTTAGCACAAGTTATACGATGCCTTGCTTCTACTCTCATTGCTTTGACCGTGACAGACTGAAAATATCCATTGTGCTCCAAATCATTTGATCCAGTCTTCACTGATAGGCTACAATGTGAAGTTCAGTGTTCACAAGTACAAGTCTGTTGTAGTCTGGTGTGTAGGGTCCTGGTTTAGCAGCACTGCTTCGACTCCCTGTATGAAAATATTTCATGTCTTTCTAACAACATTCTTGACGATGCCATGCCGTTTGATATTTCCATAGCACAGTTTAAACTAGATACTAACCCTGTGCATACAATAGGCTACGCAGTGATAATTTGACAGGAGGAAATATACCGTAAATGGTGCTGAAATTTTACATATTGTAACCATATTGTATAACCCTTTAACTAACTGACAGGAAGAATATAACATTTATAACAAAGACTTATTAATTTATCTGAAAGTACACGACCTTAAAGCTGCAATAGTTTTAGATTGACAATAGAAAAGTGACTGAACAGAACTTTTCGTGCCTCCTCAGTAACTCTTCAGCATTTTAGAAACTATTTTACTACATTTATGTTTTGACGTTTTAGTCATGGGTCAAGGCACAAAAAAAAAAACAACTCACCATCTGGTTTCCCAAATATGGGACCATATTTTGAGATTTGTCACTTCCTGTAGTTCAGGGATGTCTTGGTATGGTTAACTATCACTAACCTTAAGTATTTTGGGAGATAAAGTGATGGACAGACACAAACCCTCTGCTTGCTTTTTTTGTAGGGAAAAACATGATGCATGTGAACCATTAGTCAGCAAAAAACACACTCTTTTGCAGTTTTAGGAACTACATTCAGAATATACATGGCTTCAGCTTATTACTTTTAAAACATTGTTAGTTAATAGTTTTTATTCCTTTTGCTCTGGTACAACAAATAACTTGATTGAGATGCTAATCCATCTGTGTAGACATCTGAGCTTACTGGACTTTTGCCGCTTACTCGACCTCCTTTGAAAAACACAGATCTGTAAGGGTCACATTATTTTTTCTTTGCGTGCTTGTTTTATGTTGTTGTACTGCGAAGATGTATCGTTTATATCATGTACAAGATGAGGATAGTGGCATAGTGGCCATCACTCCCCCCTGCCCCCTCCAATCTGATTGGAACAAGATTGCTTTTACAATCAGCAAGTCGTCTCGCTGTGGAATAGATCTGGCCTGGCTTAAAACAACCAGATCACTTGTGTGTGTATGTGTGTGCATGTGCATTTATTTGTTGTGTGTGTGTTCTTGTGTAGAGCCTGATAGGTTTAGGGGCCCATAAACCTCTTGGTCAAGTGGGCCTGACCCTGGCGCAGATTATTGCATTTGACCTCTGACCCTGTACATACTGTGCTTGTGTGTGTGTATGTATATGTGTATATGTGTGTATGTGTGTGTGTATTTGTGTGTGTGTGTCTTTGTTTATAGGCATGCAGGTGTCTGTCCATGACCCTTCAATCCAATATGCCGCAGCTCCAAGTCCTCTTAATGTGTGTGTGTGTGTGTATGTGTGTGTTGCTATAAGCAGCATTGGAGACCAATAGCCCTTTACATTTCCTCCCCTCACCCTCCTCTGTTGGAGAGTAGAAGAAGGAAGTGGGGGAAGGGAAAACTTGGGGGGGGGGCAAGCTTAGGTGAGTTAAATTTCATCATGTAGAGATAAAAAGTAAAAAGGGACATGGAAGAGGATTTTAAGAACTGAGAGGGTGGGAGCGGTTTTTAGAAAGTTTAGAAAAAGGTGAAAAACTAGAAGCACACAAAGTGAGCTCATCAATTCTGTGTGCAACCAGCCCTTCTTTTACAACCAGCTCATCACATGAACATGAACATGCATTATCCTCTTACACACATAAAGCCACGTAGAGTGCAGCAGTATACTGCTCCCGGGACGGCTGCAAAACTGCTGCATGAGACTGAAGGTAAAAGTCAAGCATTAAAGTCGAGAAACTGCTGAGGCTGTTCTTCATAGTTTACCTTTTGTCTTCCTCGTATAAAAATGTGTGTGTGTGCGTTTCTGTGTGTGTGTGTGTGTGTGTGTGTGTGTGTGTGTGTGTGTGTGTGTGTGTGTGAACGGCTTATAGTTCTCATGCACACTGTATTAGGGACCAGCTGGGTTGGCCTGCACTCTACACATGAGCCTGATTATGACTCAGTATTGCATTACTGACATTCTTCCATAGCTCTGCCTCCTTTCTCTTTCTGTATTCTTCTCTCTTACCCTCACCTCTTTTTCTGTAGCTCTCTCTCTCTCTCTCTCTACCTCTCCTGAGGCTGGGTAGATTTGCTGAGCAACCACCTCCCCCCTGTCGCTCCCTCCCTACCACCCTGCCTACCCCTCCCTTGACCCCCTCAGCAAAGCCCAAACGCCCGACACGTGATCTGTACAGCTTCAGATTGAATCACCCCACCGTTTTTCTTTCAACTGCCCTCTCTGCAAACCTCCGAAGCTGTCAGTGTGTGTTACACATGTTACTCTGGTCCTAACACTCTCGCATAGTATTTCACATACAGCTGAGGAGGAGGTAGAGGAAGAGAGGAGGACGGGGGGGTGGGGGGGTGGAAACCAAAACCGTCAGGCGGCTCAAAGAAAATGTCAGTGGATGCATAAGAATAAGGGATGTGAGTGTGTGCA
>JAQNCA010000009.1:3878770-3934010 GCA_029783725.1 Acanthurus tractus
CTCCTCCTCCTCTTCCTCCTCCTCTCCCTCCTCTTCTTCATCCTCCTCCTCCTCTTCATCACCCACTTCCTCACCCACCTCCACCTCATCCACATCAACCTACACCTCACCCTCATCATCACCCTCCTCAACCACCACCGCCGCCACCATCCTTGTGTACCCCCTCCCCCCAACCACCAACCTCCACCTACCCTCCCACCCTGCCACGTCTCCTCACAGCGGAGCGTATCTGAGAATTCCCTGGTTGCCATGGACTTCTCCGGAAGGACGGGTCGCGTCATCGACAACCCCGTCGAGGCCCAGAGCGCTGCCTTGGAGGAGGGACAGACCTGGAGGGTAAGGGGGGGGTTGAAAGTAGGGCTATGGGACAGAAAGACCTGAGAAACTTCTCCCTTAGTTTTGTTTTGTCTTGAACCCTAATCTCAGTATTCAAAATAAATTCAGACCATATTATTTTTTTTATTTCTTTATTTTATTTTACATTTATCTTCTGCACATTTTTCAGTGCTTTCTTTCATGGAAAAGTTGTGCAGGACCCTTTTTCCATTCAAACTAGTTTTTATTTTCCCTGCATCCCTTCTCTTACTGAATGTCCAAGATCTCCAGTTATCTGTTGCTGAGATCATTCCTCTGCCGAGGCTAAAACAGACCAGCTGCTCATTAGGGTTTTTGGTGACTGCAAGCTTCACAATGTTTACTTCCTGCACTTAAGGACTAAAACTTCCACAGAGTTCCACAAAAAGTTTAATTCTTTGTGTTTTGCTTTAAGTGAATGTTTTAGCACATTTCAGTTTAAAGACACATTGTAGGTGTGTAGCTTTTGTTTGCTATTGTTTTATCTTATGCTAAATGCTGAACGTGTGCCCTTTTGTCCATAGAAACGGAGCCAGCGTATGAATGTCCTGGGCAGTCCAAGCCCCCTGCACACATCCTCTCTAAGCACAGGTACTCACACTTCAAAACCAAGAACTGTAGCCAAGGGACAACTCCAAACTAGTTTTTTGTTTCAGTTTTTTCTCAATAATGGCTGAAAGATGCAGAAAATTCTCAAGCTAAGTAAAAGATGTCTGTCTTTCAGTGATCCACAGGACACAGGTATGGTTTCATGGTCGCATCATGAGAGAGGAAGCTCACAAGATGATCATACAGCAAGGCCAAGTAGATGGGTAAGAACAACTTTATGATGAGCTCTTTTTATAACTTTTGGTTATGTATGATGTTCTCTCTCACTAATAAATGTTGCCGGGGAAAAGTTGCAGAAAGCTTTAAAGGAGATTATTTTGTCAAGATAGAACTGTTTGAATGGATAAAAAAAAATGTGAAAAGGCAGTGATGGAGACATCACTGCTGCCAAGAAAAGCTTAGATCTGTAAACGGCCTTTTGGCTCAACAGCCACACATCTTAGCCTTTACCCAGTGGATTAAGATAAGGTTCTCAAGGAGTCACAGATGCTTTAACTCATACAGTAAAAATGGCATCAAGCTTTGGAGATGTAACAGTATGAAAGGAGAAATGGAGTTCCAGTTATGATGTGTATTTTCAGCTTCTCATGAAACAGTTTTTTGATCATTTCTGTCTGAATGGCCTGTGTGTCAGGTTATTCCTGTTGCGGGACAGTCACAGTAATCCCAAGGCATTCGTGCTCACCTTGTGCCACCACCAGAAGATCAAGCACTTCCAGATCCTTCCGGTCAGTCCCATTACACAAAACAGTCACATTGTACAATTCAGTCACATGACGCTTGTAAAGTCCGCTCAGATAAAGCACAGAGAGGCAGATCACTGCGTCAGTCAGTTAGAAGAATCACACAACTTAGATTTGGATGGTGAAATCACCTTTTGTAAAATCTCATGTACAGAACTGAACTCATAGCCTCAATACAGCTGGTTAGCATTAACTGCAAAGAAGCATATAAATACCTGCAAATTTGATGCTGGTTCACCTTTCCTTAATGCTCTGAGATACAGTTTAGTCTCACATTTACATGTTGTTTTTTAAATTCATTGCAAAGTGTAGCTTGTCTAACAGATAGTTTTGGTTTTATTTGCTGACGTTTTGAGCCTTTTTACATAAATTCTTCCATATGTTTGCTCTGCCTCCACCTGTCTGATAGTTAGCTCATAGGGCTAAAAGTACACATGTCTTATTGTTACGTTGTGGTTCACTGTTAACCTCTCTCCTTCCTCTGGCTCTGGTCTGAAGTGTGAGGAGGACGGTCAGGTGTTCTTCAGCCTCGACGACGGTGCCACCAAGTTCACCGACCTGATCCACCTGGTGGAGTTTTACCAGCTCAACAGAGGAGTGCTGCCCTGCAAGCTTAAACACCCCTGCACCGCCGTGGCCTTGTGACACTCCACTCCCCCCGACACCTCCACCTCCTTTTTGCACACCTCTCACCCTTGAGATCCCAGCCCCGCCCCCCCATCTTCCCCTCCCTCACCAATGCAATGAGGCTGAGGCGATAGAGAAGAGTTAAGTCAAGTTTCGGGGATGTGAACAACTCAGCAGGAGCCGACGTTTGAGGTTTGATTTCCCAGAGGTGCCAGTGCATTTCTCTTCCTCACTGCTGTTTCGGTTTCAGTGGAACCTTTTGAATTGTTCAGGCGTTGCAGATTGTGGACCCAGCAGTTGCCCGGCTCCTGCCATGTTGCTATGGAGACTTGGTTGTTTTGTCATTGCGGTTTTGACCCTGGAGAGAGACCACGTATTGTGAAAACACAGGAGACATAAGTTCCCAGATGGATCCCTCCCTCAGAGTCCCTTACCTTTCTACCCACAACCCCCCCCTCATCCTCCAGGCCTGATAAGCTGTGGTGTCTGCCCCATCCTTGCCCCTTCACTGCCGAGGTAGGCGGGGAGCACCACCCTCTGACTTCCTCATCAATCATCAGGGATGGACGGGAGCCTCTCTGGGTCTTATCAAACTCGATCCCAGGAGTTTTCTCAACCTGTGCAGTCCAGTCTGGATAAGCTGATCCCCAGTCCCACCCAACTGACCCCCTACCAACACCACCACCACCACCACCACCACCAGAGCAGGCTTGATGTGGCCTCTCTGCTGTGTCCCATCCCACAATCCCCTAGTGCAACCCTGACCCCCGCCTCTCCCCCTCCACAAAAGCTCAGCGTAAAGTTGGGAGAGAAAAGAGAAGTAGCTAAAGGAAAGATGAGCAGAGCAGTGGCAAGGGTTTGCTGAAAGGACAGAGGAATGTTTATGAGGAAGGCTGTAACAAGCCTCTCTTGTAGAGTTGATTACTTGATGTCATTTTAATGCTGTTTTATTACTGTTGATTCAATGCAGAACTAGTTTTGCACTCCCGGGCGGACAGACGACAGCTGTTCTTCTAGCTAAATGAAGCTGCCTACTCTCCCTTCGTCCTCCTTCTCCTCCTCTAACCCCACTGCCCCCGGCCCCCACTACACCCCTGAAAAGCATGCATGTGATTTTCCACCAGTTCTGATTGAATTACAGTAGCTTGGGAGCGAAGAGAGTCAAGGCTGATTATTCAGTGCCTTTCAGACAGGTTTGGGAACATCTTGGACCTCTGTGTGGCTTCAAACAACATGAGCATGCTTCGGTTAAAACAAATGTGCTCTTGAAGCGCCTGCAGCGTCTCAAGACCACGAGGAAGAGGAGGAAGACAGTTAAATAGACTCCTGAAAAGTTTCTCTACCATCATTTCATTCACTTTGTTTTGAATCAAAAGGGTAAGATCTGTTGTTGAATTTGTTTTTTTTCTTTTCCCAAGTCTGTTCAAAGATCACTGCTTGCACATTTTAATTATCTTGGTTTGATATTAATGGATTGGAGCTGTCACGTCCGGATTCTGACCACTATCTGGAGTTCCCTCACTCCAGATAAGACAAATCAACAAAAGCACTCCTGTTAGTTTATTTTCCCCCTTTTTTCAATATGGCATTGAAAAAAATAACTTGAATGTGAACTCAGTTGACTGTGTGTCAACACACAGTAGAATGAGATTCACAAGCCTTAAGTGAAAAATAGTAAGCCTTGTGTATACATTCTAAGCTCTTTTTAAATGCACATGTAGTAACTCATTTCAGATTGGAAAAATGTCAAATGTGTTAAAGATTTTGTTAAATGGATAGTTTAATATTTCTGGAAATACTCTTTTTCACTTTCATGCCGAGAATTAAGTGGGAAGATTGATACCACTATCGTGTCTATACAGTAAATATGGAGCTACAGCCTGCAGCCAGTTAGCTCAGCTTAGCATAAAGATAGGAAACATGGTTAAACAGCTAGCATGGCTCCATTCAAAAGGAACAAAATCCCCCTGCCAGCACCTCTTGAGCTCACTTATCAACACGTTATGTTAAAAATGAAAGTTTGGGGTTTTACCAGATGGTAAGTGCTGGACCGCTTTGGCTGGATGCAGTAACTTTTTAAGCTAAGCTGACCAGCAGCTGTACAGTGGCTTCATGTTTACAGTTCCCTGCAGTGGAAAAGAGTCCTGGACTTAATGGTCTTTTCCCTAACAGTTTTCAGAGCCTGAGTAAAGACATGACAGTGGTATCACCATTTTCATTTATCCATTGACGAGGGATAAAATAAATATGTTTCCTAAAATGTCAAACTATTTATCAAAAGTAAAAATATACTTGAACATGCTTCAGAGAACAGGTACTAGTAATGCAACCGCACATTTCTGGTTCTGTCTCCTCATTTAGATCTTATTTCAGCAGATACCTGGCTAAAATGCAAATCCAGGTCCACATATTTCTAGCAGATTTAGGGGAGTTTGATCAGCAGTGAACATTTGGCTGTGGTGTAAGTCCCTCACCATTAAACTACTCTTTCTTTGACAAACATTTCATATCAATTATACAGGAAGCAAGTCATGATAAAAGAGGTAGAGGGAGCCATTTGCACAGTAGCCTCAGTAGACCAGAATGCCTTGCAGCCATCAGGATTGTGGTCAGTAAGGAGCCCTACAGGTATTCATTAATTATTTTATTAATTGATGAATCAACAGAAATTTAACCGGTGACTGTCTGGAAAGTGAATTATCATTTTTAAGCAAACAAACATTATGAGCTCAAGCTTCTTAAATGTAAGCATTTGTCGCTTATCATGTCATACATTATAGAAAACATTTAATAGACGACAAAAGCTGTTTGAAAATGTCACATCAGTGTTTTTCATAACTTTCTGACATTTTATAGACCAAATGATTCAATGATTAATCAAGATAACCAACAACTTTAGTATAATAGTTGGTGTAGCTTGCTCAGTTTGTACATAGCTGTAGTCCAATATTTTACTAAAAAAAACATGAGCATGCCTATTTCTGGTGGTTGTTGAAAAGCATTCTGGGAGATGAAGTTCAAATGAGACAAGGCAGATATACAGGAAATGTTTGTCCACCAAAAACGCAGACTGTGACTCTTAAACGAATATGAACTTAAGCCTTTTTATGTAGGAATTAAAAGTATCAAACTTTGGTGCCCCCTGCTGGTATTATTGAAAATCTCAAATATTTTTACATGCTTTATTTGGACAAAAATGCCATACGTAGTGGCGATTACTGATCATCTGAGTTGATTTTTCTGTAACTTCTACCCTAACTGCCCTGTAGTCATCCAAAAAAGTAAGGGACAGGGAACAAGGTTAGGAAATATTATTTTTTCTGTATTTCCCTGACTGCTCCTAATGTCATGTGACCAGTGAATGAAAAGCTGCAAGGGCCATAACGTCTGCTTAGCTTCACCATACACCCCTCCTGCCCTCATCAGCACCTCCCCCTCCATCCTGTGCCACATTCTTAGTGAACAGGGTTAACGCGAGGCCATCAGACTCCCTGCGAGACCAACTAAACTCTCTCCAAGTACTGTCACTGACTCGCAAGCCACTGCCACCGTTGACCAATCACATCACTCGATCAACTCACCAGCTCTGCGTTCCACCCATCAGGCCTTTCTAGTCAGCCAGGGCAGACTCTCTCCAGGGATTGGATAATGCTTGAACCCCCTGCCCCCCTTTCCCACCTGTTTCCAGCCTGTAAGCTATGACTCTGTGGTGAACATGTGTATGTGGATGTGTGTGTGTGGATGTGCGTGTGTGGATGGCCAGACTGTTATATTTCACTTTTCAGGATTGCTAAGTCTGCTGGTAATCTAAACTTGCCTTTTAGAGACAGTAAGAGGAAGGTTGCTTGTCGGTTGGGTAAAGTCAAGCTAAGCTGTGGATTTCAGGAGTTTGGCTGGAGGTATCCCAGCATTCCCAGTCCTCAGTTGAGGTTCTTCCTGTCTGTCAGAGAGGGACGTGAAGCCACATCTCTATGGGTCAGCGGGGACAAACCACCGTCCTCTCCTCCTCCCTTTATTTTTAATCACTGTGCTACAATGCAATCCTATACACAAGCCCGCGTATATGAATATACCAGTATACAGTATCATTTGTTTTCTAAGTATGTGAAGCTATGGAGAAGACGTAGATCTAACACTGTACCTAGGTCACAGATCACTATGTATGGGGCGTTATGCTTTTGCTCATAACTCCATGTAAAATGAAGAATGATTTATTTTGTCCTTTTTTTTCCATTATTTGATTGTGTGTATATTGACATTATTTTGTGTTTTCTTTGGTTTGCCACAAAATGACCTTTTATATATAAATATATATATAAAAAGAATATACCACAGTATATACAGTATTAAATTAAGCTGTTTGTTTTTTTTTTATTTTAAGAGATCAAACTGGATTTTTGGCATGTGTCAAATTTCTGAACATCAGTTGTGTGTATAAGCTGACAGGCTGACAGTCTTCAATTCTGCCAGCAATCAATTCTGATGCCATTTTGTTTTAAAACCATGTCTTCTGAATATCATCTCCATGTCTGTCTATCTGTCCGTCTGTCATGTGTGATCCCACTCATTTACTTTCAATTTGTAGAGCGTAAATGTTGGGACACTAACCATGTATACACACACTCAAACACACTCACACCCTAATGGGTTTTTTTGGAGAGCACCCCCTTCCTCCCCAAACACACATGGATGCACACACACACACACACAGACACAAACACACGCACACACACCAATGCTTTACCCTTGGGGATATTCTTAGCAGCTTTTGTACACCTTTCATCGCAAGTAGTGCAATTATACGCAGTAGCTGAAGAGAGTTGTGCATGCCATGATGTCCATTAACATGGATTTAAAGGTGCATAACAAAGTTTTTTAAATTCTTTTTCTTAACTAAGCCTATTCTTGCAGCAGGTGCCTCTTTATTGTGAACAGTATCAAGTCCTTAGTTGCCATCCGTCCGCTCACTGCTTCATTTACAGTTAAATGTAACTGTGAAACATAATCCTACTGGAACTAAATCTTAATATCAGGTCAACAGCGCATACAAGTCCCAGTGACATTGGTGACTAAGTGTAGGTGCAAGTGAAACAGACTCAGTGTCGGTTGTGTTTTTATATTTGGGTTGAAGTCATCATAAGCTGAAGTCAAATAAACATTTCAGGGAAAGAAGAAAAAAAGAGCAAATTTTTTTTCAGATAACCCCACTGTGCTTTGCTTCATTCTGTCTGTACGGCTCCTGGATCTACATTGTATCCTGTTCAGGTATTTTTGTACAAATAAGGGACTGATATATTCTCTGTTTATTGGAAATTAGAATAAAAGACAACATTGCTATAAACCAAAAATGGCTGGCCTGCTGTTGTGTTATTCTCCTCCTCCCACACATTAAGACATTTTTTATCCAAACTCCGTCATATTTTAGAAAATTTTGATGTGCCACAATCAAGTGAGGCCTGGTGGTAAAAAGATCTTTATTTTCCAATTAACAGTACTTTTACAAACAACAACAAACAACGATAACTATTGTCTTGCAGATCTATGGAATGTGTCTAAGTAGCAAAAACAAATTTACAAGCCTATTGGTACATGAAAACCTTACATTATAATTTAAGTGAAATAAATCAGCGATTTATTATATAAATACTAACAGCAATAACATTAAATGAACTATTCTGTATTTAGATTTTTAAGTAATGATGTATGCTTAAGCTTTCGACTACATTTCCCAGCAGCCCTAAACAACAGGGCGGTCTTTTTAAAACCTCGTCACGTGCTGCACACCTGAATCTCAGCTATCATCAATGCTGCCGCTCGCGCACACTGGATGTACAGCGGATTGTTAACTTGCTAGCACTGCAGACATTTCCATGTTGCTTCAGGGCTGTTTTTGGAAGAAATAATTATTTTTCGATGGTTTGACTCCTTTTGTCACATCAACTTTGACCGTCAAACCCGAATTTCAATGCGGAGGTGAGGTTTCTCTGTCCTTGTTCATACCGCGGCTTCTCAGGAGCGACTATGGCAGAGTTGAGTCTCCACAGCTTCACTTCACCGAGGTAAACACTCAATGTTTCTGCTCGTGTCTGCTTTAAACTGGACGATTATTTCATGTGTTTTTGATATTGAGATAGCCCTGTTTTGTTAACTGTTTCATTGATTGATGTATTATCGTTTATTGAGGCTGACGTGTTCTTTCAAAATTTGGCCTATATGCAACACTGAAAGTCAAACTGCTAACAGGTGAAAGGGCCGCCGAGTATATTCCCCACAACAGTTTACATTTGCCTCCTTACGAACCTGAGTATTGGGGAACAGTTGTTGTGGTCACTTCTCTTACCATAGTCCAGATCACAACACTGAAACTTCCCGTTGCACTTCAAGGCTTCATTGGCAGAAAACTGCTGTCTTTTAATGTGAAAAGTTCAGTTATTGAATTGGATGTCACCCCCCCCCCCACCCCCACCCCCCCAAATATAAACTGCTCATTGCTTGTCATGTCCATTTTGTATGTATATATGTGTGTAAAAAAGTGACATACTTGTGAATAAAATGTGAATTAACTCTAAATAGTTTAAAATATGAAGGGCTTTTATAAAATAAAGCCCAGTTTTAAAATATCTTTTAATTTCAAACAGAATACATTGGAATTACTGTTACCATTTTAAGTCACCTTGTGTTTGTAAATCTCATTTTTTCTACTCAGAAACATGAAATCCAAATATTGATTTGTCCATCATGTGATGAGGACAGCTGCTGTCTCAAGAAGAAAACAAACCGGACCACAAGGATTGTGAAACACGAGGAAGAACAAGCTCCACAGTGTGTGTCGTCTTCTTCTACAAGGTAAGAAAAAAAAACCTTTGTGTTTAACTGGTTCATTGCTCATGATATAAAATCAAGATAAATTAGATAAAAAACAGGTTTTTCTCTCCAAGTCTGTTTTTCTCTCCTCATCTGCATGTTACATACATAGAAGCTCGTACAGGTTGAAGGATGAAAAAGAAATGATGATAAAAAGAATTTGTAGTCATTCTTTCCAACAGTCCTCCTTACGTATTAAATATAAAATTTATTGTAATTTATAGTAAGTTGTGATTATGTTTATAAATATGTCATCATTTATGAGGCCTGTAAAGCAACCTTGTTTCTCATGTAAGCAGAGAGCCACTTGAGGGCAGTACAGACCATGTTTTTTACATTCCACATTAGGAAAACCTTTTAAAGCACTGAAGCTCTTCTGGTGACCCAGTACCTCACTCCACATAAGTTCATTTGAAATTTGTCCCATGTACTGCGTATACTGAGAGGTACGCTGTTAACACGTCAATTATTTCTGGTGGCTGAACTATGAATTAGTTAAGTTACTCATATGATGTGCTACTTTTCAGTGCAACTTATCAGCTGACACATGCAGATATTGATCTTAAATAAGCTTAAACAAACCAATAATTTAAACCCATTAGTCCATATCATATAGTGAGTATTGAAAAGCCATTTAGAGGTTATTACTTTTGTGTACAAATTACCTCTAATAAGCAGAGCTACTTATAGGTTAAAGATGTTATCCTGAACATATTAGAGCATAAGTCCTATTCAAGGCGTAAACAAAATGGGCACTTTGTTCCAAATGCAAGAAAAGAAAAGAAATTACAGATAATCTCTGATGCTGTACACCCAGCATCTACCACGAAATTGTGCACTGCTGCACCACAGGTGTGCGAAGTCTATTAATCTAAAGATCTACTGTTCTGGTGACTGATCTGATCTACACTCCTGTGCAGGCATCCTAATGTTACAAGGCCTGTGTTTATGTTCAAAGACCTTGGCTTTTGTGAGGAGATCATATGATGTAAAATGTCTGTTTGATCTGAACTGATGATGTAAGAGGTCGAGCGAGATGCTTTGCTAAGTATATGTTGTGGTTGAACGGTTGAGGTTACTTAACTTGTACCTATTTTTGTTGGATTTGCCTGGCTTTGGTGGTGTGCAGTCTTCACTAATCGAATTTAAGGGACCTTTTTGTACAATTTTGTTATTACCAAACCTTGAAGTGTTCCTTAATCCTCTATATAATGTTGACATTGGCCCTTAAATCTAGTCATAGATGTGATGAATTCGAGTCCATAGCTGACTCACATCAGCTGATATGATGGCTGCTCAGTTAAACATAGACACTGATAATCATGTCAGAGATTTGTCCTGATAACGCTTGTTTGGCGTCATGATAGCTCAGTGGTAACTCACATGCTCTCACCTTTCATGGCAACTGGTGCCTTTGCTGATCTCACATCCTTTAGTTTGACTAAAAGCAAGAGGCAAAATTCAGCTCACAATTATATCAATCCATAGTGTAAAGTTTGAGGAGGACAACAGCTGTCAGCACATGAAGCTGTCATTCGTTCATGAAACATGTAGGTGAAATGACTTTTATCTACTATCATCAAAACTCAAATGAATACTTGTTAACTTTGTATTTTTAGAATAGTCAAAATTTTAATTAAACCACTTTATATGTAGATGTGCAAAGAATAAAATGCAAACAATAAAAAGTGCTAAAAGAAAAAAAAAGTAAAACAGGGTATATGTGTTCATTATGTTTAATTTTCAAATAACTGATGGCAAAATGAGAGTATTTACAAGAAAAAAAATATGTATGATCTGTACAAAGAAATATACATGCAAAGATAAAAAACATAAAAACAAATAGCAAACATGAAACAAATGAAACTGGTAACAAACATGACAAACAATAATGGAAAAAAACCCTAAACTGAGGTATCCAGTCCAAGTTTCCTTGTTTTTAATGGCCTGTGCACACCTTTCAAATAAATAAAAAGGTAAAGGAGGACTGTGATTTCTGTTCCTGGTGGAACCAGTTCTAACATGACAAATCCAAACTGCATGTTCATTCATGTAAAGTTGTTGGTTTTAGTGTAGTGAATGTGTTGTTATTTCCAGAAAAGCAAACCAAAAAAAGTTGGTTAATTAGGTTTAAGTTTTTTGTGTTGTTGTTGCTGCTGTTGTTTTTAATGAGGAAGAGGGATTTATAAAAGAATATTTTGGCAACATGTATCTGTTAAGTTAGCACACAGTTTAGGAAATGAAAACTTTCCAATTCATTTATGTAAATAAAACTACAATGCTTTCCTTTCCTTTTACAGAGTACACTCCTCCTGCATTTTTAGTAATGCACACTGAATTAATTGTGCTCCTCCAACTTAGTGTTTAACTAGTGTAAACAATCATTTCACATGGTCATAGATTACCTAGCTCAAGTGAACATAATCACAATAAACATTTTTTTATTAAGTACTATAAAGCTAGAGCAACTTTGGTGTACCAATACTACAGAGGCATACAGTACAAAAAGTGTTAAATTATTTTTGATCAAACTATAATGATTGTAGATTGTGACCTTAAACCCGGCCTGGCCTGGAAGTCCGAACACTTTAAGATCAAATAAACACAAACTACCAGCAGTGCTTGCAGTACCAAGTACATGCTTTTATCTAGATTTATTACAGATACAACAGATGTCTTCATAAATAGTTGCATAAAATGTTAAAGCCGCAACATTGCACATGATAATCAAACATAACATACAATGAGTGCATTTACAGTAATTTGTCCTCTGTCTCCACATTCACTCTCATCTGATAGGCAATCACTGCTGCCACTGAGGCTGCGACATTCCCATGTTGTCCTGCCCTGAAAAGCAGGAGTCCACTGTGAATGTGAGAGGAAACAAGGCAGAAGTCTATATACAAGGTAAGGCTTAAACTTCTCATATCTGCGCAACACAAGTTTTGTTCTAGGAAAAGCAAATGATGGATGTCTATTGTTTCTTCTCAGACTGGACAGTGCAGCATTGTTACTCGCGAAATGGTCATCATGGTATCTTAGATTAGGTACATTATATAAGCGCAGCCATCAAAAAGCTCTGATCAGACGTATAAATGTCTCAGTAAAGTGAAGAACCTCAGTCACTGTCTCCAGGTGTCTAACAGAGTCCAGAGAAGCACAGTAACTTTCAACTCATGAGCATTTCTACAATAATTCTTGGAAATGCAGAGACAGTACTTTTGTTTGTATACATAGTTTCTATAAGAAAGGGCTGCCTCAAGTCTTTGAGTTACAGTTTTAGTGTAAAAGAGCAAAAACACACAATGTCTGTATCCCTCTAGCAACAAGAGGGAGGGCAGTTTGCTCTCAGCGCTATCACTAGTTTTGCTGCAGCACTTTCTCCTGAAAGCTCTGCGTCTGTGCAGTGGTGTCAAGGCTCGATCAATTGGCTCCTCCTGATCACCTTTAACTCTCGCAAACGAAAATAAATTACTTCATGTTTTTTTTTTGTTAGTTTTTTGTTTTGATTTTTTTTTCTTTTTCACTTAACTACAAAACCTGTTTTGAGTTGAAACCAGCAAGCAGCAGTAGACAAGGGCATCCTTAAATTCAGGGGACTAGTGAGAACTCTGTTTTGTAGGGCTCTGATCGGCTGAAAACCCTCAACAGGTCTCAGGTTAATTGGTGAAAGGACTACAGGACTTTAATAAATCGGATCAGCATTTTGTGAGAGAGGATAAGATCAGCATTTAGTATTTTCTTCCTTTCAAGTCTAGAACCATCAAGATGCTCAATTCCAGAGGAACCTGCAGCCCCCAATCCCTCAACACTGGACAACAAGCTGAAGTCTGTACAGTTCTTCTGGCCTTTGTCTACTCTGATCTGACTGGAGGTGGGCAGAGACTGATGGTTGATGTGGACTTGTGTATCCTGTCCTCTAAACTCGGGGCTGAAGGCGACTTTGGATGAAGCTCCTCACTCCTCCGATGGCCCGGGCATCAGTCTGGTGTTTCCTCCTGTCTATGAAAGAGATGAGGCGGGAGGTGTCCAGGCAGCCCTCTGCTCTGGCCCGACCGTCAGCCGTTCCGGCCTGCAGCCACGGCTCCTGGAGGCAGAGCCCGGCCGGAGGCCTCCTGGATGGGTCGGTCCTCAGGAGCAGGCAGATGAAGTCCCGGGCTGCCTGGCTGACCCCCTGGAAGTAATCCCTGGGAAAGCTGAAGTCTAGCCGGCAGATGTTCAGGCAGGTCTCTTCGGCACTCTCGTCAAGGAAAGGGGAGGCACCGCTTAGCAGCACGTAGGTCACCACTCCCAGGCTCCACAGGTCAGAGGTTAGCGACACCGGCTCTCCAAGGACCAACTCTGGGGATGCAAACTCAGGACTGCCCAGCAGGGGGTGACTGTAGTGGGCGCTGTTGAGCTGGACGGCATCACCAAAGTCTGTGAGTTTGACAGTTGGCTGGCCGCTGGTGCCGTGGGCCACCAGCAGGTTCTCAGGCTGAGAAAAGAGATAACAGTGTCACCATTAGTCTTATACACCAATACATAAAGGACCTTTAACCACCGTGATGGTCAAGAATGTTCCTGGGTTTAGTTGGTTTTGCTGTGTTGTGGTTTTTAACCTAGTTTTTGCTGAGGGGCTCACTAGTTAACTCACTAGTGAACATGCTATAAATTATTCCTTTTCCTTACTTTTATGTCCAAATGTACTATCCTGCTGTTGTGCAGGTAATGTAAAGCTTCTAAAATTTCCCGAAGGTAGCAGGCCACTTTATCCTCCGTCAGATTTCCCCAGCTAACAATGTAGTCGAGCAGACGACCTTGGTCAGCCCTAAAACACAAAAACATTAAAACATCAAATGGATGAAATGCAAAGTTTAGCAGAGCTTATCAAGCAAGTTGTTATGCTATATTCTATTAATCCCATCTCTCTTCTATAGTTCTGTACTCACATTTCCAGGACGAGGGCGTAACTGCTTGCGGTTTCATACGTGTCAATTAGGCTGACTATGTGAGGGTGTTGGAGCCTCTGGAGCAGATTAAGTTCCTGGGTCACCCGGTCCCTCCTCATCAGCTTCTTGTTCACGTGTTTAACCGCCACTGTGCGTTTGGTGCCCCGCTGGTCACAGCGCTTGACAACTGAGAATCGACCCCTGGAGAAGAAAAAAGGACATCAGAGTTGGTCAGTGTACTCGAGATGGCTGTTAAGTTTGATGGATAATTTCAACTTAAAGATGATCTGAGTCAATTTTTTATATCTTTTAAATTCATGTTCTCCTCAGAACTCAACTTCTTTTAAAGAATTGTATAAGTAAAATAACCTTGTATTACTCATATCAGGATGGAAGCACTGCATGTCAATGTTAACTCAGTAATTCTAACACAGAAATGTAAGCAGAGTCTAATACCTGCCCAGCTCAACCACCTCCACGTAGTGAGCCTCATAGTTGTCCTTCCAGCTCACTCTGATCCCATCAGTGGACACAGCTGAGGAGAAAAACAGAAAATTTATGTTCACACCTGCCCAATATAACCACTGTGAAATGACTGATACACTTTATTTGTCCTCTTGCTGCATTCTCACCTAACACTCTGAGGCTGGCTGATGACGCTACACTGCCAAGCTCGTTTGTGGCAACACAAGTGTAGACGCCATCATCCTCTGAGGCTACGCCGATGATCCGCAGTGTCGCCTCACCCGTATCACTGAAATAACAAAACATGATAAATTATATCTGTGAATGTTCTCATTCATCCAGGTCATAGTTAATCTAGGAAAATAAATCGAAGTCAACTGGACTCAGTTATATGTCTGTGAAGACGTTTCGCCTCTAATCCAAGAGGCTTCATCAGTTCATGCTTGTCAGACTGGGCTAGGCCTGTCTGATAAATTGATAAATTATGACTCTAATGATTGCACTCTGCACTATGGAGCACCAATTTTCCTGTTAAAACACAGTCAAAAATAAAACAGTAAGCAGGAGAAATACCTACTGTACTCTGTCTTGCAATGAATCCAAAAATGTGCACCAATACTCTGTTTTCTTACCTGTAGGTGATGCTGAAGTGTCCGTTGTTGGTGAGGTTGCTCTGGTTGGGTCCCTTCCAGGTGACAGCAGCCCGCGGTCGACCACAGACCTTACACCTGAGGGTGACGCTCTCTCCGTTGTCACATGTCACATCACTCAGAGGTACAAGGAACTCAGGCGGAACTGATCAAGTAAAAAGTCAAAGGTCGAGTGTGAGATCTTTTAAAATTCATCAAGAACCACTTAAATCAGTCTATCAGTACTTTTTCAATAATGTATGGGATTGTTAATGTGTTTATGAAGGGTCTTTTTTTGGTCTCAAACACATTTTGACATAGGAACACTTACCATCATAGATGTAGTTTGGATTTAGAAGCTGAAAAGAACAAACATAACATGTCAGAGGGAACCATGCACTCTGGAGCAGAAACATGAGTTAATAACAGTAAAAGTATGTCCTCAGATGACTAAGACTCACCTTTACAGAAACTTTATTGGCTAAGCCATCTCTGGACTTCCTGTAACCGTTTTCCAGCTTGGTCTCTTTCTTTGCCTCCTTCTCCTTCTTCTCAGACTTTTTACGAATGCGCAGGGACGTGTGCCAGGATGAAGACTTCCTACTGAGACAACAAAATGGATCGAGTCAAATCAAACTGTGTAACTCAACAACTAGGTTAGTGCCAAGATGTTTACTAAATCACCACATGTATTGAACTGATGTTGGCCTTATTTTTAAAGTTATATCAGGCCAACTTCCCTCAACTAATGTGAATAACACTTTTCGAAGTTAAAGAAATTATTTCTCTCATCTCTTTTATCAGAGCTCTTACTTGATTGATCCCTCGGCACAATCGGGGACGATAGCCGAGGTGTGTCCCAGCACAAATCCGGGGATCCAGCCCTCGGCGGCGGGGCCCTGCTCGGTAGCCGCCCTGAACACCAGGAACATATTTTGCTGGTTGCTGGCCAAGATCTGGACCACCTCGCCCTGAATGACGCTGATCTCATCTTCCTTCACGGCCATGTAGTCCTGGGTCACCAACATGGTGGATACGCTACTGCTGCTGCTACTTTCACTCTGCACCACAGGTAGGAATCACAGAATTGAAAATATAAAACTTCATTGTAGTAAAACATCAGATCACACAACTTGTAACTTAACTTCGAGCAGGAATTAGTTTCTATACAATGCTGATTCGCACAGACAGGTTGAAACTGCTACGTTTGGTAAAAGCAGTGAGAGAAAAGGATGACATAGAGGTCAAATGTTGAAAATAGAAGTTTCATTAATGTCCGCTTGATTAAGTCTTCAGAAAGGATTAGAATGATGTGCAAGAAAGACTAAAAATCAGCAATTCATTGTTTTCTTCTCGGAAAGAAAAAAGAATCAGGTGAAGAAAAGCAGGTAAAGATGAAGATTTCCAATTCACTCGTCTTTGTTCTGCAGCTCCAGGCAAAAATGACAGCAAGAAGGTTAGATTGAATGAGAGGATCTCAGACAAGTACGTTTGTAGGCAAACCACAAACGTCAGAGGTTAGTTGCAAGGAAAGTATATTTCAGTGATACACCATTAGGAAAGCAAGAGGTGAAGGACGGCCCAGAGGAAGTCAGGTGTTAGTAAAAGCTTTGAGTTAGGAAATCTAGAGACAGCCTTGAAAGGAGATCACTGAAGAGCTGACTGAGGTCAATTAGAGAGGTTTTGAACCTGAAACATGTAGACAGTGGAACTTGTGCTAGGCAGTGTCTTCAGAAATTGTTTTTAGATAGAGAAGATGATGTTGTTGAAGAGCAGTGAAGGTTGTCAGATGTGTGGCAGTGGACAGATTAGTAGAGCTGGCTGCAGCAGAACAGGAGACAGCAGGCAGACAGGACAGTCCTCCCTCTGCTGCAGTGTTAGTCGGTGCACCATGGCACAGCAGCTTGGAGTCTTACCCCGTTACTCTGGGTGGACTGGATGGACTGCTCGCTGGCCGATGAGCACGTACTCATGCGGTCGGCTTCCTTGCTGTGTGTGGAGTGTCTGTGGGTTTGGTTCCCAGATCCAGAACCAGTCTGAATCTGGTTTGAGTTCTGACGGACTGGAGTCTCTCCTGCCTCCCCTGGGAAGGTGAAGGAGCCAGGCCGGCTGGCTGGAGAGCCCGGCATGGAGCTCCAGAATCCAGATCCGGACTTCTGGCCTGGGCTTGGAGGGGGAGGAGGGAGGCCATCCTTGCCAAAGGCAGGTGTGGCCAGGGGCGGGGCCATAGGGGACACGGCTCCTGGCCGTGGTTTGGAAGTAGGTGTAGAGGGCAGGGGCCCAACCGTGGCACGGGGAATGGGGGCAACAGTGCTGGCAGGAGTGAGGATCTGGACATGGTCATCTGTGTTCTGGATGGGACGCTTGCCCTGTGGGCTACCCCCTGGAGGGATTAAGGGAGCGGGGACAGGACAAGTGGACGAACCTGGATCATAAGTGAGCAAAACTCACATCTTAATCACATCTTTCATTTTGCCACACAAAACAAAGTTCACTATTAGATAGACTTCATACCTGACATCTTGTTGGGGCCATCGGGGTCGGCCCCGGGGTGGTGGCGAAGGGGCTGGGGCAGGCGGGATGGCTGGGGAATCCTAGAGGGCCGACGTGAGCCACCCTGAGGTCCTGAAGGGATGGTGCTACTCTGGGAGTTTCCACCTCCAACTACAGGGGTTGCACTGGACCCACCGCTGCCTCCAGCTGGAGCTGCCATGCTGGACACACATGACCCACCGCTTGCCCCAACATGGTTCCTCTGATACTCTATTGGTGAGGTCAGAGCTGTGATAAGGTACAAGAGAGACAACATGGCCATAGAGCAAACAGTTCCTTTTACAAAAACTTGTCCCCTGTCTGCGTTTGAGTGGATAACTCTACCATTGAGGAAGTTGCGTTGGCTTTCAAGTATCTGGCTGATCTGAAGGGTCCAGACTTCACGCACCCCTGGGTGGGAGGAATGAAGCACAAAGGACTCCACCGCGCTGTTGGTTGACCGAGATGTAAGAATAAACTTACAGGGGTCGCCTTCTATGTTCTCCTCTAGACCCAAACAGCTCACCTACAGGAAACAAAAGAGAGAGAGATTTGTTTTATATCACAGTCAATTAAAGTAAATTCTGAACTTTAACTGTTTTGTCAGTTCATCACAATTCATTCATTTTTTTACCAGCTACAAAGATTCTGATGAATTACATGACTATCAATAGAAAAATTTAAAAAAAAGTTCCCATAAACAGCAATAAAGATTCTGTCCCTGTTGCAAAATATAACAGTCTTGTATTTGGCTTTAATGTTACTTTAAGTGCTTTATCTACATTTGTGTTTTCATTCATAGATGTAATGCTAGTACCTGCCCTTAAAGAAGTCCCAGTCTTAATAATTTTTCACAGGCTGCAGTTTCTCCACCAGAGGGAGCTGCAAGCCTTTCAAATCAAAGCTAGTCATACATCCTGAATTCCACTGGCCTTCACTAATAATGTGATAGTGCACATTACTGCCCCTCTTATCTGTTGGTTACCTTGATGCTGTTCTTGTAGAGAAAGCCTGGCAAGGAGAAACCTTTCTTCTTGTCAAGGGGCTCGCTAAAGATAACCAGCTGCTCAAAAAGGAAGACTCTCCTCTCTTTCATCCGGCCGAGCACACTGCCCTCTGGGTCACACACCATGAATGTGTCCTGCAGCAAAAGGCGGCCCTGAGCCACAATCTTCCCCTTGAAAGAGAGAGGATCAGGTTTAGGAGGAGAGAGATGAAGTGATGTGAGGTAACAAGCAGTGCACAATGTATGTGTTGATCAGTGTAGCACTGCTTTCATTCATAACTAAATGTGATTTCTTACATCAAATCCCTGAAGCCGGCCGACATTCATCATATCGTTACACCTTTTTGGCACGATGCACATGACCTCAACTGCTTTCTGCAAGAGTCACAGATGACCAAAGGGTTGACAAGGTTGCTACACACGTTTTGTCTTGATTTTGTGAGCAATCAAGTGTAATTGCATCATCTTACCTCCAGCTCCACAGACTCCAGTCCAGCCTTTTTAGAGTGTTTAAGGAAATCCTAATACAGAAAAAGAAATATAAGTTAAGCCTCAAAACACTTAAAAATCAATGTAGATTATAAGTAGCAGAGATGTGTATTTATGAAAGGAATACACTCTTCAATAATTTGAATGCCTCATGTTAAGATTGCAAGATGAGTGAAGGAGGGGTATAAGTGGTAGCTTAAGTTGTGGCGCCCTCTGCTGTAATGCAACAAACCAACCTTAAGCAGCAGCTGGTACTTCATGATCCTCTGGACTGGCTTGATGAGCAGATCTGAGATCTGTAACCTGTGTCCTAGCCGCTGCTTCAGGTCCTACAAAGTCAGAGGGTTAAAAGTTACTTGAGAGTGCTGTTCGGCTGTTTGCAGTATGGAACTCATATATGTCTCAGAAGGTAAGATCTTCAATGTAATGGGCTGATACCTCAAAGTAGGTGTCAATGTACTCTGAGACGATGTGCTCTGACTTGGGCTTGTTTTGACAGTAAACCACATACATGTTTAGTCTCCGTTCCTGGGATACAGAAAACGTACAAAATTACAACATGATAATACTAATTCGAGTATTACAAACAATGGAGAGGTTGCAACTTCACTGTTGGCGAACCTGTTTGAGAAAGAGAGGTCCCAGTCTGTCAGGGTCCTCCAAGCATTTCTCCAACTCCCCAAGAAAGAAGCTGAAAGAGACAGAGAGTAACAGAGTGGAGTAAGCTACTGCGGGAGTGAATCTGAACAGGAAAAGTGCTGAACTTTCCACACGTGCGCGTCACATACTCTTTGTGCCAGTCGTAGATCTGATGAATGTTGCCAAACACGATTTTGTCTTTTCCCTTCATGTCATCAGGGACACCCTCCTCCCTCATCCGGCTTATGTAGCCCTTATGAGGGAGACACACATTAATGCTAAATTACACCAGGGAGTATAAAGTGTAGCACATTAATTCTAATACTTTCAGAGGAATTTTAACTATTAGCTGAGACGACTAAAGAAACCAAAAACTTAAATATTTTTCAGATACATCAGCAATGTGATATGTAACCAATTAGGCAGCTGATTAAGACTCAACACACCTCCACCACCAGGCCGAGGTCTCTCACATAATCTCTCTCCGTCTCCACCAACTCCAGTAAAACATAACTACAACAAAGAGAAAACAAATGTTTGACTTAAAATTGAATGTAGAAAAAGTCACAGACTTCCCAGAACACTCAGCACATGTTTGCTACATAGACGTAAGCATACTGTCTTTTCTTCAAGATGCTGGTCCTGCGTTCATCCATCTCTTCGATGGGGGAGGAAGAAGAGAGGAGAGAGTTGTCAGAGGGGTTGAAGGAGGGAGAGCTGCTGTCTCCTTGTTCCACTGACAGCGAGCTGGGTCTGTCCTCCAAAGCCTGCCCCAGGGAGAGACACAGGGTGTGTGAGGCAGAGCACAAAAAAGAGTCAGAACTTTTACGTCTGTTTAAATTGAACAGAAGCATGAATCCACATAATGCTGCTTTGGCAGGTAACCAAGCCACCTCTGTGACATGTACATGTCAGCATCATCAGGCCGTCAGATAATAATTCTGATTCTTCACCAGAGGCCTCTCTGGTGAAATGTGTGAAGATTTAAAATTGTAATATCTTGTAAGTTGATGTTGAAACTGATTGAATGATCAAATGTAACTTTTGTGGACAAGATAACCATGGCCAAAGACCTCCATGTACCAAGTGATAACTGAGGCTTAATTTCTTCTCATTTTACTCGGTTATCCTACCATCTTGCTTTTAACCAGCTCCTCGATGGCGCTGACCAACTCAGCAGCACTGGGCGTCTCTGAACTGGACGGACGGACCGACAGACGAGAGGAGGTCTGTGAAACAATAGATGAAAGGATTGAGAGAGGAAATAAAAGAGCATTAGAACCCAATATGGCACAAAATCTGCTAGCTCCTAATCTGCTCTTTGGCTTGTGTCAATACAACTCATCTAATCGTGACGTTTAAGGTAAAGAGACTATAGTGTAGAATTTATTCAATCAGTTATTTAAATACATCTAATAAGGCTGTTTGATAGAATAATTTCTTCATCGCTAAAAAAGACAGTAAATACGTGTAATATCTTTTTGAGAGAAAAATCTCATTAAACTCACAAATATGAACTTACATGTACTAAGTTGAAATTGTCCATAAGTGCAACCAAATAGCTAATTATTATTTATGGTAATAATTCAAGCCCTGGATAGGCTTTAATGATTTTAAGTTTTGGTTTAGAATAATTTGAAGATGAGCTTTTGCTAAGCTTATTTTTTCTTAGTGTTGTTTTAAGTGCATGTTTAATTTTAGTTCTTTGAGTGAGCAATGACTTGAAATGTTGGTTAAATGTTCAATGCTGTAATCTGAAGAGATCCACAAGTGAAACCCCAGTGCTGGGGGTTTGTATCTTTAGGGTCAAAGAAAGTGAAAAATATATGAAATCTAAAATAAAACCTTAAATGAAAAGGTAAAAAACATGAGGCTGAAAAGTGGAGTGAGCAAAATGAAATGAAAAGTCAGAAGAAGGGAATGGGGAGAAGGTTGGGGGAGAAAAGATGTTTGAATGGAAGATGTTTCTACTGCTTTCTCAGGTGGTGATGATGAACAGCCTTTGAAATAAAGAAAGGATGCCAACAGAGCGAGAATGGAAGAAGGTTTGTGCATGTATGTATATATAGTTGAGGAGACTCTCACCCTTGCTGTGCTGTGCTTCAAGACTTTCCCCAATTAGGTTTTCTGGGTGAGGCTGTGTGCCCTTCTGGCCTCGCCAGCGTTTAGAGATGCCAATTACTCGCATGGGTAATGAGGTTAACGCACAGAGGGTAAAAGGGAGATGAGGACGAGCGGGCAGGGCGGGTGGGGAGGGGGGTCGGAGGATGACTTGGACAGGGGGGGGCTTTTGAATTTTCACCTCAGTGTAGGGTCATATTTAGTTTATTATCTCCAGGAGAACTGCAAGGCAATCATACCGACTTTCATCCAAGCATTCACACTGACGACTACTTGTTTCTTTTATACCTCACCAACCTTTTCCCAACCTATCGGTGAAAAACATGCAAAGAAAAGCTGCAGTCCAGTGTTATTCCATCAGGCTCAATGCATTACAAAATTCAAAATTCCTCATAATACAAGGAAGTTGGCGCAAATATCTGATCTGCACTGACACAGACAGAGAAAATCTCCACTTTGCCGTTTGGAGTAAAGAGCAATGTCCATCCTTTCTCAAGTTACATATCACTGAAACACTCTAACTCATCTTCCAAGTGTTTCTGAATTACACTAGTGTGTTGGAGAAAGAGGGCAGAAAGTTTAAGTCAAAGAAGTGAAACTAAAAGAAGAGACAAAAAAAAATCAGCACTAAAGAAATTAAGGAATGTGTAAGAGTTCAGAAAAATACAAAAGTTTGGCACAGTGACTCTTAGGGACAGAAAGCTGATTTTTCTAGAAAGAAGAAAGTTGAGCCTAAAGAAGCTACTAGTTTCATTTTTCTCTCAATCTACAAACTATGTGAGGAACCCAAAGAAAAAGGCTTTAGCAAGTAGCATTTTAAAGCTGAAGAGGGGGAAGAGAGATATTTGAAGAACTGACTTAGGTTAGAGACAGAGGGGGAAGAGCGGGGCATTTCAGATGGAGAGGTATGGAAACTGAGACAAAGCAAAGACAGGACATAAATCAAGGTAATGCTACAGCATGGCAAACAGCAAACGATACAACCAGGAAACAAAACAAAAGAGAAACAGAAATTAGTGTCAGAGGAGTCTCCACTTCAGTCGAGGAGGAGACTCTGAGTGCCTGAAACTTTGTCATTGCTTTCTGCTTTCGAAGAGTAGGAAGAATATGATGCAACATGCCAAGATAAAAATGTTGTGCAATAAAAAAACTAAAATGTCACTTAAAAACTGTGTCAGGAAATGCTTTTTTGGGGAAAGTGGGAGACTGAAATGAGTACAAATGTAATCTAAAATAACTAAATATAAAAAATGAAAGAAAGAGACCATACAATAAGTGTTAAATATGTTTTTTAAATCATTGAGCTAACAGAAATTGTTACCCTGTTTATATATCTAAAAAAATACATTTTTATAGTCTAAAAATATGAACATGATGTAAGATCAATTAGAAATTAACCTTTTTCTATTTTAATGTCTTTTTTACTTATACTATACTAACCAGAGGGTCAACAAGCCCCAACAAAGGGCTTCTTTAGTTGACGATATGATCAGCATTGGCTATAATATGCAGAAATACTGCACAGCTCAATATGTTATGTACTTTAAGGACCAGGGATAAAAAAGTGCTTCTCTTTAAACAAGAAAAGGTGACAAGGGGTGAAAAATAAGGCATTTCTCTTGGATTTTCTGAAATAGCACTGGGCAATAGTACCAATCCAATTTACATATATATTCATAAATAAATTGGATTGGGCTAATACATTTAAACTTTAAAGCTCCTACTACATGTCAGAAAATTGTGGGAAACAAATCATAAGTGTTCTGTGAAAATACTGTATGAAATGGGTGGAGAGCGTTAATGTTTATCTCACTATCTTTAGATAAAAAAAACTTTACATAGATTGTAGATTATATAAATACCATCTTTGTTAAAATTCAGAGGGGATATCAGTTTGTGTTTTGGTCCCAAATTGTTTCTCCTGCTCCCAGTGTCCCCTCTGCTTATCATCTTTGCCTGTCTGCCTCATTTTCTCTTCTCTGATCTCTTTTTTGTCCTCACTGTGACTTTCTCACTCTTCTCACCTTGTCATCCTGTGAGTCTGGCTGGAGCAGGCTGTGCTGCTGGATGGCCATAGGTGGAGGCAGAGGTACTGAGTCAGCGCCCTCCTCTCCCTCCTCCTCTCCGCAGCTCTGCATGCCTGAAGAACTGGATTTGGACAAGGTGCCGCTGGACAAGCCCTCATTACGAACCCTCTGCAACACATATTGATGACAAAGCAAAGGTTACACCATGACACTTTCAAGAGCTGCTAAATGGATAGAGAGCAACACTGACGGGGCGAAGCACTGTGCATCCACCCACCTCCTCCACAGTCTCATCCTGAGGTGTAGCGGCACTGTCGTCGGAGTCTTTCTGGGACCCCATCGTCATCTCCCCACTCTTCCTCACCTCCCGGCTCTTCTTGTGCTTGTGGGCCAGCTTCTTAACATGGCCGTCTGCTTTGCCGCTGCTTAGTCGACGCACTGGGCTGGTGAGCCATTTCCGCAGGGTGTTACCTAGGAAACAAGCCAAACAGACCCAACTCAGTTTGCTGCTGCATGGAGGAGTTTTTTTTTTTAAGAGCCAGCTGGCCAGTTGAAAAGCAGAGGGGCATATTCCTCCATAAACCCTTCACTTGAAAGATTCTCTCTACTTTCATCAGTAAGCTGTCATCTTATTTGTATAAAATACAGAGTTCAGTTTTACCAACTTTCTGTCATTCACTGGGATTTTTTCAAGTTCAAAACAGCATAAGAACATACGACTCAAATGAACTCTTATTATGCTCTGATAGGAGCACTCTGATGTTACTTGCTATTCTTAAGTGGATGCAGTTGTTAGAATACCTGGTCGCTTCGGTCCTGGCGAGGTGTGGGAGCTGATGCCGTGACCAGGCTGCAGCGTTGCAGATGACCCTGGCATGATGGAGTCATTGCTGCACACTGACAAAGTGTCTATGGAGAATAAAGAGTGATGTTATGGTATATATTTTGCTCAACAGTGCAGATTTATACACATCATCTCAATAAAAGCATGAAATTCCTTAAGAACAGAACATGTGTCCCTGAAATACAATAAAAATGGCACCTTTGTGGTTGAAGATGCCCTCCATCTCCATGGAAGACCTGGAGTGGGCGATGCACAGCATGGAGCAGGGCACCAGACCCTCTAGGGCAGGGGAGCGGTCTGTGGTCCTGACCAGGCACCAGTCTGGCCTTTCGTGGCAGCGCTCCAAGACCTCCACCGTCTGACCACGCCGCACAGTCAGCTCGTTGCTGTTGCTGGCCATGAAGTCGTGTATCACCACAGTCAGCTCACAGCCACCGGAGAGCTGAAAAAGAGAACAATCAGGATTGGAATCAAGCTAAGCTGACAGTATTCTTCCAACCGCATAGGAGTCATTTATGGCCACCAGTGTTCGTGTGTGTGTGTGTGTGTGTGTAGGCTCACCTTGTCGCTGTCCAGTGTGTTCTGTGAAGTCCGGGAGGCCAGAGAGATGGTGTCTGGTTGGCTGCTGCCTTCACCCTGACTGTCCAGGTCCTCTCCATCCCTAACAAACACACACACACACGCATTATCAGCAAAAGGTTTAAGTGTTTCTTGAGGTAAGCATAATGAACTCTGGAGTATATGTAACTGATCTGATGAAAAACAAAGCTCTATAAAGCCCATTACCTTCGCCCCTTGTGGTGCTTGGTTGTAGTTGGTTTAGGAATATGAATGGGCTCCTTGAGCGCTCCTCTCAGGTGAATGGTGCGCTCTTGAATAACTTCCCTGATGTGTTTGATCCAGTCCTGCTTGTTCTCAATGCTTGAAGCCTGTTTTTTCAATTATGTAAGAAAAAAAGTTTGAGAAGTCAAAAGTTGTTGAGAAAAAAAACATCCTTGTGAAATTCTTGGTTCACTCTGTATGTTTCACACAAGTCTGAATTTATTTCTTATCACACCTTATCAACTGAAGAATTTATTTTGAAAACTAATAGTCTTTGGATTACTGAGGGATTTTAGAGAAATTTTTATTTGACCAAAATCTGTTTGCTGTATTTCTTAAGGAAACTTAACAAAACAAAATTTCCAAGCCAAGTTTTTGTCGACCTCTACAAAGGAGCGATTGAAAGCATCCTGACTGGAAACATCATGAACTGGCATGGGATGTTAACGGCCCAGGACAGGAAGTCTCTGCAACGAGTGATTAAAACTGCCCAAAATATCATTGGTACCCATGTACCAAGTATCAGTGATATCGGGGAGGTGAGGTGCCTGCGCAGAGCCAAAAGGATGCTAAAAGACAACACCCACCCACCACAGTCTGTTCACCCTGCTGCCATCAGGCAAAAGATACAGAAGTATCCGCTGCCGTACCACCAGACTACAGAGCAGCTTTTTCCCTCAGGCTGTGAGGCTTCTTAATGCACCATCTGCACTCCTCCATGTTTAATAATTGTATTTTATTTTTTATACAATCAATTAATCAATCAAGAGGGAACAACATTTTAATTAATAAACTTCCTTTTATCCTTGTCTATCACTGCAACTAATTATGTAGTATTTTCAGGTAATGATTAACCATTTATCTATCTTATTTTAACAGTCAAGGCTAAATGATTTAACAGTTTACAAATGACCTTTAGCCAATTACTTTATCTTTTTATTCATTATTTTTAACAAATCCATTGGACTGGTTACCTTCAGCTGCATTTAAAGTTATTCATACATTCAACATCTTTAGCTTTCATCCGTTATGTTAAGCAAGTAGTTTCAAACTTTTATGCATTATTAATTTTCTTTTTTTTGCAGCCACACTCATCGTCCATTTGAAAATGTAGGTTACTTGATTTTTTTTTATGAATAAATCATTTTTGTAAGTGACTCAGAAGTAAATTATACTGTATTTTGCATATACAGAAAACTCTGCTCTTCTTCTCTCATCATCCCTTTCTTCGGCAGCATCCCACTTAAAATCCCCCCTAAAAATCCCCCCTTGTTTACTCACGGTACATACAATCTCTCTACGCGCACCCCTGGCAACTCATGATTTATCCCCCAGGGTACAAGAACAGCTAGTTGACAATCACTGTCCTATTGTATTTATTTTTCAGCCCCCCAGCGATTACAGTGGACTGAAGTGTGCTTGTGCTTTTGATCGAATGTGCTGTTTTTGAACATTGTGTAGCTGTTGTTCATGAAGAACTGCAAGGATAAGAAGTGCTAAGAGTTTGTGTTCAGACTTGTGAGAAGCAGCTGAGGGCTGTGTTGTAGGACAGTTTGTACTCACCATCGCTCCGTGTTTGGATCCCTGACTTAGCTTTGAATTTGAAATATAAAATAGAGAATTTCACTGGTTTGGTTTTAGAAAACATGACAGTTTTTATGCTGACAACATGGTTTGACATGATAGAAACGTACAACACTGATAATCTGCCTTGACAGAGGACCGTGGGCCAATTAGACTTGTAGCAGATTGTAATGGATGGTGTGTGTGTGTGTGTGTGTGTTTGTGTGTGTGTGTGTGTGTGTGTGTACGTGTGTGTACGTACTTGTGCAGTTAGTAATAAGACAGTTTATTCACAATGCACATACCACATGACTGCTTCTAACAGCGGTTAGTTTGGTAGTTGACATGTATCATAAATCTTTAACGCTAAGATTTAACCGTGAATTTGTGGGTTCATGGATTTTGGCTTAATGCTGCTCCAACGACTGACGCTAATTTTAAACCATCTGTATCAGTATTCAACTGGAAAACACAAAGAAAACATTTAAAATACACTGACAGAGCTAAATAAATTGAAACTGAATAGGATAACTAGTCATATATTTCTTGCACGCCGCCATTCAAATCATTATAGACCTTATTTCTCTGCAAGAGAAATATGCTACTCGTCACTTTGATAAAGTGGCTTAGAGCCAGCATGGGAGATTGTAGGCGTTAAGGGGCTGAATCAATGTCAGCAGCGTCGGTGGAAGCATGTCAGCCCACAGAGAGATAAGAGATACAAACATCCACAGAAAACACAGCCCCAGATATACAGATGTGCCTGTGTTTGTTAACAAATGGAACGAAGCAGAATCCAACCAGAGGACAGAGGCTGGCAGAGAGAGAGAGCCAGACAGAGGACAGAGAGAAAGAAGACAGATATCAAGGGGACAGAAGAGGAGAGTTTGTGACTACAGAAAGCCTCTCGGGAGTTACATGACCTTGAAGCCGCTCATGCAATCAAACAAGACATCAGAGAGATGAGCATGTCTGAAGAAAGGGAAGAGAGAGTTGAGAACAGAGAAAAGGAGAGAGATAACTTGGTTGGACTGATACAAAGATTTTCTGGCTCATTTGGTCATCTTTGCCTTTTTTTCTAAATCAGATTTCAATTTATCAGTGACATCCAGGACATTAATATGGAAGTTAGCTTGATTATATATTTATTAAACGTGTTTTCAAAAATGTTATAATTTTCAGTGTCGCCCTTTTAAATGAGAAGACTTGTAGTCCTCTTAAAAAATCATATCAGTCAAACCTTAAAAAAGAGATTTAAGAGGAAACAGATGAGAGGAGATGCGTTTTACCTTGAGCACAATCTTGTTGTCAGAAGTCGGGGTGCGTCCCACCCATAGAGCAAACTTACAGGGGTCACCTTCAACATGCTCGGTCACCCCCAACTCTGATGTCTGTGAGACGGGAAGAATGAGTCATCAGAGGTGTCACAGGTGAGCCATGTTGTCTTTTTAAATATTGACTTTGTCACTGCAGTGCCATGGCTATCTGAAATACTTTGCCTCAACATAAAGAATTTTCTATTTCTTAACATTTGAGACTCAAGATTGTCTCAAGTGATTCCAGAAGTGGCAATTAGATTTAGTTTTGAGATTATTTTATTGTAAAGTAAAAACACTAGAGCTGAAGAAATGAGAAACTGAGCGACATGAATGCTAATTACGTCACTTACTAATCAAACTTTTCAAAAACTTCTAAACACTCAGAGGCCTGATTGGCTCTTTAAATACAATGTTTTTAATTCAGTCAAAGTAGTTAAGAAAAGAAAAACATCTAAATCAAACAGATTTCATCTTGCATCTTCCACCATCATCTACTTACAAAGAGTTTGCTCTTGTAGATGTATTTGCTCCTGCCGTTTGAGTCCTTCACCTCCTTGCTGAAGACAAGAGACATCTCGAAGAGGAAGAGGTGGCGCTCTCGACCCTTGCGGATCAGAGTCTTTGGATCCCACACCTGGAATGACTCCTGGAGGATGAGCTCGCCCTGGGACTCAATGTTTTCATCAAAACCTGGAAGAAGCAGAGCGCTATCAGCATGACAGTCCTCCACAAAAACATGTTGCCTGATTTATGAAGAACTGCAACACGATCGATCGTCAGTAATGGAATGTGTGTGGTAATCACCTTCCAGCATCGAGAGGTGCATGGCGTCGTTGGCTTTCTTGGGAACACTGAGCATCACCTCCAGGCCGTCCTTGATCTCTCCTTTACCTTCTTCGCAGCAAGTCAGCAGCTCCTACACGGCCACACAAACACGCAGACACCATGACAACAAGGAACAACGCAGGCGGCCGCCACAGCAGTGAGATTCAGTCGGTGTGTTACCTTCAGCAGCAGCTGATACTTGGTGATCCTCTGCACAGGCTTGATCAGGTAGGAAGAGATGGTGTTGGCCAGCCGATGTCTCTGTTGAATCTCCTGCACACAGAAGAACGGCCATGTGGTCAGATGTGATTAACAAGGACTGTACAGTTTCCTTTTAACCACCACAGGTCGTACTCACATCAAAGTAGTTCCCAGCATGCTCCAGGATGAGCTGGGTGGAGTCTGGTTTGTTCTTACAGTAGTTCACATACATCTGGAACTTATCAGCCTTGATGAAGAGAGAAAGATGATACAGTGATTGTAATTAGAAGCTGAAAGACAATCAGAGTTAACTGTACATTGAGATCAAGCATGTTTTATGAACCTGCAGGTTATCAATCAGAACTCTGTGACCTACACAAGAAAAATCTTTTTGCTTAACATTAAGGGTTTGAGTATATTAATGCCCATCAGTACATACCCATGTGACGAAGCAATGTCCAACATCCTCTGGAAGCTGCTCGTATTTCTCCAGCTCTTTAAGAAAGATGCTGACCAAACGAAAAATAAAGGATTAAAATGTAAGAAATGGCTAAAGCACAGAAGCTTTAGAAAATGAACAGTGGAACTCTGAAACAAAAAACCATCTTTGTTTACCTAAAGTTTTACATAAATTGCACACTAACTTCAGTCCTTTTGTGTTTCTTACTTATGGTGGAATTCATAGAGGTCCTGCATGTTTCCAAAGATGATGTGCTCCTTGTTGATGATTCCTGGAGGAATCTCCTCAACTCCACTGGTCATCTCCCAAAGGTAAGTCTGCACGGAGATAAGAAGGCAAGATGAACGACAAAAACAACTGAACACTTCAGGTCTCTAATACATGTTCAGATTTTGTATGGAAAGTTGTTGCACAACTCTGGCATGCAGCGGGTTCACAGTGGTGGGGTGTTAAGCTGGACTTACATCCATGCACTCCCGCAGGTCTCGCACGTAGGCTTTTTCTGTCTGAATCAGCTCTGCCATTATGAACCTAAACACACAAAGACACACACAAGCACAAAATTAGCAACTGTCATACTGTCCTAATCCACAGAATGATATAACACCAAAAAGTGGCGTCTTCATCCTGTCTACTGCATCCATTAACTCTAATGAATAATGAAAGAGTTACAGGCCATAAAACTGGGTCATAAACCAGCCATGAATGACTGAAATCATGCTCATGATTTGTGCTGCTCGTATAATGTGGATTCATGTGAGGCTTGACTGTTGTGTCTGCAGTTCTCATGCTGGCACAGCAAAGAGGCTGATGTATGAAGGAGGTCGGACTCACGTAAATCCATCATGTACATACATTCACCCTGAGTTCACCCCCCCACCAAGAGCCTCTTACAATTCTGAGTCTGAAGGGGTCCAGTTTTGACATTAGTGTTGATGAGAACAATGACGTGCAATAATTGAACCGCTGACCCTCTAATAGCAGACTACCTTAATTAGCACGAGGCTGCTCTGCTGCATATTTTTAGCACTGAGCCAATAATTTAATTACCTGTCCTTTGGGGCAGTAAAATATGAAAAATGCAGTAAAAATGCTGAATAGCTACCATTTGTTTGGTTAGCAGGCAGAGCACGTACTGTACAGGAGCGGAGCTTTCAGCTCAGCAGGCCAAATGCTTAACAGTTTTATAAACCCTTTTTTAAATGAGCAAAATTTTTCTAAACTAGCAATTTTAATAACCACTTTGCTTTCCCAAAAAAGACTTTCATGTATCTGTAGCCCTTTCTCTTTTTAATCTAACAGTACAAGTACGAAGGAAATGGTGACTTACTCCTTTCTGCGTGCTGACTTCCGTTTCTCCTCATTTAGCTCATGAGCAGCATCTCGCAGCTTCACTTCTGACCCTGGAGCCGTGGCTGGGATGATGTCCAGCTGCAGATCCTTGCTCTGGCACAGCGACAAAATAAAGATTTAAGTGATTTTGAAGAGACCGATTGTAAATTACCTCACTTTCTTCACCTATAACCCCCAACCAAAACACCACCACTCACTGCCTTGTTAGAGTCTGAGGAGATGCCCAGGGCTTTCTCCAGGCTGCAGCGGTACTTGTCCATGCGCAGGGAGAAGTCTCTGTAGCGTTTGTCCACAGCTGTCACCCATTTTTTGATCTCACCAGCATGACTGTGGCCTTTCTCGCAGAAGCCGTCAGCCAGCTGGATCAGCAGCTTCACACGCTCCTTAGTTTGCTAAAGGAGAGGGTGAAGCAGAGTGTTACACGCACACGTAATACAGCGCGTACTGCGACATGCTTGTTTTTGTGCTTGTGCATGAGGGAAACCTTGGCTGTGATGTGAAAGTCTTCGTGCTCTTTCAGTAGCTCCTGTGTGTGGTGGATACTCGAGCCAGTGGAGGTGTGTGTGGACAGGTAAAACTCCCCAGTGTCATGGATCCACTCCAGAGCCTGACACACAGGACATATGTATTTTCACATCACATGACATCAGAGAGCAGTGTATTTGCAGCAGTGTGTTGAAACATTACTGAAGCACTGCAGAGTTCTTTGTTTCATGTACCTGTTTGGCGCTGCGTTCAAACACCACATACTGCTGACACTGGTCCAGCCGGCGTTTCCTCATGGTCCAGAAGTGGAGAACCCGATTCTCTCTCTGAAGCAGCTCATTAAGAATGTCTTAACACGATAGAAACACAGAAAACAAAATTCAGCTTTTTGACAGGCCTTCCACTAGCATTTTGACAAGTTAGTTAACGTTGAAGGACTCTGGTTAGCATGTCCAAATAACTAATAACTTCAATATGCTATTGGTTATTTATTCAAATGTCATTTGGAGGAATGCTTAAAGAATGCTTAATAGTTCATGTTTATCATCAGTGATTTCTTTCTCCTTATTAATATCACAGTTATCAACAATAAAATCATTTCATCACAATTCTCCTTAAGCAAGGTATTTTTGGGCTATTTGTAACTGTTTTGCAATATTTTAGAGTATGCAAGTATTCCATTTCAGCTGTGTGTTTTGACCATTTATCCATTAGGTTACTTTTAGCTGACAATGGTAGCCATTTATGGTAGCCATTATTTTAAGCTTACTGTTTTGGCAATACTTCCTAGGAGTTCTTTAACCACACATCCAATATTTCAACTAACCTCTCTGCTAGCTTGCCAACTAGTTTTCAAACACTGTCAGTACCAGCATGCCATGTTCAGGTGTTGCAGCCTCAGCTTTTTTTTATCATTACTCACTTTTAACCTGCTGTTCTGGTGCTTTGACGTGGCTCAGCATCCCGGGCATGTTGACGCTGTTCCTGTGCATGTACTTGAGGAAGACGTCTGCGTTCCTTCTGGCCAGAGTGCATGCCTGATACATACATCAACACACACACACACACACACACAGATCAGAGATGTAACTTAAACCTATTTTTACAATTATTATGCTATGCTTTCTGTTATGGTCTGTTTTGATTTTCTTGTATGTTACCTTGAGGAACGCCTCCTTTTGCTCCAGGTGTTTACTGATCATCGGGGTCACATGGTCTGTTTCACAGTTGGGTCCCAGTTTGTCAGCTCCTCCACACCAGTCCTCTTCTCTCTTGTACTCCTGCTCAAGGCTTTCCAGCACACTGCAGACCTGAGGGGACAAACACACTCTATGTTGTCTGGCCAAAACACTGAATTGTGTGTGTTTTTTTTTATTTGCATAATTTCCAAGACAAAACAGTCCAACTCAATACTGAATCTCCAACCTGCTCAGACGTCTTGTAGAAGGCCACTGAGGCATTGACCAGCTTGAGTCGGTCCTCCATTTTTAGCATAAGCTGCTGCCAGTGGGAGGCCACACTCTCTGCACAGTCTCTTATCAGGTCCATGTCATAGTGGTTTGCCTGGAGCAGAGCTTCGGCCTTCTGCTGAACCTGCAGGGCACTCTGGTGGGTTTTCTGGAGAGAGGGAAGAGGTAGAGAAAGAGTTGGGGTCGAAGTGACCGAAATAGTAAGCGATTAATTATGTGAAATCTGCTTTGGCATTTGAACAGAAAACAGGGAGAAACTAAAGGGGTCAAGGAACATCATCTCACCTCAATGGCGTGTTGAAACTGTTCATGTTCTCTCTGCAGTTGTTCAGCTTCCTGCAGTGAGCTGGCTGTTATTAGACCAGCGTTCAGCATTGACTCACCATTACGAATCCAACCTAGAACCTGAAAAAAAAAATAAACAGAGGATTCTGTGATCAAATGTCATCAATCCAACACTTTAAATCTTTTTTTTTCTCAAATATCCTGGTATGCTGTGGTTACAAAGTCTTGGCCTGCAGGTGGCGCCTTGTCAAGGATATGTGACATGTCCTACCTGTTTGACTTCTGCCTGCAGGTGTCTCAGCTGGACGCACTGCTCCAGGTGTCTGCGGTGCTGCTCTGCTGCCAAGTCCAGCTCTTGCTGCTTCTCATGGAGAAACTCCAGCAGGTCCTGAACCCGCGTAGCCATGTCGACGTCTCGGTCACACAGCAGCTCCACACCTGAGGGCAAGACGCAGAGCCGTCAGGATTAGGATGGATACGGTACACCTGAAGCCATTCTAGCTAAAGTTCTGTCAAAGTTTTCCCAAAAGGCCTTCCCAGGCTTAAAATGAAGTTTAAATCTTCTCATTCTCAACAATCATAATCTTTCGTTGTGTTCTGGTCATGTAAAACACGTTTACCTCCATTCTTTATGTTCTCTTGATATAGTGAATATGTTTCAGTACACGTGACATGATGTAACCATTTTTTGTACAGTTTTGGAGAGAACCTATTAGCATGTGAGATCACAGGTGAGTTATTATAGTTGGTGAGTGGGTGCCTCTCATCACAAACGCTGACCGAATCTGACCTGAAGCACCTACACAGCATCAATATTAGACTAATGCAGCCAACACAGAAATCTGCACAGCAACACTAAACACGAGCTGCTGCAGCTGCATGATGACTGATGTCTCACACAGGAGCCAGGTGACAATTGAACACCTCTTCACTTCTACTTCACAGCATTTGAGATATAATGGCTTATAATAGCAGGATCACAGGATGTTCTATTAAAACAGTCAAGTATTTGCAGATTTCAGGGGAATTTTTAGGAGCTTTTAAAGACTTGGGGACAATTTTGAGAAAATGTAAACGACAACAAATAAAGGCTAGCCAAAACAGCTCATTTGGTACTGCAGCTTATAAGAGCTGCATAGGAAAAGAAGGATAAACACAAGGAAGATAATAGCTTAAGGAGGTGTACTCACCAGAGGCCTGGACTTCATTGACGTACTGCAACAGCTCCTGTCCCTGGTGGATGACATCAAAAGTGAGGTTGTTCATGGTCAGGGCCTTGTCAGCATGGTGCTGCAGCCTCTGCTCCGCCAGAGTCAAGTCCTCAGTGTCAAAATCATTCATCTGACCTGTCAGCTCTTCATTCCATGACTCCAAGTCAGAGATGATCTGAGAAAGAACAGCAAGATTTCACTTCAGAGGCAAATTACACTTAGCTTATACTGACAGTAAGGGAAAAAAATAGTATAGAACTCAGGCAAAATAATCTGAGGTTTTACTTCAAAATATTGAAATGGTTGCAGCGAACACACTAGACCACTGTTCTCCTCCCCAGCAGACTCACATCAATGGCATCCCTCTCAAAGATGCGAAGCTGCAGGAAAAGCTCCAGTTTGATCTTCCTCTCCTGGAAGAGCTCCTCCATCTGGGCCTGTGCCTCATCCAGCTGCTGCAGGACGCTTTCAATGTGGTTGATGGAGCTGTTGTGGGGCGTCTTGTTGCTGGAGATGGCCGAGTCCCTGGGACCAAAAAAAACCCCACACAATTATGATCTAAGCACTGAGTGGACATACTTGGCACATGACTAAGCTGCTTCATGGCACCACCTGCAGTGGCTTTATTCAGCAATAAAATAGCAGAGCAGTTGATTTTAAACAACAGAGCTGATGGTTAAATTGTGGAAAACTTTGCTTGAAGACAGCAAATACAATTTCACCCTTAAAATTTGAGTTTTTAAGATTGAATCTTTCTAGATTTATGTTATCATTTTTTCTCAATTTCTGACATTTCTTTAAATCTGGTCTCTTGCCTGATATTTTAGTTAAAACGTTTTTTTAAATCTTTTATTAAAAGGACAAATAAAGACCTCAACATTGGTCAACATGATGTTTTATATTTTCACTGTTTTACATGGGTTTGAAAAAAAGATCCATCACCTAAGCTTGCAATATTGTTGTTTATTTAAATCTTACATGTAATATAACATTTGCAAAATTTTCCTAGAATTACTATCCATGGCTCAGAGGATGAGAAAACTTACATGATTTGGATGAGTCTCAAAAAATATAGACCTTTCCTTTCCAACAAATCTTCACAAGAAGAAGAAGAAGAATTAATCTCTAGTTCCCATTTGCTTTTATATGACAATTATTATCCATTGTGTTGAGATAAACCTCTTTTAAAATTCATTTGAATATCTATTGAAAATTTTTCATCTGTTTTTGGGTTTTAGTTGATTTTTTCCTCCTAGTTTTCTTTTGTTTCTTTGATATGTTAAACTGTTGCGGTTGAATGCTTTAATACTAAAAATATTACAACTTCAATCCGAGTTACACTGATGAGCAACACTAATTTAAAATACGTTACACATCTATCAAAGTGTTGATAGATTCTTTAGAATGTCTAATATGTAAAGTTAATAGAGGGTCAATAGTGTTTTAACACTGCACACACGGTCGAGCACAGAGCAGTAAAATGAAGTAGGTCATTCAGATTCCGATTCATCAGCCTGACAGATGCACACATGCATGATGCACCAACACACAGACACCAGTGAGCAACCAGGAGGCAAAATATGAGCGAGCAAAGACAGCCGAGGTCACACAAATCCCAACTGGCTAAGAGGCTGTTTAATCAGTGCGACAGATGCACTCCCAAACTCAAACGCACGTTTGTGATTACACGTGCGCACATGTACGACGCAATCTCATGCACAGCCACAAGTGTAAGGTGTGCAGAGTTCCAGTTGCCTCCCGGGGAGAGTGCCATTATAAGCGCGTGTCTAATTGTGTGGCAGGCTTATGTAAGAATTCAGTGTGGAGCCAATAAACCAGGGAGAGAGGGATGCAGGGAAAAGAGAGGAACAGAGAGAGAGAACAAAGGGGGTGGATGAAGAGGGAGGAAGAAGAGGGATTGGAACATCCTCTGTGTAGAAAATAGGAAATAAGGGTCAACTGCATCCACCACTCCACCACTCCACCACCTCCTTCAGTTCTCTCAGCTCTCACTTTTGGGTTTCCCGCATCATGCATCAGCTATTTTAACTGCATACATTTACACATTCATACAAACTTTAATACAAAACCCCTTCATGTTTTAATTATCTTAAATTACCTCTATTGAGAGAAAGACTACAGGAAAAACATTATGTAAGGAGATCTGTTTTTGCATTTTTTATTGCTACTAATTGGCTCTGAGGGCTACTGCATCATTTGTGCACAGCGTGAGCACTATTATCTTTATTTATTTCACTGGTGCTGGATTCTCTCTTCGCTGCTTATTTAAAGGGTTGACATTATTAGTTGGGGCCAGTTTATTCGATTCACTCTAAAGCTGCCTCTGACAACTGATACAAGATACATCAGAACTGAGAATTAGGTTTATTTCAGATCACCAACAGAGGAAGCAACTTTAGTTTGTGTTAGTTTTGTTTCCATGTTTTTTTCATTTAAAGGTTCGATTCAGTTTCGGTTAGAGTTCTGAGGAACATGGTAACTGCACAGAAATTAAGTGTGCATCTATAGTTGATATTTCAACAAGCATTAGATTTACCTGAGGGGTTTCATTTAGAGGATAAAGTAAGTTGTTGTGGCACCAAATTATTTCCTTATAATTTTCTCTATTTTGTTCTCTATGCATCACTCTTTATTTTCTTTTTACAGAACATCATAAACGGCAAAACAATGAATTCAGCTTGTCTGGTTTTCGTTTTGAGGCAGTGAAAAGGATCTCTACCTGAGCTGCTGGATGAGATCCTCTCCCTCCTTGATGACGTTGACGGTCACCTGCAGCGTGGTCTGCTGCTGCTGGCCGAAGCGTTTGATCAGATCCTGGACGGCTTCCACCGACTCAGCATAAACGTCATCCAGCAGCTCTTTCTGCAGCTCCTCCAGCCACGTCCACAACTACAGGAGGACACAGGATTTTCACAGGATGTCAGCCTTTTCAGTAACTGTCACACAAATGTTTAGAGAGACTGTGTAAAGTTTTGCTGTCACAATTACATAAGTTAGAGACATTGTTTGATGAACTTGCATGGAGGCTTTCACTAGTCTCACCTCTTTAAACTCTTGTAATTGCTTTTGCAGAATGAAAGCTGTTTGTAATGATACTAAAGGGGACAGTTTTCTTGACTGCCATCTCAGTATGCTCCAGCCTTCACCTCTGTATTCACCCTCACCCAAAACTGATCTTAAGGTCACATCCATACCACTATGGGTTTGTTTTGAAGCCCGGTTTTAAATTAAAAAAAGGTTCCAGATGATTTGGGATTGTTTCAGAAATAATCGTATCAAGACAAGCGTGCCTGAAAATGCATATCACACAACCATTCAAGTGCACAGTGCAGGCAGTGCTGGTGTAAACAGGAAACAGAGGGCTGACTGCTTAATTGCAGAGAATACTACAGAGGAAGACCATCAATTAGAGAAGTAAGACCAGAGATTTCTTAGCTTCCACCAACATTTATGTGGAACTGTAAGCACGGACAAAAGGGTCAGCAATGCCTATATTTTGTAATCCATGTTGAATTTAGAGGCAGTTATCAAGGCGCATGGCTCGATGCAGACTGTATGGTTTTTGTCTGAAAACAGGTCACATGATATAGGTGGGACCAATCAGGAAAAGACACTTTGTGACTGACAAGAAACGGTCTAGAAGTGAATGTAAGTGACCATGTCATTAGTTCCACAAGTATCAACCTCAACAAAAAAAAAGGTTTTAAACTAGAACAGGTTGGACAGTGTTTCAAATGGTTGTAATTTTAGAGGTTCCAAAATTTGTGGACACCAGGCATTAATATAACACAAGTTATGTGCTTGAAATAAAAATGTAGTGGTGTGAATGAAGCCTGATACTAACCTTACAGTATCCTTATTATAAAGGTTGGTCACTCTAGCAGTACTCTCAGATTTGAGAAATGTCAACATTTATGTGACTTACTGGTTAAAGCAAACATACACAAATTTTCAATTTTATCTGACATTTAATTCCTTGTCTCAGAGAACACTGTGAAAGCTCTCATCCACACTAACACACAGCCCACCAACCACTTCAGCCTTACGTCATCCTCCCTGCCTACCTCTTTGACGTGCGTGTGGAAGGCGACAGACATGTCCAGCAGGACTTTGCGCTGCTCCACGCGGCGAACAAAGTCTTGGATTCTGTCTTCAAGCTGGTGGGCGGCCTGGTAGATCTCTTCTGGGTCGCACTCTCCCGTCTGGGCCAGCTGCTCGGCCGCCTCCAGCAGCTTGTCTGCATTGGTGTACGTATTCTACACCGGGGTGAGGATGGGGAGGCAGAGATGGATTAACCCGGTAAGACAATGTAACTCAAGCAAAACGGATTGTGAACACAAGCAGAGAGAGAAAGAGTGAAGGCGGGGAGAAAATGACAAACAGGATACGCAGAATCGTGTACAGTGATAAGAGTCAGTGATAGTAGAGCTGCATGGAGATAACCAGTAAGAGGAAACTGACACAGAGAGTGCGTTACTGTCATATAAATAGGAAGACAAAGATGCTACAGAAACAAATGACTATGTGAACGTGAAATATTAGAAGGTCACAACTGATGCTTTCTGATCAGAGACAACATTCTGAGCAAATTTAGGCTAAATACACCCCCACAATGTGTTAGTATTTACATTCTTTGAAGCATAAATGTGAAGTGAAATTCAGTAGGGCACGGGGGGGGGCTAGTTGGTATTTAAAGCTTACTTAAGAGAACCAGCTGCACTAACTCAAAGTGAGACGACTGGTAAAAAAAAAAAATAGCTGTTGCAGCCACATGTAATGATTATAGTTTAATGCTAAATGCCAAAGCCTATTGTCACAGTGGGAGAGTTATAAAGTCAGAGATCTGGCTTCCTAATATCTGCTAAACACCAATATCTGCGTAAAATTACTTCCTATTAGTAAATTCTAAAAAGCTAATAAGCTTAAGCTAATTACCTTAGCTTAGATTGCGACCAGACAAACAGGGCTATACAAACCCATGAGTGTATTAAATTCAGCAAGGACGAGTTTTATAACCAGTGAATCGAACTTTTCACCCATAAAAGAGAGAATTTGTTGTTTCTTTTTTTTTAAATGACACAGTCTCAAATTAAAAAATAAATCTCTGTATGCAAACATTACTGAGGAATTTAATGAATTAATAAAAAGACACTGTTGCTACCTTGTGCTATGATTTGAGTGATGCACTGTGTTAGTGGTTGCTGACATTCACTATGTTCTATCTGAACATGAGAAAATATCACCGTCAACACAGTGATAAGTTAGCTTAAATCTAAAAACAAGAGGGTGAGTTTCAGAAACAGAACCAAGTTACCTGTGCCACTTCCTCAAAGTCTTCGTGCCGTTTCTGCAGAGCCCGGGCTCGGTGCAGGGACTTTCCCACACCTGTGTGTTTGCTGAGGAAGGCTTCGCCGTGGTTTTCTATCCAGTCCAGCACCTGTGCACAGAGAACACATGCCCACAAAGTGAGACCGACACAAGCATATGGGCGGCCACAAGGGGGCGCTCTAAGGTGGTAAATGAGCCACTGGTGTTGATGACATTTAAAAGAGACATGGAGAAGAGGGATGACAGAAATAATGGTCAGTATTGTAAGAGGCGTTGAACTGAGCCTTTTCTTTTCACACTCCCTGCACTCTGTCCTTCAAAGCGTTAATGGATGAACAGCATCTGCATGGACATATGACCCATATCAGTTGCCATAGCAACTGTTGCCATGTCAACACACTTCATGCCCATGATTTTGGACAGTATGTAACCATATTATCCTGTTGGACCATCTCATTGTGGCATGCTCTTTTAACTGCTTTTCAAGCCTTTATTCTACAGAAAACATTCACATTTCGGGTTTTTATCCAGTTTTCCTTTCAGCGATGATGAGTGAAGACACAAGGTTCCAGCAACTTGCTCAAGGACATTTTGATAGGAAACATTGCTGCTGTTGGTATTAAACCCCTCTATTAAGAGAAGAATCCTTCTAACCAGCAGACTACCCTGCTATTTTCAAATTACTGTCTAACCCTCACATATGGTACTGAAAAAACGGCAATTATGAAAATGGTCCTGGAATTACCACGTATTTAACAAACTCGCACATGCATTTAAACGAAATTCACATATACAGTATATTGTGTACGAGTGTGTGTGTGTTGTGTACCTGTTGGACATCCTGCTGAAAGACACAGAGCTGCAGACGCTGGTGCAGGCGCACTTTGCGGTGTTGCCAGATGTTTTCCAGCTGTCTCTGGTGATGCAGCACCTCATGGATGATGTCCAGGACGTGGTGCACTGCCTTGGAGTAGTTTGCAGATGCTGTCAGCGAATCAGCACTGCCTGGGGTCAAGGGTCGCTGCAGCTTGTCTAACAAGGCTTTGCCATCTTGACTGACCTAAAAATCCATTAAAGAGAATTTTTAAAGCATTTTTGTCTTACGTACAACTACATAAATGAGCAGGAGCGAAGAGTTCTTGCAAAATAAGAAGTATACTGGAAGAAATATGATTTGTATTTGACTGCAACCTAGAAACAGAAACACCATCAAGAAAAAAAAAGAAAAAAAATCAGCCAGCAAACTGTGAGGATATTTGCCTGGGAGGGCGCATACTTTTCAGGTTATATTTAGCAAAACGAAAAAGAGAAGTGATAAACGAAAGAGCCACACAAAGGAGAAATTAGTGAGAAATTAAAGAAGTAAGAACTAATTTTTGGCACTGTACAGTTATCACTCCTTTTATACGGTATACGGTTCTGCTGGCAGAGTAGTATTCTTTTCTTTTAAATGAAATTTTTACTTGTAATCTTGTAATAAGTGAATTCATCCATTTTTCAGTTTGTAAAAGAAAACTTTCAAAATTTATTTTTCATTAGGTGAAAAGCTTTCAAAACCACAGTTAACTTGCATGAAGCAAGAATAAACAAGGGTACTGCTGCAATTTAAACCATGATACTCCATGTTCTAGCAGATCTCAGATACAGAGATTTTTTTTGCTGCTTTATTAACATGCTATGGCTTATATATTTTTTTTTCCTTTTCAAAATGTAGACCAAGTGTGATGTTACCTCAGAGTAGGCAGCTGTGATGTGTTCGTACAGGCCTTGGTGGTGGTGGATGGCGTCTTCAAGATCTTGCAGCTCTGAGGGCAAATCCACCTCACCACACGCCTTGCACCATGAATCCACATTACTCATGTACTGTGGATGGGGAGGGGGGGGGGCACACACTTAGATATAAAGCATTTCACACGAGACACAGCATGAGACAGCGTTGTATACATCCCTGTGCTCTTCCCCGGAGTCACATGTTAGTCAGACATACCAGAGTGCACAAGAAATCGCCTGAGGAGCATTTTCTTTACCATTACTGTGCTTGAACGTACAGAAATGCCCTTTTACAAAGCTATGAGCACTCTTAAGACTTTTTTCAGAGGAATTATTCATGGCTGTGTGCTGTTCACTGGCCAGTGGTGACTTTCTAGAAACTCTCTGTGCCCCCATGTGGGAGGGGAGGAAAACAAACCGAATCAGAGAGGCTGGCCTCAAAGAAATATCAGGAAGCTGAGGGGAATTCATTACTGCTGATTAATGGAATAAGATACACCAGTAGAACAAAGGTTTAAAGTGAGCTTCTCAGTATGGAGGAGAGAAGGCTGGGGTGAAACCTGGGAAAAAAATAAAGCTGTTCCTATTTCTGCTCACAAACATTAAAGGCTGGCCTGATGACTGCAATATTCCAGGTCGGAAAAGTTGTACCACCCATGTTCCCCAGTTGGGAATCTGCTTGTGTGCTTTTTCAGGCCATGAATCATTCCATACTAGCCTGACTAATGAGCGCAGACGGAAATAACAGCAGATAACAAATACTTTACTTATATCCTGCATAGTGTATGTAAATATATGTTAATGAAATGCATGAATTAGGCTTCATAGATTTAATGAAGCCAGATGGGTATTTTGCAACCCAGAAAAAGTGTGCATACATGTCTGTGTGCATCAATTAAGATAGTGAAGGTCAAGACTCAAGCAGCTTCTAAAGGTACATCGATACGAGAATTAAACAAACATGCAATATAATGTGATATTTAATTAACCTGAGATGTGCTTTAAATTATGCAACCTGCATCCTGGCTTCAGCTTCATATTTGGTTTACAGTCATAAGAGTATTATCAAGTGTCTCAAAGCTATGTAGAAATTCATAAAGTGTATTTCTCAAAATGTTGAGCTATTTCCTTGTTGTCAAATCACAAGAGTAAAGCATAACTACTACAACGTAACTGGTTATAAATTGGTTATAATGTCCATTTAGATAAAATATTGTTTTAAAAGAAATCAACGACCGTTTATTTCTACAGCCCTGTACATGAAGCTGTTGGCTAGATTTGTCTAGTTATAGTTAATATTGGCAAACTTGGTTGATCTCCAGTCAATACTCGCGCCTGATCTCGCAATCTTGTGAGTTCAGCCTCACAAGGGGCACTGGAAATGCATAATTAGTTATCACATAATGTGAGGGATCTCGTCTTTTTTTACTCTTTTTTGACATTTTATGCATTGTTTAATCAACAATTACCTGGATAAAATATTCAACGGATTTATCTAAAATAATCTTCAGCTGTAACCGTACACCTGTGACAGCACATCTGTTTCCAACTCACCTGGTCACATTTCTGGTGGAAGCTGGCTGACATCTCTAACAATGTGCTGCGTTCATCCAGCGCTGCTGCGAAGGCTTTCCACTCCTTCTCCAGCTGGCCTGAGATCTGCTTGATCTGCTGGGAGGCGTAGTGACCCGACTCCAGCAGCCGGTTGCCCACTGACATGATGCGGTTGATGTTGACGTACACATTCTGCACAGCAGGACGGAGACAGAAGCAGAGAGAGAAAGAGAGAGACGGTTGAACAAAGGGGTTGTGGGTAGATTAAGCCCCAGATATTGGATTAGAATAAAATATACGAGAAAGTTAGAGAAAGTGGAGGTAAGGTTGAGGTAAGAGTAAATTAATGTGCTGCAGGTAAAAGAGGTGAGGGGTATCGAACTGTTGGCAGCATTCTTCATCAGTGGACAGAAACTCTAACGGCTAGATTGATTCCTCATCTCAACAGTTTCATAATGGTTACATAAGGCCGACTGTGGATAAAGAATAGGATTACTCAATACCTGGCTGTGCTGCTAACACCCAGAAAATGTGCAAGTGCACACAAGTGCCGCTGCTCCAAACAAACACTCAAACACAGTGCTAGAGGTTGAAGCTAAGTGCAATAACTATATGATTACACAGTGCGGGGCACGGGCTCGATCGCCCAAGTGGGCGGAAAAGCATTGGCTCCTGTTGCGGATCAGTGTGCGTGTGTGTGTGTGTGTGTGTGTGTGTGTGTGTGTGTGTCTTACCATGCAGTTCATAGCGAAGTGGTTATGCTGGGTTTGCAGCTCTACGGCGTGGGGGTGGTTGTTGCCAATCTCTGTGTAGCCTGCCAGGAACAAACCCTTGTTGTGCATGATCCAGTCAAACATCTGAGGCAGGGGGGGGGAACGACGGACCAGACAGAAAAAGGAATGTCAACCAAGCAGATGAAAACATAGACACGGAAGGTACGGGTTCACCGTTAACTTTCACAGATCACCGCAAGAACAGGTGAAAACAAACAGCTGGCGCTCAGCCGCTGTAGGTAGACCTGAGCATGTGTGTGCGCTGCTGCAGCTTGCAGATAACTTGTCATCTTTCCAGGTCAGAACACGGAGAAATGGATTGCCTCTATTAAGAGCATCCTCTCCAGCTCTCCAAGAGAACAACTATGGTGTCCTAGCAACAAGCTCCTACTACTGCAGTGTATCCAAGACTGCAGCTCCCCTCTTGCTGCAACCTGCTAGTTTATTCCACTCGCTCAAACATGGATCTCTGAATTTCTCTGCCTGTCTCCTCCTCTTGAGTGCTGCAGCTGTCAGCACCTGAGCATTCCGGGTGGCCTTCTGCCTACATTAGCTACCCTCCATTTCACTGCCTGATATCTTTAGAAGTGGTGGAGTGTAAAGCCATTAAGTTTTTACCTCCCATTTATTTTGTGAAATAAAGTTTAAGCTGCAATTTCAGGGCCAAAATAAAATGGACATGAATTCCTGAGATTCTGCATACACGGCGTAAATCGATGCTTCACTGAGGGTGTAATTAAGGTTTTGTTTGTATTGGCAGTTGTCTGCCCTACAGTGATCACCAGCTGTGGTTATAGATTACCACTACATCATGCTGCATGACCCCACGGACTCCACGTCACCAACCTTCTCTGCATCCTGTTCGAACAGGCGGAGCTGGAAACACTGATCCAGTTGGAGCTTGCGGACGTGCCAGGCCTGGTGAAGGTGCTGTCGGGTGGAGTGCAGTTTGTCCAGCAGCTGGGTGATCCGTGGCACCAGGCCCTGGGTGTCGGCATTACACATCCCACTGCTGCCGCTGCTGCTGCCGCCGCTGCCACTGCCTCCGCCGTTACGGTTGGAGAAGGACTCGGAGCTCTGGATTCGCTGGAGCAACCTGGGTGTGGATTTAATGTGTAATGCTGCATTACTCATGCATGTCATAATTGTTTTACTGAAAAAAGTTTGCATTCTAGTGGAATGTATGGAATGTGTTATAATGAGAAATGTGTTGACTTTAGTAACAAAGATGGATATAACATCAGCAGAAGTAAATACAATGTCACATTTACCGGAATTGGATTTTTGTGAACCACACATGTTGATGAAATGTTGATCAAAACTACATAATTTGAAATTAGTGTTAAATATTGGCTGTGATTCTTTTGTGGTTGTTGTTACCCTTATGTCTCATAATTTTCTCTTTTCTTTTGTCATTTATAGTTTATCTTTGCTCTTTGAGTGTCTAAACAACTGTTCTCATATGACATTAAATTAAATTGAAGTGTCGCTTAAACATCCCGTTTTCACACAGAACAACATCTAATTACAGTGTGAAAGGAATAAGCTTTTGTTTTCACAAAAGATCACAAAAGCCCACGAGCAAGTACAAGTGGGACAGTTAAGAGGTTGCACATTCACAGGTTTTAAATGCCGAGAAACTGTCATATGATTGACAAAGGAGGGCTACAGGGAAGAGGAGCTGTAAAACAGAGCAGATGGAGAAACATTTGGAAGAAGGTGATGCAAGTCATCCAGCCTTTGCCCTACTTTCCAGCCCTGCATTAAGCAAGAAAGAAACACTGTATTTCTGAATGCTTACCTCTGTCCCTCAGTATCCAGCTCCTCGATCGGCGCTTTTATGACTTTCTTCTTCAGCGTAGCATGCTCTTCTATCATCCGCCTCGCTCCTTCCAGATCTTGGGGAAAGTCTTTCCTCGACACAGTTTCTTGCATCTCCTCTAGTCGGGCCAACATCTGCGTGGCATGACCAGAGAACTCCTCAAACGCCACACGTACCTGGATAAAAACATAGCAAAACATCCTGGTCATGTGCAGTGCATTTTTATGAACATGGGAAATCATGATAATGTTCACAACTGCTACAGCTGCAAACTGTTATGTCCTTTTTTTAATACAGTTCATCCACCTGGATTTTTGCCCTGTTCTGTTTTTGACTACAGCACCGCTGCTTTTGCTTTTGCCCATTGGGGGTTTTTAGGGATTTCAACATAGATTTCCTGAACAGGCAAACAGGCTTCAGTAGCTGGGTGGGTGGGAAAATCTCACCTCTATCCACTCCTCGTGGTTGTAGTCCAGGCTGCCATCAAAGTCAGCCGTCAGTTGGGAGGGGTCGACGACCTTTGTCAAGCCCTCTAATGACACCATGGTGGTCTGGTTAAGGAAGGAAAGAAGTCAAAAGAGAAAGAGGGATTGAATGGGGTTTAGAGCGGATTTAGGTAAAATTCAGTCAATTGAGTGCAAAATGCCTCTAATCTTTCCTCTCCTCCCACTGCAATTCTGCGCTGCCTTTTTGTGCTGATGAAAACGGTGTTATTTAGAGAAGACGAGACCAACCCATATTTTTTAAAACATATCAAAACAGGATATTTCAAAGACAGCAGAGTTGCAGAGATGTGATTTTAAGCTTAAGCCATGTAATTAATTAACTTAATACATCAATGACATGACTTAAACCCAGTTTATCCTCTTCATCCTGCTCATTCAGCACACTGCAGCCTAACGAAACCATAAACACTTTTGAAGGCCTCCACTCTTCTATCACTGACGAAATGGCTAAGAATTAAAACACTTAAAATACCTGGCATCGTTTGTCTTTATTAACCCCTGTTCGTCCTCCACTAAACTTAAATAAATTCAAATCCCTTCAAACAAAAACTGCATATTACAATATCAATTTCAAAGATACAGCAAGGAAATGTCTCTGTTTGGTTTCAGTGCCTCTGTGTTTCTGCTAAGCCACCTCCGCACAACACCCCCACACACATGGCCAAAGATGGATGGAGACAGAACGATAGCTAGATAGCTTTGTGTAGGTCAAACAATGCAGAAACACTCTGTTGTCCTTGGGTAAAAAAGCACAGTGGCTCCTGCCAGGGGAAAATACTGATACTGCCGTGTTCGCTATTGTTGTTCAAGTTAATTGATTTGTACCTTTGAATGGCGAGGGGGGAATCGGTCAGGGCTGTGTGGTACCCGTTTTCTTCCCAGCAGAACCACGCAATTTCTCAGCAATCAGAAATCAAGGTTACAGGCAGCTCCCAGGGCTTTGGCTAGCTGCTTGCTTTCTTTATGTCTCAATTTGACACAAAGGGAGGTGCGAGGACAGAGATGGAGACATGCCCTCCCTACTCCTCTAGCTTTCATTTAACCAAGCCAGGAGAAAATCCTTTAGATGAATACTCACTACAGTTACGCTCAATAACGCACATGCACAAAGCTCATTTGTGTGTGAATGCTGGACGTAGCAGAGCAGTTTACTCAGGCTTGGAAGACTTTGCACATAAACACATGCATTTACTACTACTGTAGTACCGCAAAGAGCCCTGCGTGAGATTTACTCCATTTAAAAACTCTGGCGAGGCAAATCCATGATTAGAAGTCTTCATGATGCTATTTGGAAACTAATTTGCATAGAGTCAACAAGAAAGAGTACACAAACAGCCCTGACATAGGTGTGAAATTCTGTAGAATCTGTCTCTCTCCCTTCTTTTGTTATTGGGTTTCAAGGAGGCATTGCTAGACAAAAAAAAAAATTAATTAAAAATTGCCAGCCTAATCATAATTTAGAAATACGATTGTAGTGGCTGCTTCACCAAGCCGACTTCATAACACTTTTCATCATCCCCCCTTTGAAAAAAACAACGCACTGCACTTTTTGTTCTTTTTGCTATTCTGAGAACTGACAAAACTGGAAAGCTAATGTGTTCAGGGATTGTAAGGAAAGTAAAATTGTACTCGAGCTAAAATGGAGCTATAAACCAAGCAATATCAAACCGTGACCCTCCCAATCCTGAAATGGTTTTAGTAGTCAAATGAGCTGATCTCAAACAAGTTACTTTATTCATTTTTTAAATAACATTTACATTAACTCAGATTTTTGTGGTTGCTTTTAAAGGCATTTGACTCTGGTGTCCTTCGTGTAATTTATACGATTTCAGGCCAAGTTTCGAGGAGCTTTCACTATGCAAGAAATTTTTTTTTCTTATTACAACCTACAGAAAGTTGATCAGGTTCGCAGGCACATAACAAATACACATGCGATGAATCCAATCAATGCCCGTATAGCCTGGCAGGGTGGTTTGTGAATATCAACAGTCCACCCTGAGGCATCTGCCTATTGTTCCTGTCAAATAATCTATATGCTGTCACCAGACCACAGAGGAACGGTACGTGCATGGGCATCGGAGCAATCAGAGTGATTTCCACACCAGTGCATTGACACACACAGATGCTCAGGGGAACCTATGAGAAACGCACTGTACAGAAACCTGAGCACATGCTGTACAAAGATCGACTGTGAAAGAGAAGCCGATCATTATCATAGTGAGGGAAGTTCTTTAATGACGGATCAAAGAGACGGGTGGGAGATCGTTAGCCAGTCCTTATTAGAGGGAATTTACTACACAGGCTTCAAATCAGATAAAAGGCATCTTTACTACATTAGAAGGAAAAAAAAACATACTGGCTGACCTACGCAGCGTTTTTTAACTGATGCACATTTTGATGTCAGTAAATAACTATGAAAACGGCCTGAGCACAAGAATAAGCTTGTTCTTGTGAATAGATTATTAAATTAGCTGTGAAAATGTGTTCCAGTGTATGACTGACAGCATCACAAACACCGGCCCCTCGTGATGAGCTGTGTGCTGTTTTTGAGTTGAATGTGATAAAATTGTTCCTCTGGTAGACAGCTGGCTGGTAATGTACGCACCCAAAGCAGCAGGGAGAGGAAAATAATCAAATGTGTCAACATCGAGCAGCTCAGCTGGCTTCAGCAGTCGTTATAACAGCTCAGCTGACAGCAAATTAAAGGGAGAATGGTCGATTTTTTTTCCTATTTTGTAATTCATTACTTTAAAATGGCTGATATAAAAATTGAGGCACTTCATCTCTCTATGTCTGGGTACTTTCGAAATTCATTACAGCATGCTAAAAATGTACTAAAGCCAAGTCTGTCCTTGACTGAGCAGCAGATAATTAAATAAAAAGAGCGATGCTGTTAGTGACGCAAATGACAGGGAGCATTAACCGAACTGCCTGACATCTCACCTGCAGTTCCCATAATACTTTTCTGGTTTGAACATCAGTGACAACGTTATCTATAACTTTACATCCACAGCTGTCATTCATGCAATATAGGACTTAGGATAAACCGTTACTGCACAGAATCTGGATGTTTCCTTGTTCTTACCTCAAATTCAAACTTGGAGCTGCCAAAGTTGGTCCTCTGCTTCTGCCAGAAGTTGTCTGGTTTGATGATGAGGGCGACGTGGATGCAGGATGGGAATGACTCTTGCAGGATCTTCAGCAGAGGCTTGATGCTGTCCCACTTGGAGCCGCGCATGTCAACGATGACTGTGAAGCCATATTTACACACTTCCTCGCTGGGATGGATGGAGGTCGGCGGGAGTGGGAGGAATTAAAAGAGAAAAGAGGAGAGGAGAGGGAGGGAGGATGTGAGGGAGGGAGGGGCAGTAAGAGATTGGAGAGAGTATAATCCAGAGAGAGAGGAGACAGATGACAGGCGTGGGAAAGGATGAGAGAGGGATGGAGAGAGAGACGAACAGAGGGAGATGGAGATTGAAAAAGGAAAAAAAGAGAAAAGAAGGGAGGAGAGAATCAAAACAAACAGTGAGATGACGCATTTTCTATACCGTGAGAAGCCTACGCAGCAAACACACAACCCACATACACACACACCCCCACACAGAAACCCACATCGAATGAGTCACGAATGTGTCCATACGTACATATATGCATATATATGTAAAAACAAATCAGCAGATTTGTCTAAAGCAACATCATCTCCCTTGGGTGCTCATCTGGCTGACATTATTATCACATAACCATACACACATGACTATTACATTCATACAGCTGAGACTACAATCTGCTGTATTATGCAAGATCCTGCAAAAAATTGATTGTTTGTCATGATGAATTGAAGAGTAAAACTATTACCCAACAGCGTAGACGTCATGTACCTTTTTACAACTATTCATTTTATTTACACATCTGGACTGCTTTCCTTTTGGTATTTCTATACATTCTACACAACTCCCAATTCCTACCGTCATTTTTCAGCCTGTTGTAAGATATATTATTACAATATCACTCCACTATTGGCATCCAAATCTTAATACCTCAGTCCTTTTTCAACCCTTCCCCTGTGAAATAGCCCGTCAGTAGATAGCCAGTGTGCAGCAGTGTGCAGATGTTGTCTTTCCCAAAATAGCACACCTTTGGTCACCAAAATCCACACAGTCTACAGACATTATGTAAAATGTAAAACATGGCATGATGACGGTGTGGTTAAAAATGCCTTAGGGACAAGACTTCAAAAAGATAATTTAAAGTGATTTACTCTCAATTTTAAACCGAGCAGATTTAATGCCGTGACTTAAATGAGGATGGGAGCGGACAGAGAGATGATGGATGGATTAAGACAGATGTAAGGAGGAGACGAGCGCCAGAGTAAAGAGACAGAGAACTGAGCAGAAAGCTGGAGAGGAGAGATGTTTTACCTGCGAGGCGAGGAGCTACTCGACCACAGGAAACTACTGCTGCCGCTGCACTGCCTCAGCTACTGCGACACTTTGTTTTGCTTTCACACACACACACACACACTTGCTCCCTCGCTCACACACACCTCCTCACACATGCGCTCTCCGTCCCTGTCAGTTTTAATCCCTACCCCCCACTCCCTCTCCCCACCGCGTTCTCCCTGTTGATCCCACCCTCTTCCTATAATTTGTTGACTGTAATACGTCCCTCTCTTAGCTCAGGCTTTCCCTTCTCTGTATCAGCATCTTACTGTTTCTCTAGATCTGACTTTGGCAGCCAAGAAGCTGCGGCAAGCTAACTGGTCTTGAATTATTTCTCTCTCTCCCTCTTTATTCCTCCCTCACATGCTCACATGCTCATCTGAGCTCTCTCACGTGTTTCCTTGCAGAGGCTCATCCGCTCGCTCTACATGCTTCACTCTGAGGCGTTGTTTCTTCTCCTTCTCTAATTGAATGACGACACACACATGCAAAACACAGCACTTGTAATGAATTTGTAACCTGGGGATGCCGGCGAGGTAGGCAATCAGTCTCCTTAGGTCGTCCGTTCGTATTCTGTCATGGTTGCTGCGTGATGGAAACGTTAACACCGGACCACCGCGTCTGTCTCTGCCACCTAATGAGATACACACACACAAACACACACACACACACACACACATACACACACATAGAAAAAGTCAGCTCGTTGTAAGAAGACAGAAAATGTAGAAATGTAATTATATCCATTCTGGTAGCAAAAAAGTGAAGCTCAAAACTTCCATTTAGGTCTAAGAATTCATTTTGTACTTTTTAGGAGCAAAAAATTATAATTGTTATAAATGTGTGACCAAATCAGCAAAAATCTGACTGTGAGTAACAGGTATCAGAGTGACATGTTACACAATCCATTTCAGTGACAGGTTTAAAAAAGGGGGATGCTGAGCTTGCCAAATTAAATGCCCTTGGCAATAGATTTAAAATTGATTTGAATCACACTTGGCTCAGCTGGACATTCAAAACCAATGATGCATTCTAAAAATACACTGAAGAAACCATAAGACATTTAGAGGAGACTTCCTAAAGAGACAGGTATTATTCCATCCACATTCAGAGAAGAATATGCTACTTTTTTAACATACAACAGCATACATTAAATGTGTTACTCTTTGTTACATTAGTGCTGGGCGGTGTACCGGTTCATACCGAATACTGGTATTTTGTTTTTTTTAAGATATGAATTTTTCAGATACCTCAATACCGGTGTGTGTGTAGCGTACATAACGTTGGGAGGAGCAAGCGGCGTACATACATTTACTGCTACATATGTTTGCCTCAACGTTTTGCAAGCATAGCACGACTTTTCATGCACGACTGGGCCAGCCATGCATGAAAAAAGAAAATACTGTCGTGAAACCGATATAATTTTGAAAAATACCGTGGTATACATTTTTGGTCATACCGCCCAGCACTATGTTACATCCTCATATCATTATTTATTTAAAGTCAATAAATTTGAAGCTGCATTTTGATCTTAATCACAATGGGCTGTACACACCTATAATATGCACTTACTGACTAAACTATGTAATCAAGACCAAGAGTCATGGTGGAACTGCATGGAGCTGTATTTAGACACAACAGTGCTTTAAGCTAAATGCAAATGGTTGTCAACGATAGGGCTGCAGAGTTCATCAAAATTTAGCTGAAATCACAATATGGATCACGGCAATTTTTAAACCACAGGGGGTGCACTGTTCGTTCAAGGAGAAAAATGAGGGTCAAAACACAGTTTAAATCAAGAAGTGTGCTGCTGCATTTTTCTTTGGTGCACATCCCTGCAAAAATCACATCACAATCATTTTAATACATTTTTCAGTGAAAATGAGCATTATTATGCAAAAAATTATCATTCCCTCTAATATCTCAGCTAATATTGCATTTGTAATATCAGTTCAAATAATTGCAATAAGATATTTCTCAAAAAATTTTGCAGCCCTTGTAAACAGCAGCAGGACAACGTGTTCAGGGTAACAGTGTTAACATGCTGATGTATAGCAGGTGTATTGTTTACATTACTTATCTTACTTTGATTTAAACAGGCTGAGACTGCTGTTCATAAAGCTAAGAAGCAAACATGGCTAAAATGTTAGATATAAATCAACTCAGAAACGTATTTATACAAGATCTCTGTATCTCGTGCAGTATGCCTACAAAGTTTGCATTCTTTTGCATATCTAATACTTTTTGTGTTCACAGTCTTTCTGGCTTCAAAAGCCCTCTCGCCCGGATCCAACCTTTTAAATGTGATCTTGTTTTTTAATTGGAATTTGGGTAACATTAACCGTTTACAATACATAGTCATGAGGCTGAATTATAAATATTATAATGATATTTGGCCCCTTGCTCATGCACAGTTTAAGAAGCAAAGCATTGCTCCAGTCACGTGGGAACTTGTAAACACAGGCTGACTGTGCTCAGCCCACAAATTTGCGAGTTCAGGCGGTTTGCTGCGCGTCTGTAGGCTCGACCTGGCTGCTCGGAGGAGAAAATCAAACGCTCACGTGGCAAACAGGCAAACATGAGTGAAGGCGAACATGGCCGATTTATTAAGGGGCCAGATACGGGATAATAGGCTTAGCTCCTTTACCCTCCTTTTCAGCGGCGTCCCTCATCTACCTCTCTCCCTCCTCCATTTTGAAGCCAATTACTCCGCAAGCAACTACTATGGGATGCAGTAGCTGAGAATAAGTCATCTCTATGGCAACAGCGCCCTGTCTCTCCCTCTCTCAATTTCAGTGTGTTTGTCTGAGTCATCGTCCTCATCATAGTGTTACTGCCTGTGACCTTCGCTGCACACACTGAGACAAGGACAATGACGGGACACACACACACACACACACACACACACACACTCACACACACTCACACACACTCACACACACTCACACACACAGTAATTGTCATACATTTTGCTTTGTTATTCCAGTTGATGCTGTTAAGATCCACCGTGTGAGTGTTTTTCCGTGAACATTTGCATGCACATAGATATCTGTAAAAACATTTCGTTACACGCACTCTCTCTCTTTCTCTCAGACACACAAGCACACACATATGCATAGGTTAAAAAGTGATGTGTGTGTTGTACAAATGATACCGCTGGATGTTCTTGGCAGTCCTTTTCTCCAGCTCGACCTCCTATGAGTTTTCTTTTGATACAATTTGAGAGTAAGTGTGCGCGTGTGTCAGACATTGCTGAGATTTTCTTGGAGGGGCAAAGACACAGTTTCAGGTCTCTATTCTGTAACCCTGCTGATAGTGAGTAACAGTGGATGTCTGTGTCACTGTGTGTTTTGTTTGTTGTCTATTAGTGCGTGTATGAGTGTGAAGACGAGTCAAAGGTTAAGTGTCTGGACCTCTGTCTGACCTGGTGAGTTTTTTCAGGAGGAGTGCAAAACTCATCATTATGTTCTGACTGTATTTGTGAGAATGAAAAGAAAAAAAGAAAGAAAGAAAGAAAGAAAGAAAGAGAGAGAGAGAGAGAGAGAGAGAGAGAGAGAGAGAGAGAGAGAAAGAAAAGGGGAAAGAAAGAGAGAGAAAGAAAGAGAAAGACCGGCTGATCAGCAGACAGGGTGATGAGACTTGTGAGACTAGACACACACTCATATATACACAAATAATCTTACCTGACAAGAAGGCAACTTTTTCTTTGAGGATGGGAAGAACCTCCATTGCTCTCATCTCCTCATTTCTCCTGAAACCTGAAGAGAAAGGGAAGACATAGAGATTTGAATGGGCACATTTAAAAAACAGATTTCTTTCTCTGGTCTCTCCCAATCACTCATCCCTGACTTTTATTTTTAAGCTTGAGGGCAGATTATTTGTCAGGCTTTTGGAAGATTTTGTGCGCTTGTAATCTGGAGATCTGCAGCTTTTTTTTAAAAAAAAAAAAATGGAACCGACACAAATTTCAGATTGCTTGCATCATAAGGAAAAAGTCAGTAAGATTCACTCACAGTCACTCATACACACTTACTTACTTTCTTACTTACTTTCTTACTTACTCTCTCTCTCTCTCTCTCTCACACACACACACACACACACACACACACACACACACACACACACACTCTCACACACACACACACACACACAC
>JAQNCA010000009.1:3938017-3982859 GCA_029783725.1 Acanthurus tractus
CACACACACACACACACACACACACACACACACACACACACACACACATATACACACACACACACACACACACACACGGAAAGAGGGGTTTTTGGATGAATGATGACCCTACAAACAAAGAAGTGGATAAAGGAAAAGAGAAACTATCAAAATGTGTGAAATAATGAGACAAGTGCCCCTGTTGTAACTGTGCTGAGACAGCAGGGTGAGCAAAACTTAGGGGGAGGAGAGCAGAGGGGGAGCTGGTGAGAAATGACAGGTAGATAGATACACAGAAGTTGGGAGGAAAAGATAGAGATGATAATGTCAGACCAACCAACAAGTCGCTGTCAAACACACTCTCATTTTCATCCTGGCTCCTATCCTTCATCTTATTTACTGCTCCTTTTTTTACAGCCTTCGTTTCCTCTGTTTTCTTTCTCATTTATTTAGAGCTTTACAACAATATAAGATAAGAAAAAAGGAAAGTTAAATTCACTCCATCAGAGTAACTGAGGGATGCAGGCGAAGAAAAAGGAGAAGAGGGTTATGACCTCATGGTACGTCTATAATTACCGCCCACTCAACCATCCACCACAGGATGTAGCATCGTACCTGTCAGATGAATGAGGGTGGAGCCTGCCTGGGCAAACTGCCACTTGTGATTGGTTGCCCAGCAAGTCATGCTTGATTATTCTTCCACAAATCGTGAAAAAATCCATAAACTGCTTCAGACTTGACTTTGTTTGCTTATGGAGAAACACAGTCCGCTGCTACCGTCAGCTAATGATAGAGTGACGGGCCGATGTGCTGAAGGGATCCCAATCCACTGTGGGCACGGTCAGAGCAGCTGAGGCTAATCCTGGGATTCCTGAGGGGAGATATTCCAATCCAGCAGACAACCAAAACCACCCATTTTGGTGTCGTCTACGCGTCCACACGGAAAAGCTGGTGCAAACATTTCCAGGCAGAAATGTGGCTATTAGTGTAGACTGTTTCAGTGCTGAGTGGGTGCACAGAGTTGGTGTGCACCTCATGTAGCATTAGGTGAGCTGATAATCTGCCTGCCTGTCTTTTGGAAAGGCAGGTTCCCGGAGGTAATCCTCAATGTGTAGGAGGGGCAACAATTATAATATGCCTGCACTGCATTAGGGCTCCCTGAGAAGCTGCTTAGCATCAGGAGGGAGACTTGAGATTGATGAGTGAAACCCTTCAGTGCAGGAGAGTTGAGATGTGTCTCCAATGGGGGAGATGGGATGTGCCAGTACTGATAGTAACCTTAACAACGAAAATGAAAAAACACTGAGTGCCTCGTATATTGTTTAAAAAAAATCTTTGTTTTTGTTGTAGTAGGTGGTGGTAATGCACCTTCACGCTTGTTGCCACTCGCCATGAAATTTGAGAAATTTATAAAGTGAAATTGTATACTTTGTTTGCTTCTGTTCAGTTATGGCCACCAACTATCTCTTCAGCTCCCTGTGCCCGCATTTTGCTTTTAATTAATTGGTCAGAAAGTGTTCTTCAAAAAAAAAAAAACTTTTACTTAGGTTACAGTCCATCGGTTAACTTAACTGTAACCTCTGCTTTACATATCATTGCTGTAATGGATGTCTAATTTGATGATTGACAATGGCAGGGATTCATTGAGGTCACATTACACCAAAAGGATGTTTTTTCTTCTGATAATAAACATTTGTTTGGAGCAGAGTTTATTTAAACTTATTTTAGACAGCATCAGACATCATCTTGTAAATTAAAACAGGCTTTTTTCTGTTTCCTGACATTTTATAGAGGAGACAATCAATCAACTGATTGCAAAGACAATCAGCAGATGCTGAAAGTAATCATTAGTTCCAGCCTTGTTAGAGACTATCTCTACTTTGACTGGCAGGGCTGATCATTTAGAAATTGTGGTTGATTAGCAAATAAGCATTTACTGTAAACACTGACACCGAGAGAATTTTTGAGAATTTTAAAGTCTAAACTAGCCAAGAAGACTCCCTTCCAAAAAAAAAACACATAACATGCTGACATGACAAAACCAAATTCAATATCTTAGGAAAACTGCACAATTTATCACCACATACTGGCTCATAAGTAAATTTGATCATAGCAAAACTTTAATTTGATATTTTGAAAACAATGACATGATTAAGTTATGATGTTGACATAATGGAAAGAAAAAACATGTGCAACCATAGCCACTGTGAGTCTTAAGAGTACAGTCACATTTTCTGCACATTGATAATAAGAGGGCAGCCCATGTGGGCAGATTAGTTTTTCCAAGGAACTGTCTGTTTTGGTTTCATTCTGAGTGCTGTCATGCATTAAGTTCTTGGGCACGCTAAATGAAAAGTAAACAACAAGTGCTTAATGTTTACCTTTCCTAGTGATGAAGCACAATGACTGACTAAGGGACACCCCTGAATATATAATTTCATAACACTCCTCATTCTATTTATATTCAATATTCCATTAGATAGAGCAGATGAGGTTATTACCTTGTTGATGTTGTCCTAATTCAAGAATTCTGTGTCCATTTATAGGCCATAGATCCCAAAAAGGGATCCCAAAGTAAGAACCAAAAGCTGGACAGTCTTTTCCAGCAAGTGTGTCTATTCCACAGAAATGCACCACTGACAAGAGCAACCTTTCATTGTCAGCAGCCAGTCCTAACACTTCCTGGGTCACTGCTCCTGAATGAGGAGGGTGGTGGCGAAATGCAGTAACCACTGATAGAGCTACTCCCCTCAGTGAGAAAGAGCAGGGGATGAGAGGGAAATGCCACAAGCGTCCATCATCCTTTGCTGTATGCAAACTACCACAACACGGTCAGTTTATCATTCCAGGTCAGGGCTGCTACTGGGTCGAGTGAGTGTGTGTGTTGGGATTTGTCAACACTCAACACACACATCAGAGGCTTGAGACTTGTAGGGGCCTTCGGGAGGTCAAGTGGGCATTAGGCTGACTAAAGCAACAAGTTTACTCGACAACAACACTACTACATGACTGCTCCAGAGAGACTGTGACAAATAGCTTGGGGAGGGGTCAAGGAGTGTGTGTGTGTTTCTGTGTTTAAAAAAAAAGACAGAGAGAATGCAACAGCTGCCTATTCCAGGACAGATGGGAGGGTGGTATGGTCAGCCGTCATAGGGAGGGTGAAAGTTGCCTACATGCCACAAATAAACAAAACACACAGACATACACACACCCAGACCAGACACACACTTGTAGCGTCTTTCCTATCAGATTAAAGTGCAGATACATACAGCAGTAATCTCATACAGGCCCCCCTGGCAGCTGACTTGGGCACATCATTTCTGAACCAGCTGTTATGGGTCAAGAGAAACCAGAACCATGCTCACATCCCTGCATTACTGTGGACTTCCCGCATTCATAGCATGCCTGGAATTCCTTGCTGAGGGATGTGTGGGAATGGCAGGAATTCCTTGAGGCTGAGGGAGTGGACAGGAATAGGGCGTCCATGACCTGAACCGCTGACCTACATCCTGATCAGAGGCTGTGACAATCCAAGTTAGAAAAAAAATAGGTACGAAGCAAAGCAGTTCATTTGACTGCATAGTGAGAAATTCTTAAACCTTGATTCAGTTTTGTCTTTTTAAGTAGATTTTATTGAAGTCTGCATGCTTTTTTATATTCTTTCGCCTAATCATTGTTTCAGAGGGATTTCTTACCTATGATGATATCTCTACAACAGAAAACATTAAACTGTATAGTCAAAATTAAAGATATTCACTTCCATGAATTGGCAGACAAAATTTTTCTGGCGGGCTAAATTTAAAATGAGAACCCTGTAAAATGGTATTAAATGTGCGCATAATGACGATATATAGCAAATATAAAGCGTGATATTAAGCTAAAGGCTAAATATCCCAGAAAAAAAATCACCAGTTATTAATCTGTGTAGATATTGCTTAGCTGGACTTTGTACTTCAACAAGCAAGACAAAGGTTAGATCTTTTTGTTCTCTGTGTGTGCTTCTTGTAATGTTATAAGAGAAAAGATTTGGAGTATGAGGACAAGCCAATATGTTTGGCAAACATAGCGCTATCCTGGATTATGGGTTTGGCTGAGGTTTAAACTTTCCCAAATCCAATAGAATAAGACAGACCCGCTAAGGTTACCCAGCAAAAATGATGTATGAAATGCTCCTTGGATTGGATTAATGCTGGATTCCTATTGTAAGTAATAAAACAGTAAGCTTGACAAGCTAAAGTTGAACAGATACGCACATCACTTTACCCACTTACTCTTCTGCTCTTGGAGAGGGTGAAAAAAAAAATTAAAATCAAAAGCTTGACAGTTGCCTAGCTCAGGTCTCTAAAGCCATAATGTGACAATCACTGGAACTAAGTTCCATGATATAAGAAGTAGTAAAATGCAACTTATATGGCAAAAGGTGACATTAGTCATTCCTGTGACTTTATAAGACTTTTCCTGTGACTGAAACAGAAGCAGCCACGTCATCTGTTTCACTTTTCATATACATCATCTTACAACTTCTTAATGCACAGTCAGCAAACATGTCTCATTTATGTCCTCCTGTGGTTATGCCACTGAACATACACAAACAAGTAGGTCACTTGTTAACAAGAGAAAAAAACATGGAAATCTAGCCTAATATTTCATCCAGTGAAGAATATGTACCTATATTGTATCTAAATGTAATCACAATTCATAAATATTGTAAGTTTCTCACTTAGACAATTTAGTCATATTAGGCAGTAAAGTCTGCATTACTTTATGAGACACTAAAATTCTTTTTAAGGCAGGTTCCACTACATTTTTAGAGCCTACTAACCTTTTTGCTTTTATTTTAGCAAATTTCTACTCGATATCACTATAGGGATCCCTCAACCCTGCCTTCTTGTCATATCCTAGAGAGCTAGCATAAACTTTTTTTTAAAAGAGACATTCCCATAGCACTGATTTCATGCTTCACTGAAAATCCAGCCCCTTTGATGAAAATGGGACTTCATTTTCTCTCAAGATGACAGCGTAAGCAGCACAGCCGGGGAATTTGTTTTCAGTCCTTTCGACTTGGACTCTCCATGTTCTGCTTGATTTTCCTCTTTTTGTCCCAAAATCTGAGTTCTGGCCTGGGAGAAAGCACACCATTTTTTTTTTTACCCCAACCTCTTTCTGTTCTCTTCATCCGTCCAGACCTCTAATAGCAGGGTAGGCTAACCGAGCGAGGAACAGGCCAGCGACCCATACACAGCAGGAGAGGAGGGAGAGAGGAGGAGGAAGGAGGAAGAGAATAAAGCAAGAGAAGAAGGAGCAAAAGAGAAGAGACAGCTTGTTATTGGTGCCAGGAGTTTGTACGTCCAGGTCTTTTAATGCCACCTAATCTCATTCTCACAAACTGTGACGAGACAGAGAAAAGGCACTGTTGTCAACACTAAGCTCCTGTGTAAAAATCTGATAGAGAGGAAAACAACAACTGTATTTAATTTTATATACTTCCACATTTGCCTCCTGTCATCAGCGATGATTCAGTGCAACAAGCAGTAAACGGTTTGACACTGTATTCTGGTTTTCAGCTGTTGACTCCTGCTGCAGTTCACTGTCAACAGCCAATTGCAGCTCTGTCTGCCGCATCCCTTTTTCTACTGCTGCTATTCCAATCTGCACGAATACGCCATCTGGAGGTGACTATGAATTGAAATTTCAGCTGCAGAATGCAACTGATTCCTGAAGATTTACACTAATTCAATGAATGTAGGAGTAGTTCTACATTTTGACCAAAATACCAGGAAGACTAAGGGACAGAGAGAGAGTGATGGAAATGCACAAGCCCACAACACCCTCTCCTTGCAAAGTACTCCTCAGCACATCTGTCAAGGTCCAAAGGCATTAACATTATTACATAACAGAACTGCCTCCCCCTCTCCTTGCAACCCACTCATCAGCCGCCCAGTCAGACCAGTGGCGGAGGAGGCCAGGCCAGCAGATGGACAGGCCTAATCCCCCAACCACCCCCTCTAAAACCAGGAAGTGATAACTGGCAAGCACTCGAAAGCTTGAGCAAAACACTGTCCTGACAGAATTTTGCAGACAGGCCAAACAGTAATGATGAAGCCAAATATTGTTGAGATATAATTGTATTCATGTTGTTTTCATCACCTTGTGCTGCAAGTGTTTTGTCCATCAGGGCTCTGGACATCACCAACCTACAGACTCACTGTCCTCCTTTATATGAAGGGATAAAGGCTTTTGATTTGTCAATGTAAATGATGCCAATAGTTTTGGACTACAGCTGAGAGTCAGTCATTTGTGAGTCTCTCCTTTTTTGACAAGAATGTCTAATACATGTGATATTAAAACTTCCCACTGAAAAACAAGAAACTTCTTATGTTAAATAAAGTCATATGTCTCTTGAGATTGTCACGTTCGAAGCAGGTGACAAAATAGCAGAATCGAAACTTAGAAACTGGAATCAGGAACCAAATCTAGGTTATTTGCCCTACCCCATGTCACATTAATATCAACAACAAAATAAGGTATGACTGAAAAGAAACAGGAAGACAAACTGGCTAATTAGAGACAATATTTTCATTTCCCCGAAAACAAAGAAAATTATCAGTGCTGTACTTTTTTATACAAGCTCCCAGACCAACTATATGAGGCAGTGCAAACAAAAAAAACCTTAGTCGTATCTATTGGAACTTTAATGTGCTGGCCTATTTATGATTCCAACAGCAACTTTACTACTAATTGCTAAAATCAATATCTCATTGATAATGAAACTAATAATAAAATAAATAATATTCTTAACATAACTGTGTTTAGAAAGGAGAAGAAGCACAGACATCAGTTGGCATCAGTCCCTTCTCCTGTCCTCTGTTCACCTCCCTCTGCTGTTGGGATTCTCCGCCTGCAAGTGCCACTGGCAAGGGAGGGCTACCGTCTCAAGCAGGATTTGCCAGATTTTAAGATGAATTTCAAACAAAGCTTAACAACTTGACAACACACAGGCAGCTTTTGATTTAACTTGTTGATAGCAGTCAGTTGTTACACTAACCACTGTGCTGTGGTTGTGTAAAAAAATACCAGCCGAGGATGGGCAATTGTGGTCAAAGTACACAAAAAATGCCACTTCATCTGTTTGAACAATTATTGACTTATAAATCGAAGGGGTTTTATTGCACTTACAGTAACTAGCTCTTCTCAGCTCAAATAGTTCCTATATTATACTGTACATGTGTTTGTCCAATAATGTTATTTCCACTATAATAAAAACACACTTCTCTTTCATCATTACCCTGCACACCAACAAAAATCAGATATGGGGCGGATGGAAAAACAGCTGCAACATTTAGAGTCGCTGTGTGTAGTGTGGTAGAGTTTGTTTATGTTTGTTTTACCTGCTATTTGACTCGATACATCTCCTTTAGGCTCTTTAGGGAGGGATCCATCTGTAGGCATAAACACACACACACAAAAAATTACCAACAGAGGACCAGAAGTGATTTTGCTTCATGTTCTGAGGCAAAAAGCAACAATGGGGAGGAGGATGAACAGAACAATACAACATGCCAATAGCGGTGAACACAAAGCAGAGCTCAGGCTGATAAAAGTGTTTTAGTTTACTGGTCATAAACCAAAGTACTGGACAAATTTTTAAGTTTGTTCTGATGCTGGCACAAGAAAAGAAGTCAGAGGATCATCAAAGTCATTACAGTTCATCCTCTGGGACCACGAGCGTCTATACCACGTTTCAAGGCAATTCACCTAATAGTTGTTGAGATCAGACAGAAAAAAACAATGGACTGTCAGGTTGATATTGCCATCAGCTCTGGCATAGCTAAAAAGAAAGACTGGAAGTCTGTCCACACCCAGTTTTGTGATAATCCAATGTGCCACCATGTTGGATACAGAAATCTGCAGGCTTCCACTGCAGCAAAAAATAAAGGAAGAGGGTGCATTTTGTTCATTAAAAGCAGCTTAGGGTTCCAGAATAAGGTTCTTGCTTTGTTTAAAAAAAAGACTGTATTCTCATTAAATTTGGGCTGTTGAGACATGCAGCAAAAACGAGCAGATATCTTTTAGACTGGTGCTACACTAACAAAAAAAAGAAAGAGCTGCAGTATTTCTTTTAGCTCGAAAGGTCAAACATCTTCAATAGTACTACATCACATGAGACCAGTAACTGCTCCCACTGGTGAAGGCCACATCAGAAATTTAAGAATCAATGCCTCTGGTGTGACAGCAAGAGGCTGCCACTTGTCTCAAACATGGCCTCTTTTTTTCTTATTATTATATTAAGGTATAACAAATCTGACAATTTCCTAGGTACTTAAACAGCATATTCTGCTAACGCTGGAGCGGAGCATGCAAAAGTCATCATCTCGCCACCCTATACCTCATGACCGTGGCCTATTGCTCTCTCAGCCAATGCAACAATCGGCCCATTGATCCCGCCTATAGCCAGTGTGAGGGAGGCTGCTGCTGTGACCGAAGGGAGGATACAGTCAGTGTCATGTGCTGTCAACATGTAAACAGGCTGGACGCTTCACCGGCTGACTCAGTGACACATGCTCCTTCTGTTCTGACTCAGGCTTGAGCCTTCCTGTTTAGCCTTACATACAACTGTGTTAAGGCAGAGAGAAGCTGGTGGCTGGACTGAATATATAATCTGTAATGTCAACCACCCAGCAAGTTGAACTAGGATATAGTTGATTTTTTATATTTAACAAAAGACCTATATTGTACATGCAGTTTTTGAGTCATCCATATAACTATACAGTAAAAACAATAAAGTCTGTCTTTCTGGTTCTGTGATATATAATGTCTGCCTGGGGGAATAAAGTGACTTGAAAACAACATTTCAACATTTCATTTCCTCTTTTTACAATATTTACATTTACACATACTTGCACTTACAAGCACACCAGAAAGTAATCCAGTAAATGGAAAAGCAAAAGGAGAATGTATAAACAAAGTATAAATGCACTTAAAGTAACATATAAAAGTTCACACACTGATGAAGAGGTTCAGATATGACAAATTTGGCTGCTCACTGGCATCCAGACGCATATCCATGGAAATTAATATTGTTTGCTCACCATTTTAACCATGAGAAAATCTCTTGTTTCTGGACTGTACTCAAACATCTGTGTTGTGAGTTTCTGGACTGGTTCTGTTACCACATTATCACAGTTACTACTGAAGAAGGATCTTCTGACAATTATAATTGGGAGTCACAATGAAATCGCTGTCTGAATCACAAAAAAGTAAGACTGGACAATATTTTGGTTATATATCCAAATCGCAACGTAAGACTAGATATTATACTTGATGTTTACATCATGACATAAAAGTTGTCTTTTCTTGGCTTAAAAGCTACAATACAGGAAAGAGATATAAATTTGTAAACCTACCACTGTGCCAGCATTTTTTATTTGCAAAGGGTAGTACCCAACAAGGCAGCCGTGCGCCACTGCAACAGTTCTGGCCTCAACGTTGTCCATTAATTCCTGATTAATGACACCGCAATAGGCCTTATCTCTCTCAAACCATGGTTACTTACCAAAGGAGTAAAAATTAAGTCAATTAATTCATACTTTCATGTGTTTGCTATTAAAATATATATTTTATTTTTCCCATGTTGTCAAGCTGTACCAAACAAAATTTTAACTTTAATAAAACAACAGTGAAACCTGTGATTCAGTTTTCAGAGAATTTGTATCAGATAATAACATTCACAGGCTTGCACTTGCAAGCCCATAGTAACAACACAGAGCCCACAATACAACATAATCCGTGAGGTTCACCTGGAGTTACAGATGGATGCATTTAAGGGCTTTTATGATGCCAAGACAATTCAAAAAAGCTTATGATACTCAAAGACATGGGTTTTCTAATTTAAAAAGTTATCACTGAGGTAACTATTTTATCTTCCATCAAGACAACCACAAGGTAAACAGTTGAAATACGGCTTTTGTATTACAAAGTATGTGAACAATGTGCTGTACCGATGTGAAACTTTTCATTTTGCTTATTCATTAATACAACAGTAGGGTTTGTATGTACTTGAAGTGCAATCAATAACTTGTGGGTCCAGCTCTAAGATACATTACCAGGAAGAATCTGCCTTGCTAAGGGGTCCTTTAGAAAAAAACCTAACTCCTCCTAGCTTCTTATGCAACAGACCCTGACCTGTGCCCACCAGAGGCGAGCAAAAAGAGCTTCCTGCTTTGACCAAAATCCCCATATAACATTCAATCACCCTGCTGTTTCCATATCTCAATTATTTTGGTCTTTTATGACATTATTTCTTTACACAACAGCTGGTTCCCTTTTATAATGGATGCTAGACTAAACTATCCAACTATGATTGGCATTTATTTTGCAGATAGCAATCTCCATTAATGTACATGTAGTAGCACAGGACACAAAAACTACATAGAAGCAAACTCTCTGGCAACAACAGCCAAAGCCACAGGAGCTTGTGTTCATAAAAAAAAAAAAAGCTTGCACACATAAACATGGCATGAGAAGAGAAGCACAAAGATCTCAAAGGAATGTTCTCCAAAGCCGTGTACCTGGGGGAACTTAACAGAGAATGAATGGGATGAAGGAGAAAATAAGGGAAAGAGGAAGGCAAGAGAAAGACCAAACACCCACATACTTCACATATTTGCAATGCCAAAGATGTCCACTTAAGCCGCACTGTGCAACAATGCAATACCAGACTACAGTAGTGGTTGGCCACATCTTATCACAATCTAAACAATAAAAGTTGTAGTCAAGCCCGAAGTCAAACACACACGGACAAAAAGGAGATTAAACACAATGTATGAGTGCATGAAGTGACACACACACATGCAGTCATGAATGAGGCTTTTCCTCTGAGATGTGGCTGTTGAGCGGCTTAATCCAATCACACCCACACACACACACACGCACCTGGAGCCAACTTCGTCGTAGACCATGGTTGTATTAGTCAAGCTATTTGGCCAAGGATCACACACACACACACACACCATTAATTGCCATTAAGGACATGACAAAGCAAAAATCCCATGAAATACCCAAAACTCCCATCACTCTGAAACATGCAAACACTGAACTCACCTGGACCCCAGCTCTGCTGAACACAGGCTATACTGTACTAAGCGGAGCTCCCTTCCACAGGCAGCTCTCTGTTGTTCCGAAACACAGTGTTTCTGTCTCTGAGCACATATTAACACAAGACCACCCTTTCTGTGGGCCCCTGCCTTTCCCTTCTCGGCAGGCACACTCATCGTTTGACTCACACACAAAATGGAAAGACCCCCTTTCATTTAAAAATACCTATTGTCTGGCTCACGCTGACTTGAATAAGGTGTCAGGGGCAAAAACAATGAGCAATACCCTGCTGTCAAAGCTGTCTTGAAGAGTGTGGGGCTAGAGACTGCAGTAAGGGATTTAGCAATATTTTAAATGTCAAGGGCCATGTACAACACATTTAACAGAACAATATCTAAGGGATCACCTGTCTAAGAGGATTTTTGTTGCTTGGCACAGAACTGAAGCAGGTAAAATGTTGATGGTTAGAGCAAAACCTGTGATGTCAACCTGTGAAACTCATCAAAACAGTCAAGTGGTAGACAATGCTGAACTTCTGAACTGAATAGTGAGTACTCAAGTGAAAAATAAGAGAGTTTCATGTTTGTGTTATATTGGTCTCTGCTTTTAGAGCCAAATACTCATTGCTGTGGTATTTATGCACTGCATTCCCAGAGATAACCTCTTAGTCAAACAAGGTAATCGGGACTGTGACATTGCTTTCTACAGATCATTTCTTTTTTTAATTTCGGCCATGAGTCTGTCAATACACGCTACTGCAAAGCCCACCTTTTGCTATGTGTTCAGACAATTCTTTCAGACTCTGACATTTAAAGAGTATTCTGACTTAGTATTTCGCTCCTTTGACATTGTCAGACTTACAGACAATTAAAATAGGATCAATACGTAGGACAAGAGACATCCTCTTTTTTTAATCAACACGTTTTCATTCCTTGTTCAATTCTGGTTCAGTAAGTATGCTAGCAGTGGCAGTTCACCAGACTTAAGCCACAAGAGGCTTTATACAACCTCAACCGATTTTCCGTGGTACCCCCCAAGACAAATGTGTAGGGGAAGCACCATTCCAATGCACTGCATTCTGACTGCTAATACTGATCTCAATCTCATATGGACAAAATGTGAGCAATTAATATTAAGTAAAGTTTAACTTACTTCAGTGTCCTTATTGGATGGTCCTGCTAATTTCATTAAGTCAATCAAAGTGGTCTGCTGCCTCCTTTTTTTTGTCACAGGTAGTTTACCTACCTCAACGATCCCAATATTTTCAGAGTGATGCGTATAAGTTTTTGTATCTCTGTATTTATTTATTTATTTAACTTTAGATAGGAAGAGCTATAATCAGGACCAGACTTTACACTGCCAGATACCCCTTTATGAAGCAAATAGGATCAGCACTGAGAGAGGACATGCCCTATGTACTGTGTTGTGTACCAGGAGGATTCAGAATATGAACACTATAATGCAGGCAAACAATGGCCTTAGATTTTGCACAAACAAAACATAATTAAAAATTTTGATACACTGAGAGGTTACCACCAAGCCCAACCGTGTTAGAATTAGTCATTTGTTTTCATTCAAAACTGCTACTGTGGTTTCTGAACAGAGCTTCAAGTATCTCTCTTTATAAGATGCCATCCCCAATGCTTCCCCTTTTCACTTTTAATTGCTCACAGGAGGTGGACATGGGATCATTTGTTTTTATTTTTTACAGTACATTAGTCTTATAGTAGTGAGCAACTATAGGCTCCAAGGGTGTGTTTTTTAAATTTTAAGGTTATGAATAAAGCTTTAAAGCTGCAAACTTATCAGTATAGGCCTGGTTACAAAAGTATGTTGTTGCTCTAACTGTTCATGTGCTTATATGCATCTTGTTGACAGATAACATAAATATTCTCAAGACATCAACAATAAAAAATGCACAATTCACAGGTTGGCCTTCAAGCAAATGTGGACGTGAATTCACTTCACTAATTAACCATTGTAAATTAAATGTATAATCCTCAATGGTTAGGTTTTGTATCTATTTTTCATTCTTAAAAACAGCTTATTTGTTAGTACAGCAGTAACAGTGCTTATATCCGTAACCTTGAGGGGATTAATCATAGTAAACAACTGAGCGAATTCTTAATTTGACTCAAGGTTAAAAGACAACATACATCACTCCTTTTTTAACAAGATAAATTAATCAATCATAAACCTTTTATCAAATCATTTTTTTATAATCCATGTTGTTATCTGCCCTCAATTTCGAACCCAGGTGCAAAATAGTTCCTATTAGATCTTTGGCCAAGGTAAAAAAGTACAGCTCTGCCCGCGATGCCACTACTTAAAACTCTTCCTTATTTTGCCTGGAGACTTTTGGGACCCTCTCAGGGACCTTAGTCGTCTCATAGCGTTTGCTTGAAAACACAAGAGGCCACAGACTGTAATGTTTACAGTGGGTCAATTTCTCTTGGTTACTGGCCTTTAGCAGGAGAGAAACGGGGTGAAAAGTACTCAGAGGAAGACACAGAAAGAGAAAGTGAGCGAGATGGGGAGGGCAAGAGTGAGATAGCAGTTTTGAATGCACTGGAGACCCAAAGAAAAAAGGAGTACAATGGTCTTTCAGGACGTGTCCTAGTTTGGTTCACTCTCTCTGTGTGTCTTTCAACTCTCAAAATAGGAGCACAGAGCATTCTGGCAAATCTTTAACACTGATTCTAATCAATTGCGAGCCAATTCAATTCCTTTACTGACCTCTTTCATTAACCAGTAGAAACTCTGTTAACACATCTTGGCACTCACATCTACACTTCAACTCTTCATTATATTTCCAAAGTCTAGCTCTGTCTGTCTTTGAATTTCACAACTCTTTCCCTTTCACCTGCCCTGAATAGACTTCCTTATTTCCCTCTAACAGGACAATAAAATCATTCACTTACTCCAAAGCCTATTGTTTATGCTCCTCTCACAAGAGCGAGTTAAAAACATGGTTATCTGCACATGTGATTTCACGGCTGCTTGCAACCTGTGCACCCTGCCTCCCCTCGAACCTACCTCCCGTCTTCTCCTCCTTCTCCATTATCTCTCCATTTTTCTCTTTGCCCCCTCGACTCTTTTCCCTCTCTTGTTCCAGCTTGTTTTAAGAAGACAGCAGCGGGGTGGCAAATTTTCCCCGAGCTCACACCAATTAGCTATCACGCCGGAGAAATTACTGAACGAGAGCACAGCAGATGAGAGGGAAAAGTGGGACAAGCTCCTTTTTATAAACACACAGACAGGCAAGAGGTTTTGCATGTGTATGCGTGTGTGCGTGTCCATGTGTGTGTTTTAGTTTTCACAAGAGGGGATTCAAACAAGCCAAAATCCGATTTAATTTACACTTCTGACAAACAGCATAATACTTAAGCTCCCTGGTTAGTGTACTAATGTAACTATATTATCGTATTATAATTTTCATAGTTAAATTACTTTTATTCCACAGTGCAAAATAGCACAAGCCGAGGTCAACTGCCTTTCAATAGCCCTCCTCTCTGTAAACACCTTGCTTTGCCGGAACTGATTCACAAGTACTCTTATGACAGCTATCTTACTACATGAAAAAAAAAACATTAGCTTTTACATTTTGGTTTACTTCATGGTGGCTGTTTTGGAGTGAAACCAAAAGTTGAACTGTGTTTTTAAGCCAATTACTTTAATAGTTCTTATCAGTCGGTCTTTGTTCTCATCTTGTCTATATCTGGGTGGCAACCTGCGTGTCTGTTTGTGCGAGTAGTAAAGCCTCACTGATAGCACAGGCCTTTGCCTACATGGTTTACATAGGCCTGTTAATAAAGACAGAACATGGGTCAGACGGACAGACATGGCAGCTGTTCCCATGGTGACACAAGGCTAGCCAGGCCTTGATTGGTGGACTTGAAAACAGGATAAACGACTTATCTATAATATACCTATAATGTTAGCTGACTTAACCAAGCACATTTCTTGTTAAAACACTGCTCTCTCTTATTTATAACACTGCTGAAGTTAATTTTTATTTTTTAATTTTTACAGAATGTTTGTATTGATATAACAATTTACAGTTCAACATTTTGGGATACATGCCCACTGATAATCATGATTAGATTTAGATAACAGGACTGATACCACTCTCATATTCATCCATTGATAGTGAATCCACAGCCAAGACATGGTTAGCTTACCTTAGCATAAAGACACACTTTAGACATCTACTTCTAAAACTCACTGAGTAACTCACTGTGACACACCAAGCTGACATCAAAGAAACAGCACTGACATAGGCTGACTGTTGCTACGCCTCACATCACCTGTGTCTTGGCCAAAAAAGTTGCACTTAGCACATCATAAAGACTATAGCTAACAGCCAACTAGCACACATGTCCTGTGCCTGCATAGGTTATAACTCTTCACAACAACAGGTGAAGGTTGTATGCTTTTGTTTCTAAAAAAAAATATATAAGAAGCAGAAAACCAAGATGATGATGAGGACTAGATATAAAAAATTTTTGTGGGAATGCAGCTATTGCTAACCAGTTCCAAACCAATTTTTGCCCACCACTTAATAAAACTGACTTCTTAACAAACATTGTTGGATGAAAAGCTGCAGATGTCAACAGCTTTATCAGCCCCTGGTCCCTTTATTTTGAAACAGAAAGGAAGAGGAGGAGGAGAAAAGTGATGAAAATTCACACTAAAGTCATGGATACTACAGTAACAGGATCATCAGGTTCTCCTGAACTTGTACTATGAGCTGGAGTTGTCTTGGCTCTTTCAGGTCCACATGTTGCACATACTTATCAGTATATTCATCCAGAGGCAAAACAACTACAGGATTGATTTCCTTTAGGGAACAGCCAATAAGAGTGTTTTCTCTAGCCATCAAGCTCCTTCTGCTGATCCTACATGTTCAGACGGCAGAAAAGCCATGGACAAGAGCCAACCAAATGAACTGTTTCAGGACACATGACAAAAACACAACAGCCCACTGCTCTCTTGGTGTGGTAGGATCTCAACACATTTTGTCTGTGTGGGTTTTTTTTTTGTTTTGTTTTGTTTTTTTAAATGGCACAAGAACTATATTCAAAAAGGGCTAGTTGTGTCTTAAAAGGAGATTAGTAGTTAAATAATCCTGCACTAGACTCAAACGAAACCAGAACCTGTTGGTTTTATGTTTTGGTTTTTGGATGGATTTTGGGACTTTGTTAGTAAGGTCAGAGAGGTTCTGGCTAGTCATCCCCCCACAGTCTTTATGCAAGACTGGCTCCAGCTACATATTTGTATAAACACATGAGAGTGGTAACAAACTACACATCAAACTTTTTGCAGGAAGGTAAATAAGCATATTTTCCCAAATGTCAAACAACACCTCTGTGTGTGTCTGTGTGTGTGTGTGTGTCTGTGTGTGTGTGTGTTTGTGTGTGTGTGTGTGTGTGTGTGTGTGTGTGTGTGTGTGTGTGTGTGTAAAATATCCACTGATGCACCACAAATCCACCTTCAAAACTCCCACTTTTCTCTTTCCACCTCCACTCCCACATATGAAAACACACACAGTAATCCCAGAGAATAAACACAAGATTAGATTAGGTCAGCGTGTGTAATCCAATGAACTCTCACCTCTAACATGCCTAATGCTGTTAGAGCTGACAACATCACACTATCACACACACACCAACAGGGACAGGGACTTGTACTGCTGCCACATAGCTGCGCTCAAACATACCATGTATATATATTTCTGTTCAAGCTAGCAGATTTGTTGTTAAAACAGTTCTTGGCCAGTCTGCTTTCCCACACACTCAGTACCCTCTCTGAGAGGATCAGCAATCTGCTCACTATATTTTTAATAACATACTGACTCTCTGGTATCCAAACATATTATTTTCAGCTATACTGTACAATCTTATACAGTATTTCATAACATAAATGTCAATCAATTAAATTCTTTTATGTAAGGGTTTAATTGCAGCATAATTAAACATTATACGGGGGCAATGCTATTCACCACCTCTTTCAAATCGTTCACCAAACTTGTTCTGCCTCATTGGTAGGCTGCTATATTTCAATGTATGGCACATTAGGAGAAAGCCAAAACTTGTTTACAAGCAGCTGACTATTAGAGAAGTGAATGTTACCCCCTCTGAAATGTAATCTGGAGCTTTTTGTTCTGGTTTGGGTTTGTATTACCATGGTGCACCTTAGAGTTCACACTGACATCATGCATGCTTTGGGCTACAAACAACTAGTACTGCCATTCATTTTTACATCATGGCTTTTGATGGCTTCGCTCACTGTGTTCTGATTGAAAAATTACAGTCCTTAGTCTCGCCAGACATCTGTGGGCTGGGTTTTCCGACCATTTCTGCTGTGAACCCCAATCTGTGAGGCCAAAACATTGTTTCACTTTTTGACTGTTACCAAGGCAGTCCCACAAATCTTAAATTTGCATTAGTAAGTTCTCCATTTGCATTAATAACAGTAGATACTGCTGGCAGACTCTTCCTTCACATACATGCTGCGAGGTAGTTTTTGAAGTGGATTCTTTCCTGTGATGCGTTCACTTATTAGTTGTTATAACCTAAACCTAGCGCGATTCAGACAGGAAACTGTCCCTGCACTACTGCCAGCAAGGCAACTTTACCTTTTGGCTCAGCTCATGAGCACATTTGTAAAAACAAATCTAACCTAACAGGCAAACAAAGGCACCCTGGAATACGTCATTGAAATGCAAAAGTAAACCTGACCCAGATGATAGGTCTTTACAAGCCTGTGATGTGATACACAGATGAGCAACAAAGGCCTAAAGCAAGATGATGTATTGTGCCAGTCTGGCATTAGGCTAACCACGGAAACTGCTTCACCTAAAATTATTCTAAGAAATTTTACTTAACACAGATGATATTTCTGTGCAACACACTGCGAAACATTTAAACCTTAAAAATGATAACATAGCTATCTATGTGTGAACATGTATGTCAAATCCAGAGAATTATCCCGCGACTCTGCAGTTCCTAACAGCTCCAGAGAACACTTTAACATCTTTAAGCTTAGTGTTTTGTTTTTCCAGCTCACAACTTTATTGATATGACTGAATCTCTTAGCTGTCATATCATCTTAATGGCAGCAGCACACTGTTTTAAGCTTAAGACCAATATCAAACTTACAGGAGAGTGACTCCCATGATGTGATGTTTCTGATTGTGTAAAACAAAATAAAACAGGCAACTATTTTTCAGCACTCACAAAGTTAAAACGTGATGTTTTAACTCACTTTCCTTCATCTGAGATTAGTAACTTTTGATAAAACTGTGTTGTGACTGATTTCACACTGTACTAAGTCACAGTTTCTGTCACATGATGTGGAGCACAAGTGGATGTTCTATGAGGTGATTTGTCAAATGTGACCTTGGACGTTTTTCCCTTATTCCTGGCACAAACACTTAACTATGAATCAAGCTTGTCACAGGCTGCATGCGCCAATCCTGATCTGCCATGTCGGTCATCTCACTGAACCGGGAGACTGGTGACTCTCTGTGTTTGAATGCTAATGATTACCAAAACATTAATTATACTACTACAGCCTTCAACAGATGATTATTTAAAAAAGAAACAAACATTTAAAAAAAAAGAAAAAACAAATGAACCTCATCACTCAAGCTGACCTAACAGCAGATTGGGGGGATTTGGCTTGCTCTGCTGGCTGTAATCTGCCTTTAAATTTTAATGTACCTGCACCTGTTATTAGGGATGAGAAAGATGATGTGTTTACACAAGTACTCATGGGAAAATGAGAGTAGGTTAAATTATTTATTCTTTACTAAACATACTGATATTTTCTGCATTTTCTTCCATTTTCCCCTCCAATAACAAGAGCCTATGACAGAAAGGGCTTGTTATTCGGAACATGGTCTGTACCGCTAATGGCTTCCAAGTGCCTGCATTGCTCGTCTTGTTACCATGTGTTCAGTGTTTGTATTTGTGCTTCATTTTAAGGGATGAGTGACTTTCTCACTGAAACATCGCAATTTTAATACCACAATAAAGGGACAGGCTGAGCAGAGAGGGGTTTTTTATCCTCGTGTTTTAGCTTAATCTCCAGTTCTTTCTAAAAAGCTTTTTACCCTGCCATCCATTTGCTTTTAATTGAAGCTGCCTGGCTAAATAAAAGCCTTAAATCTCATAACATCATCTTTCCCTCCAGCTGGCTTCCATTTATTATGTTAACTCCTCTTTGTTGCACAGAAGTACAGTTACTTAGAGGTGTATGAGGTACCTGATATTTCGCAGCTGAGTATGTGTGTGTGTTAGAGAAAAAAATGGCCACTTGCCGGGGATGTGAATGTTCACTGTGAACTTGATACAAAAACAGGGAGAAGACGAGATGGAGTAGACAGAGATGGGGTCAGTGTAGAACAGCAAACCAGTGGAAGCGCTTGTGTGAGTGTGAGTGTGAAAAGGCTCTGAGAGAGAACAGCGGCTGCCTATCACAAAGCCCCGCGTACTGCAAACCACATGGTTCCTGAGTGTCGAACAGAGTTACACTTGGTCTGAGCTTCTTATATTTTGTCTTTTCAATGCACTGATTTCAGGACTCTTAAGCCTTTTATGGCAGCTAAATTCTGCTCATATTTTCTGTTAAAACATAACTGTATCCAGCCTGATAGCTGGAACATTTGGACATGGAGGACTGGACAATAAAGAAATGTATCTTATGTATCATCAGAGATTATCGATTCCATTACCTCAACTATCTTTAACATATATCTGACAAAAAACCGACAACCAAACAGAATTTTCCAAATTATATCAGCTGAATGACTTAAAGTGTGGAATTCATCATGGTTATCTTTATGTTGAGGTAATACAAGAAAAAGTACTGCTGTGGTGCTAAAAAAATTCCACACCATAAAAAAGGTAACTTAATTTCATAAATAGAGGAAACAATTAATTTTTAGAATAATACTGACAAGTAAAACTGTGTTTATTGTGGATGTCGGTTTAAAGGGTCGGGTCACTGATTTTATATATTCGGCTAACTTGTGATATTCTATTGTTAAAAACATTTGTTCATTTTTCTTCAGTCTGATAAAATGACCCTATGTCATTAGGTATTTTCATGCTGCACTATGGGTTTACAATTTTGCTTCTGCAATGTATGAACATGGTAAACTACAATCTTGATATTAAAAATGGGTGCTCCACTCATAGAACTGCCACTGCATGGTGTGCATTTTCTGACTAAATCATAAAACCAAAATTGTGGCTAAAAAGTGACATAGTGCACCTTTAGGTAGAAAGTGTATAGAATCAAAAAAAAGAGTGAAACAAAGTGACAATAATGCGAGCCCTCAATGATCCATTCGCATCGATCTATGAAGCACCAATCCTCTGTTTACTACCATCTCATAAAACACAGGGATGATAAAAGAAATCTGCTTTGTGTAGCATTAGGCTTTAGCCTCTGCTCTGTGTCTGACTTGGCAGCTTTAAGCCTGGAGGAAACCTTCACTGAGGGACCTCAATCAGTGTCCATCTCCTGGATCAATATCCATTAGTCTTGGTGTGCGTGTGTGCGTGTGTGCGTGTGTGTGTGTGTGTCTGTGCTGTGCAGACCTCATCCTTAGTGAATGGGCCTGAGTCATAAATGCATGCTCTGGATCAAATTTCCCTCTCTCTCTCCTGCTTGTCTGCCTCACTCTGTTTCTTGCACAAACACACGTACACACTGATGCTCATTCAAACATACAGACCAACCTTGTGAACGGTGTGTTGTAGCCTCTAAACATTCATTCATGAAGGCCCGCCAGTGCGAATTGCAGATTTTTTTTCCTACTATAAATAATGCCCTACACTACCAACAAGTAATAACTGTATGAAATCAACACTAAATCAGCCTCTTAGTCATCAGTGTAGCCAAAGATATGTTTGGAGTGTAATAACTTGATGATTGACAACATGCCACAACAAAACTCCCCCTTTGAGAGCTCTGAGGCCAAGGTATTAATTCCAGTCTGGAAGATGGGGGGGGGGCTTTTTTTTTTGTTAGTTGTCATTTCGCATCAGGACAGAGAGGCCCAACACGATGCAATAAGAATTAAATAAAGAAGAGGGGGAGGGCATAAAACAGACATTGGTGAATTAATTCACAGACAGCAGGTAGGCAGACAGAAAAGCACAGAGGAAAGCAAAGTGTAAGGACATGGGAAAGGAGACCAAATGCCTGAGGATGGAAAAAGAGAGGAGGATGGAGCATAGGGAAAAAAGCATAGCCTGTGGCAGGATACTTAAACCTGTGCATGTCAAAACAAGAGCCCCAGATCTACAAGAAGGAAGTAAAACAAAGGGGAGGGAAGCCCAAAGGTGACACTCAAGTCCTCTCTCCAGTTTACTGTACAAATCTGTTAGTAAACTCTCTCTACTCAGGCCCATAGCAGTTTCACTACTGGTTTCACCATTGTGGTTATTCTGAACAAGTTCTCAAATGGGGATGCTCCACGTAAAACTGTTTTCAAGCCATTAACCATACAAATTAATTCAGTATCAGCTGGGGTTGGGAGAACTTAGAGAAAACTATAGATTTTATACAGATATGGGGCTCAAAAATGTACATCAAAGGGCTACTAAAAGCATGTCTGATGCCCCAAGTAGCTTTTGTTTGAAGACACAAGATAATGGACATTACTTGCAACTAAAAGCAAAAATCTCATGTTTGAAGTATATATCTGTCCATAATCATAATCTCTGATAGTAGCTGGTAAATCACTGTCCTGTTGGGATCGGCACACAAACTAATGGCAGGATGCACTCTCATGAGGGGTACAACAACTCTGACGAAGAATCAACAACAAGCACAAAACAACAAAAACCACCTGAGAAAAACATGGGTCACATTTAACGTCAAAAATAGCTGTCTTTGAATGCAAAACAATCTGTCCTCAGACCATATAATCAGTGTTAAGTATAGCCATTGAAATGTATTCATCAAGGTGCGCTTTTGTGAAGAAAACAAACACAAATGCTCCTAAAGAAGCTTCATACAAGCTGCTAATTACACTAGGAAAGCAGCTTATTGTAGCATTTGGTCAATAAAACATCAATAGTTGTATTTAGAGTGCCAATAGGCCATGCTTAGCTTGAAATACACACATTTGTGGATCCCAGTAAGAAAAACTAGGTTAGGTTACTGTCAAGTTTGTTTAAGATCTTGGTTAATATAAGGGGGACTTAAGAATGAGTAAAGGTTTGTTGTGGTTAAACTAAGTATTAGAATGTAAGCAGGACCTTAATCTCTGCCCATCACTGTGGTGATTAATACAACGCTTATAGTACAGACAGGCCTGAAATTTAAATGATATTTATGTGACAAAGAGTGTTAAAATATTCTAAAAATTTACACCATCAGCATGCAGTGGCTTTGAATTTTCATTCATGATCCTTCAAATGCCTCTTTGTCCAAAACAGACAGATTTGTTTTAATTTTACACACTCTTTTCTTATGTCAGCAGAAGCAGCCCAACCACTGACAGAAAATGGAAGTGCAATTCAAAGTAATTATCTGCGTCATTACTTCTTTCAAATAAACACTGTGAATATACAGTTTAAGGGTTTTATTGGTAAATAAAGAGTTATTTCTACACTACAAACTAAAGCTGTCGCAGATGGACTTGTGGTAATAAGAAAACAAGGCATATCTTAACAGTTTTCATTGTAAAGGAAATTAGAAACAAATCTAATTAACAATGAAGCAGACTGGCTGCAGCTGTGCAACATCAACAAAACATACAGAGTGTGGCTGCAAGTGAGTTACAGGATGCCTTTCACTTCTCTCTCTCCAAAAGAGAGCCATCAGATCATCAGGTCAATACAGATACTGAACTTCCTTTTGTTCTTGTTATCTCGCTAGAAACAAAACCACTAGAGTCAAAGGCTGGATGTCAATACTCTGCATTCTCATCCGTGTTTACACCCCTCTAACTGTACTTCAGAATCTCTGCTTTGCCACAATGGTGATACATATGGCAGTGCACTGGAAAAGCCAGTGATTTGGCTTATGGAGAGTGTACACAATGATTTTCTATAAACAGTAAGCAAATGTTTATGAAGCTTAATGATGACACTAGCAGACATGACATCAGGCATTGGATCTTATTCACTGCTTGCAGTCGGAGAACATAACTAGGGGATTAGCTGTTATACACAAGTGTAGCCCATAAGCTCACCTGTACTTATTTTCAAACCTACACTTACACTATAGGATACATTATGTAAGTGAAGCGGGGCATAAAAGTGAATAACAAATAAGAAACAAAATATTATGCAAACTCTGGTTAATACTGGGATTCAAGATTATTTTACTGTTCTTTTACAATACATGGCTGGACAATGAAATGCTGTTGTAGTTCCCTTTTGCTACTACTATGCCAAATCATATTTTTCTATAGCCCCTTAAATCTTTGGGACTCTTATAATTCAGTCTGTGAACCATATTTGCAGCCTATGAAATCAGTGTGGGCCTGTGCTGGGACTTCGAGTCATAGTCTTTGCTGATTAATTAGCCTACTTGGCTAATGTTAACAGCCTGTACATGATATTGGAAGCATCTTAACACATCCAGAAACAACAGTTTAGGTGTGAATACATCGGTGTCACTTGCATTCTGGTGTTTTACTATAACCAACACACCGTGAAATTGATAATATCAACCTTCTGGCCTCAAAGCTATGTTACACAGCTAGCTTATCCTGCACAGTGCACACCCAGGCTCTATGTGCCACGCCATGTATTGTTTACATAGCTTGCACCGTTGTGCTATTTTTTGACAGCACAGAAGACAACAAACAATGAGTTAACGGGAAAGTGAATTTAAAAAAGGCACATGTTACATTATGGTTGTAATAAAGACACTAATAAACTGTTCAAATACACGCCAGCTTTGTAAACTCCCAGACAAGCTAGCAATGCTAAACTAGCTTTGCTAGCCAAGCAGACAGGATTCACCAAATCTGTTACAGGATTCACTAGCTTACAGGCTAACATTGGAAGCTAATGTGCAACTAGTTTGTTAACACACCAGTCCATTATCGGACAGACCTGACCTGTTTTTTTTTCGCTTCAGACAAATCTTCAGTAACTCTACTGCATTTTATTTGAAAAAGGATACATATTCTGTATATTCCACATAACTGCATTTCAATCTTGATAACCAAAAGTTGCCTCGATCAAATTGTGTCAAGTTTACTGGACGAAAAACTCACATTTGCAGTTTCTCTGTTTTCCATTTTCCTGCTGGTTACTAGATCACATATAGCAATTTAGCACACTGACATTTTGACAACAGACAGCAGCGTCGATGTAAGCTAGTTTTCGTGATGCCACGGAAAGGATAAAACATTGAAAATGTATTTTGCTTCATAATACTAAGAAAGCTTGCTGGCCAAGCTCTCGGACGTGTCCGAAGATGGAACCCACACAATTAGCACTCTAGCTAACGTTGCCTGGCTACACAGTACGGATGGGCTATCTGGTGAACTAGGAGAAATACGTTCAAGAAACCCATTTTCAGTAATCAACCCAAACGTGTTTGCAATTGCTATTTGTTGTACACTTCGTTTATAAAAACAATTATAAAATTCCTCGACAAAAGCCTTCCCAATTTGGTCACTGTCTGAGCCCCCCAAAGAGTCCACACGAACGGGAACAATGTCCCTCACATTGCTGGACTGAAGGGAGCAGCTCCCAGTGGAGCTCTACCCGACCTCTTTCACTCATTTCTGGGCTTACCGGTCTTGAAGAACGCCGCTATGTCGCTGGCGTCCTTCGTCGTCTCCTCCGCTCCTTCCCCAGAGCTCATGGCTGAAAAACCCGAACCTGGAGCTCAGTATCTCCCAAGTAGATCCCCCAAAAAATCGACAAAAAGACGGCAAAAAATCACTTCTGCCCCGATAAAAGCATCATGAAAGACACGCGGACGGTTTCGGTGGTTGGTAGACGCTAGCTGTGCCATCTGCAGACCTCCATCTTGGGGTAACGTAATTGGAAACGATCAGCCGGGGGCACCGGGTTCCTCCTCGGAGTGGAGCCGAGGGGAGAGTAGCTGTGGAGCGGAGGAGGGGGGCGGGAGGGGCCGGGTCGCTGCTCGGTGAATCTCCGTAAGCTTTCGGAAATGAGCAGACGGTGGGTCATCAAGGAACGACGGCGGTCACTGTGTGTGCGCGTGTGTGCGCGTGCACGCGTCCAACTTACAGTGAAATGTAGGGCATGAAGATTTAACACCAATTAGCAATGAAAACTGCTACAAAACGAGGCATAAACAGGCTGTCAGTGGTGAAAATTATGTGACTGACAAGTTTATAGGCCATGTAACCTGAGCTGTCTAATCTCCCTCAATTATGCGACAAACTGATGGGAAAAAACCGAGATCAGAGGAGTTTAACAGACTCTGATTCATGCACTGTTGATTGTTTTTGAGATATTTCCTTAGGATGTGCGTTAATGTTTAGTTACTCATACTTAAAGGGAGGGGAAGACTGATCGATGAGCCATACCGGATACTAACAGGAAAGGTCAGTTTTTATGATTGAAGTGCGGTCATGGTAGTCTTCCTTCTATGCTTTACGATCTGAGGTGTATTAGTGTCGCCATCTGCTGGTCAATTGTTATTTCTGCTCATAATCTTTTTCCAATGGAAATATGAACACTGGAAAAATCATGATCATATTAATACTACTATCCCCCATCCTACAATCAGTTTGGCCTGAAAGTCTACCAAGACTGAAAATATTCGGTATTAAATTTTAAAAAGCTGCAAGACATTCATAATAAATATAAACATATATAATGTACATATACATAATATAACATTGACACATACAATGACATGGCATACAATAATGTAACAAGATAATTATGTAAAGATGTTAATTTATTTTGTAACTTACTTTTTCTTCTTTTGTCTTTTTAAGGAAAACAAAAAATGAATGATATTGATAAATCCCTCTATTAACTGCTATTTCATGTCGATGCCCCATTATTTAAATGAGAGTAAACTAGATGCACCTCACCATATACCACAAAATAATTCAAACAAAATGGATACAAAGCCTCTCTGAAACAGTTTCTGGCTATGGTGATGGCCGTAGGGCTGTTATAATATACTGCATTAAATTCAATTACATAGTAGGGCTATCTAGTTAAATAACAACTGCATGTGTCTTTAAATGGATGGATTAAAAATGGAGTAAATTTAAAATGACTGAAAGTGAGTTTTTTTTATCGTAAAAGCTGATAGGTGAACTAACATAGCATAATATTGAGCTGTGTTTTATGTTTTCTTTAGCTGTTATGTTTACCTGTTACTGTTTATTTTAAAATTTCATGTTTATATCACAGATTCTTTTTGCATTTGTTCTCATGATTACTTGCATCAAAATATCCTTTATCCATTATTGAACACTCTGGGTCTCCGTAAATCCTTCTTTGCAAAAAAAGAACTCTCAATTGTGCGAATATGTGCAGTCGTGTGCATGTGGTGTAAATGAGTGTGAGTGAGTGTGTGAGTGTGTATTTATGTGTAACAGTGCTTACACCACAGTGATTTATCTCTGTGCCCGAGTCAAATAGGGCTGAGGCTGTCCCTTTTCTAGCTTGAAACAGCATTCAAGATGATCTGAATAGATTATTAGCTGCTTCCTGCTTGTGGTTTATTACACACGGATCATCCACAACTTGTTGGTCGTATGCTAAGTGACATCCAGGCCTCTTCAGTTAATGTGAAGTAAATATTTTCCATGATGGAGCAGAAAGGTCATTCTAATAACTAGAGCATCAGAGCACAGCTTCATGCTGAAAGTGCTTCAAAACAGAACACACACACAAATAAACACACCTGCACAAATGCGGCAAATGATTTCCTGTGGGTGGTAAATGCTGTTATTGACTAACTGTTGGGAAAATGTAGCAGCAGACAGCGGAGAGTGTATGGATATATATTATAAAATGACCTACAGATATAATGTATTCATATCCAGCCAGTGGAAGAGTGCAGACCAACCTTCTTTCTTTTCTATGAAGCAACTGGCAAATTGTTCAGGCTCAGTAAAGCCAGCTAATCTTATTTAAACATAGGCTTAAAATTTCTACAAATAGTCTCAGAAATGAGGTAAATAAATATTATGTAACTCATTTAACCGTATCAACACTGATACTCAGAATTTACAACATTCACAAAATTCAAATGGCAGATTTCATTCTATATAATCAAAACAAGGACAGACATTTCAAATGCTAATAATTAGATGACTTGTGAGTATATGTGAAGCTGTAATAATGCTTGCTTGCTATGTTTTGAGATATGCAAATGTGAAAAGTGAACCTCTTTAGGTGGAAACTGCAAAACTTCCAAGTGTGTTAAATTGAACAAGCTATGTTATGCTTTATCAATTTTGCTGTTGCCTTGTAAAACATAGAATTGTTTTTATCATCTTTAAAAAGTTAAAAGTTATGTTGTGCATGTACTGCAAAGAGTTAATGGTCTCATGTGCTATAACTAGAATTAATATGTAATAATTCCCACACTCTTACCTTGTGAGGCTTGTAGTCAGCAAGTATGCAAACTATACTCATTTTTTTTAACACTAGAGCTGTGACAGTCAAAAGAGGGTTCCTATGTTTTTGCAGTTTTGGATTCACAAAAAAAAGTTGCTATCAAAAGAGGAAATCACTGTAAATTGTTGTGTATTTTGATTTATTTCATTGTTTTGAGTGTTAAGTCTTAAGTTGTTAAGTTTGAGTTTTCATTGGCAAAGAGGTTTCTTATGAAAATGCAGTTGTATTACTCGTGATGTCCAGCAGGTGGGAGGCTGGTACTAGTGATCAACTGGCTTTCTGTCCACAGGGTTATTAGCAATGGGTGGTGAAAGAATGAAGTGACTCTCTCCCTTCCATTTCCCTTTTCTCTCCTCTTTAGTATACTAATGTAACATCATAGTTTTAAACAAGAAAAGGGCAAGTTAATTGCCATCTACTGTTACCCATAGATAAATCAAACTGGCATTGGAAATATGCTTCAAAATGTGTTGCTCTTTGTACAAATTTTGTATTTTTTCCCCAGCTAGGACCTCCTGAGTGTTTCTATTATTTTTAATTACCATTTAACAAGATATTTTTTGTTGGGGTTGGTTTGATTAGTGGTGTGGTTGTTTAACAATCATAACCTTAATTATTTAATATTTTTTGTATGAGAAAACTTTACTGTAAATTAAAGCTGTGCACCTGTTTTCATGTTCATAATGACTTCTTGTTGGTAAAATATTAAGAGCTACTTTGTATGCAAGTGCAAGAAGAAAGTAACGGCAACCTCAGTATTAATAAAACATCATCCGAAGTAGTGGAAAAACATACCGATTAGAACAGGCTCAGTAACATTGGCACCTTCTTTTAATAACTTGGGACCACTGATGACTGACCCCTGCCTCCAGGTAGTTTAATTCCCACAGTGACTCTGGCCAAATAGCAATATATCCCTCTGAAATGTCAGCAGTAATTACTCCTGTGCTCTGTGACAACATCTAAAATGATGGAAAGCAGGTGGTGATCATGTTCATGTTCTCTTTCACTCTGTCGTTTGCCTATTTGTCTGTCTGTCTGTTGGTCTCTCTCTCTTGTGCACACATCCTGACTGTCCTCTGTGTCAGTGTTGAACTTGAACAGTCGCAGTTGGATTATGGCCATTTTTAGTAAAATCTGTTTGTCAATGCTCTAAGAGATTTGGGGCTTTGGGTTTTTTTTTTGTGTGTGTGTGTGCCTTTTTGTATGCGTGCGTGTGTGCGTGCGTGCATGTGTATAAGTGTGTGTTTTGCTTTGGGCTAACTGACAGCACAGTGAGTGGTGTCCTCTTATTGGCCACCCACTGCTACTCTGTCACAATTATGTAGAGGGAGAGAGCAATAACAGCAGGTGGGACACACACACACAAACACACACAATCACACACACATACACAAACATTAGGCATATGTCACGGCAGTAATGTCCTATGTGGAGAAAGCTTAGAGGTTAACTGGCCCACTGTGTGGATAATGTAAGCTTTCTCTCAGGCCACTATAGTCTTGCAAGGCACACACACTCTGTGATGTGACAGATTAAGTGTGTGTCTGTGTCCAGGAGCATGAAAGAAGTAGGCTTATCTCATACACACAAAGCCTTTGAAAGGGGAACTGGACAAGATGATTGACACCACTCATTTGTATACAGTATAAAGCTACAACCAGCAGCTAATTAGCTTAACTTTACATAAAGACGACAAAAAAAGGAAAAACTGCTATTTGGGCTCAGTTTGGAAACACAATAATCCCACCAGCACCTCCATGATCAATGATTTGTCCTACTTGTTCAGAAAAAAAGTAACAAAGTGTTAATATGTGGTTTTACAGGAAGTCATTTGCAGACTATTTCTTGGTCAGGTGTCCTTATTCTTATTCGTATTCTTGGCCAAGGAAAAGTTCTCTCATTCCCCCATTAAACTAGGCTAACAATCACCCCACGTGCTTTTATGCTAAGCTACAAACTAGCGTCAGGCTTTGGTTGCATTTTTTTAACAGATGGGAAATGGTTTGAATAAGTGCTTTTCCCAAAATGGCAAACTATTGCCTTAAGGATATAATATTAAGGGTACAAACTGGTCAGAAGTGCAATATGTAAATATGTTTTGTGGCAGCTTTATCTGTTTACCAACTGGATTCAGTTTGACAAAATTAACTTGAGATACATCATTCCTATCTTTATTCTGCTGAGGGATTGCAAGGGTATTTATATTTTATCTGAAGCACGGGTAATTGGACTTTCTTATGACCCAAATCACATATTTCACATTGTGCTTGAGGCAGAGTCCGTCCAGTGTTATAAATTGATTCTGCTGCCAGAGTCACAGAGCAGATGCAGTGAGAGACCTTCACAGGACCTTGCCAGCGCCAGTAATATTAGCATAAAGGAACATACTGTGGCAACTTTGCAAGGATAACTTTATTTATAATGGTAGGCTGTTGTATCTCAACAATCTAGCAGAAATAATTCAAACCTGGATCAGCTAACAGACTGTTTTTCAGTATTTTTTCAAAATATTAACATTGAACTTAAGAAACAATAAAATTCTGCTGCAGAATACATTTGCCTGAAAACACTAACTACCCACTACTGCCTGACATTTTAACTTTTATATTGTTATGTAGAAATTACAGTTTCGTCATTGTTATTTTTTCTGCAGCAAAAAAGCCACGTGGCTCCATTAAAAAAAAGGTGCATTAGTAATGATTTCCTACCCATTCATAGGAGAGTGTGGCCTTTAGCCAAATCAATTGAAATTTAATCATTTTTAATAATAAAAAAGAGCAGACCTCGAAAAAAGACAAATCCATGAAATGTATTCAGAGGAAAAGAGCAAAACAAGTCAATGTTTCCTCAAAGTCTGGAAACAACTTCTCAACGTGTCTCAATTTATCCAAGTAATACAAGTCTAAAAATAGTCTTCCATCAGTCACTAGCATTACTCAATTCACTACGTATACGATACGTATTTGTCCTTTACAAACACGCCTGGGTTGGTTGATATGTAACTCTTTCTAAACCAAGTCAAACTCAAGCAAACAAACAAAAAAAAAACACGTTCAGCACTTAAAAACTCCAAAACACAGACACAGACGGAGTTTGTGAAGGCAGCACGTCAGACAGCAGCTGGCACAAGTCAGTATCCTAGCAACCACGGACGCCAGCGCGTTGGGTCGTCGAGCTGACGAAACATTTAAATTTTCTGCATTGTTGTTGTCTTTTTTTTTTACCTTTATACTGTTATTTTCAGCCAAAAAGATGGACGTATCACTCGAGGCCAAAAAGAGACCGCTTTCTACCTTGTCCTCATTCAGTTACATTCCACCACGACGAAAGGGACCCAAAGAAATGTCTTTCTATAACAAAGAGTCGAAGGTGAACAGTAGGAAATGTTGTTAATCGACCTAGTAGCCGTGCTATGCTAACAGAATTGCTAACTCAGCCTCACCAGATTATCTAAATGAGCAAAGATATTTAATTCTAGCTACTTGTCATGAGAATGAGAAAGTATCACAATTGAAACGATGTTAAAATTATTACCGCGTTTTAAGTTGCTTTCAGGCAACTTTTTAAAATGTGAAAGGAAGTAAGTCAGAATTCTTGAAGTGTCGCGTAGGCAGGGTTTGGGTTAAATGAGAAAATACTAGAAAATACAAGACACGAAAATATTATTACATTGTTTTCACTTGCATTATGTTACGATTTGCAGATGTTTTCCTTTACAAACTCAACAGAAGTCAGGTCAGTCGAAAATTAATTGTCGAAGTTTAGACATAAAAGGAATTAAACATCTATTTCACAGAAATAAAAGTTTTCAGATAAAGAAAGAAATTAAAGATCATGAAGCCACAGAAACAACTTGCCCAACAGGGTTATTACTCTTATCCCATGAGAGGTTTCTTGGTCTCTTTTTAATGAATAATTGAAATACCATTGATCGGTGATTCACAACAGTGCTATTTGTTTTGCTGTAACTTGAACCAATATTGAGAAGAGATTGCTGAGATGGATGATTTTGATTCTATCTTTACCTCCTGCTCCTTGTGGAACAAAATGATCCCCATGTGTTTGAGGATAGGCGTTCAATAACGAACTGTTGTTCCCTGCCCCACTTTGGTAGGTCCCAGAAGTCACTATGTATGACCAGGTCTTCCATCAGGCTGAAGGTTATGATATGAGACTGAAACGAGATGACAGACAACACTATAAAGGAAGAGGACTGAAAGTACAGGAAGAGGTAATAACAACACTTTAGTGACACTTTGGGTCAAATTCAAGCATTCCCAACCTTTTTCCAGCTTGGGTGACTCCCCCAGGATGCAAACTACCAAAAATACATCATAAATTGCCATAACATTTAGGAACTAGCAACTGATAAAAAATACAAATTTTAAAATGTATATGAAATTTGTCGTCGTTATATTAGGGTTAGTTGTTGAGTGCAGTGCTTCTCACCTATTTATAACAAACATGCACTAAATACTTGCACTGAAAAATGAGGACATAGAACAATAAGGTAACACAAACCTATGTCAGCTAAAGCAGGGTGTGTGGTCAATGTGTATTCAAGAAGAAACAGCGTAGTGTGAAGTTTCTCATCACCATGTAAATTATGTATGTACAGTTTTGTAAGTACATATATGAGACCAGCAAAGCAAAAAGGAACTGCTCTTCTTTCCATTTTAATTTGGGTAAATGGACTCTAACTTGTATATCAGCATTGTACATGAACAGAGCACAAGTAAACAGAGCTGTTCTTGTTGTAACATATTGGATATATGAACACGCTTATTTATAGTGACAAATTTTTAAAACCTGACTTATTAAATTTCACAGACTCAGACATATGAGGCACATACTTTGATTTTCCTTTTAAGCTGACCCACCATTGAATCGATGGTACTGTGTTGTTAGGGATGACTTTCATATTATGCTCCGCATTGGAGGTGCCATGTTGAGAATGACTGCATTAATTTTACCGATTTTTCCATAATGGAGTCAGGAACATTATCCCAGTCTCAGAAATTGAACTATATTGAGACTATCAGTCTTATTTTCTGCAGCCCTTATTTAACAAAAGGTTGTTTAAGCGCTGTTCGGCGCTCATGGGTGCAGGCACAAGTAAATCTTGCACAATGTTTTTACAGTAAGATGTATTGCAAAACTAATGTCATGAATAGTCTATCTAATGCATTAAAGTTCTTAACTTCTTTTCCAGCAATGACGTCAGTGGCTGTTGCTTCATAGCACTGACCACCTACACACTTGGCAAACAGACCACAGACCAGTATACATTATAAACAAGATCACTCCACTCAGCTAATAACACCGTCTGCTAGTGTTTCCTGAACACAGAACTTTTCAAGCTTTTGAGGATATTGGCAATATGGCTTTTGGAGTGTTTCATAGATGGAAATGTCAGTGCATTATGAAAATTTATGCTAGAAGAGCATACGTTTCAAAATGTTCCATATTTATAAGTCTGCAAACTTTTTTTTTTTTTAAACCATGTGGTGGCTGACATATATTTCTAAGTTTTATGACATTTGTTTATTGCTCTTTCTGAAGCAGCTCTATTCCCATGGAATAATTATTCATGTCAAGAAAACTAGCTCACTGTGAGTTTCTGGGTCGCTGAAAGCAGAGAAGCTGGTGAACAAAGCAGCCTAACACACACACACACACACTGCCGAGCTTGTAATTACAGTTAGCTGAGTGGTCGCTGACAGCTCCTGCTGAATTAGGACGTTTCGGTTCAGGAATTTGAATATGAATTACAAACTATTGATTGTATAAACTTTCCAGAGGATAATGGTAGGATGTTTTTTTTTTGTTTCCATTTCGACTAAGACTTATGCAAATATAAACCCACCAGTGAATCTGCCACAGCCAGAAGCAGGTACTGTCTGTTCCGCAGATAGTCAGCCTGACCTCACTGAAGTCAGAGGCTCCCAGTGTTCAAATAACTGAAGAAAAAAAAACTCACACTGAGAAAACACTGCTGCCCTGGGTGATATTGTGCAACACATGAACTTCATTTTTTTCCCCTAAAAATAATGCAAGGGTATCAAAGTTTCATTTGTTGGGTCTATTTTTGAACTTCCCTATATTGTACGCTAATACATTTAGTGGCAATAAAGAGGTGAAATGAGTCTGAGGGCAGAGAGAGAAGCACAATCCCCTCTTCATCTCACTTCTGTCACAGAGTGCTCTTGCTTTAACTACAATGATTGTGGCTTTAGAAAATCACGTTTTGCTGTGATATGAAAAATTATTCCACAACAATACATCTGAACAGTAGCTGGCTCAGTGCAATTATAAAACTCAGCACCTGAAGCTGTACGCCACCCCTCTATCTCTCTCTCATTGCTAAAATGCATTCATCTGGACACATTTTGAGGCTAAAAATGGCTCATTGAATTAGTACAGCAGCACTTGTAAACACGTGTTAGCATCAAATTATACACCACACTCCCTTAGCAGGAAAGCACAGTTTCACTAAATCAGCCATGCACAAGCAAAAACAATACTACAATTTAGTAAGACTGCAATTTTTATACAGCAAAAATGAAATTTCACTGAAAGACTGTAACAAATGTTGAAAGGTGAAAGTGTTAGTTGGTGACAGGGACCATTTACTGTGCTGATAAAACACCTGTCAGGCAATAGTTAAAGCTAACCTCATCAGTGACTTCAGCACTCCATGTAATTAATCTGTGGTTCAGTTACATATTAAAAACATCAGGGGGAAAATGAAAATGGGAACTACTGATAAAGACCCATTTTTGGTCATATTATAATTTGAAACAAATAGACACATTACTCGTGGATAACTAGTAAACGACAAATTTTTGACATTCCTCCTAAGGTTGTAGCTTGATGTTAATAAGTAAAACAAACATAAAATCTTGAGTGTTGTTGGGTACCATTAATGTGAGCACTTGGCAACTAAATGTGAGGAGTCTGAAAGTTGTCTTCTCATTAACTCAAACAAGGACCCAAACAAGCAGCTACTAAATTTTATCTGTTCCATGTGACAAATGAACCAATTTAACTTTGTGATATTGAAACATACTATTATATAGTTAATGCTATGTAGACCACTAACAGCTTTTGAGTTATTTTACAGACCCCAGTCACAATATTGGACATGGACAATCGAAACACAGGGTAACTGACAGTCTTTCATTTTTATTCATTCTGAATTTCTCTGCCTGGTTGTCCTGCTCAATCTCAGGAGGAATCCCGAGTCGTTCCTGTGCGATCCTCTTCAGAATACGGCCATCGTCCTGTTCCTGCCATTTACCAGCCAGGCCGACAGTACTTTCGTGTGGCTCGCACCAAATGGGAATTTTTCAGCACAAATGGCATCACTTGGAATGTGGCAGAAGTACGTGGACCGGTGACCCCTATGTGAAAGTATTTCCTATAAAATCAGTGTTGTAGTATGAAGATTTCAGTTAATTTAATAAGTCCTGAGTAAAAAAAAACAAAAAAACAAAAAAACAATCAATAATCAGATACTACAACCATCATTTAATCAGATGACATTTAATTATGGTATAACTATATCATACACTGGTAATCAGCAAGACAAATATGTATTTGTAGTGAAACATTATTCATCATAAGACCCTAAAAAATGAGTCAGGAGATAAGAAAAAAAATGACATTCTCCAGGAAGCTGAAGCTCATTTTCTAGTTTGAGACTGAAATCGCTCCATCAGTATGAGTGTCATTTAAAGGTTCAGATAGTGCAGACAGTCTATAAATCAAAAAATGTCTTCCAGTTATTGCAGCTTTATATTGCACATGATATCAATGATCAGAGACATGCTGGGCAGATGTCTGCCTTGAGTATAATTATGAGACTCAGCGTCCTGGATGGAAGGCACAATGTGAACTCTTAAACTGACAGAATATCTCTGTTAAGCTTGTCACCAAATAATGAAAGTTGGACTAGCTCAAAAAGTTACAGAGAACTACTTCAACCTTTGGAAAATTGGTACATTCATATCCACATTTACTACAATAGATTTCTGTATATTTTTTCCCTGCTGTTTTCTGGTATGGGGTTGATTTGTCTCACTCTAACTTACGTAAACACAATTCTTTTTGTGCAACACTGACCTCTTGACTTGAAAGTTCTTGGATTATTATTGAGTGGCTGTAAATTATGAAACCATGCAAGTGATATCAACCTCCTACATTATAAGTTTGAAGCACAGACATTTTCCATTTGTGTCTGGTTTTCAGAAAAAGACCCTTTGTTCTTAGAAATGATGCAGTATTTTAGTCTGTTTTGTGTCACAACTGCAGCTTTTATTTTGGTGGATTAGGGAGCCAAAACACTAATGTTGAGCTGACTGAGTACAGATACAGATTGAGCCTGTGCTTTATTTTAGAACGTAGAACAAACAACTTGACTGTAACTGTTTAGCAGGTGTCTTTTTCAATGAATTAATGGACACCCTGCAGTCAACCAGAATCAAGTATTCATCCAGACCATCATAGAAACTGTGTTAAGGTTTTGATACAAAATTCTTCAAGTTATTAACAGTGATAAGTGATATTTGTAAGCCAGAGGGTATATTGGTAACTGTGACAATTGCAGAGCGAGTTACACAGAGACAATACCACTGTCATGTCCACTAGAAATGAAACCACTAGAAATGAAACTGTAGTCAGCAGGGGAAGTCAATCCCCAAGGACTTTCATTTTAAGATGTGCAACTTCACAGCCAAAATAAGCATGTTTACAGCCGAGTATAAAACACAGGTTTAGTCTTTATTATCTTTTTCCCCTTAAGAGGTGCATTTTAATGTTACACACTCATTTAAATCATATCAAGGCTTTAAGTTATGAAAAATTAAGGATGTGGCCACCTTGAACATCAGTAGTTAGATGTCTGCAAGGCTTCATACATGGATGTTTTCATAAGGAGAATGGCATCACACAGTCAGTGTTAGCTATGTATGTATGTAGCAATTCTCTCCAGCTTTGCTTCGTCCAGTCACTTTTCGCTAAACAAACAAAAAAAATGGTAACCATAACAAACTTGAGGCTTCCCAACAATACTCTCCAAACCCATGAGTGACATGTCAATGACGCAGTCTACTTTTAAATTGCTTGTCTCTGCTCTGTCTAAAATAAACTAACTTTGTAACTGGCATGACTAAACCTCGCTAACAATATGTTCTAGCGTAGTAGTTTAATATGCAAAAAAGAGAACAAAAGAAAAACTGATAATATAATTAAAGACCAGCAATTTCCCCTTGTGTTCAGTCTTTGTGCTAAGCTAGGCTAACTGGTTTATGGCTGTAGCTCAACATTAAAGTTATGTATGTTTTGTTTGCTTTAGGAGTGGTATTAATTTTGTCATCCAACTCTGCACGAGATAACACATAATTGTACTTTTCCCAAAATTTTAAACCTTTGGTCTGAATAAAACATATTTTTCTAAAGATACTGTAGCCTTCACTGCATCACTGAGGATTTATTAATTATGCATTCTACATGATGATGACTGCAATAAACACTTGTGCTAAATAAGATTCTTTATTGCATCTTTAATTTAAGCTAATGATGTTACAAGCCTTCAACTCCATCGTGAGCACATACTGTGATTGTTTATACTGGGATGAGTCTTTCATGGTGCACTTGGTTTAAAAGCACTAAAACAACCCACAAAGACAGAGGAGGACAATTTATATACAAATGTTTAATGAATAACAAAAGAATGGCAGTGAACATTCACACACATTGCTGTTGGTTTGGTTCCAGATAGATTATAAAAAAAACCTCTACTTGAATCCTGTGCCCGAGTCCACCTACTCTTCAGTGGGACACAAACACAGCTCTAAAGCTATAAATACAATTCACAGGTTCTGGCAAACTACCCATCACGCTAGAGATTTGTTGGCATCAACTGCTCCATATGACAATAAACTATTCTAACATCCATTTAGAATAAAATGGAACAAACCGGCTCACTGTCCCAAACAGGCAGATATAAAAAAGCGCAGCTTTGACAGGCAGCTAGTTTGCTTATGTGTAAGGCTCTGAAGCACTGCAACACCGGCATGGGTAATTAGCGCCACACCACTACTATTGAACAGACAGTTGACTGCGGTCCTTGAGAGCTGCACTAATTTAGCAAACCTCTTTAGTCAGGCACTCCTTTAGACAGTGAAGAGGCTCCTAAGAGCAAAGTCCTTGTTACACTTGAGATGTGAAAACCATCTGAAATGCAGTGTTGAAGGACTCTGGTGGCACGCCTCGGCCCTGCTCTACTTTGTGTTTCTAAGGACAAAACTGGTTCTTGACAATTGTCTATCCGTTGTACAGCTGGCTTCAGCTAATGGGTATTAGTTACGGAGCATGACGAATCACTTCTACGACCACTTTGTGTGTGTGATTGTGTTCTCAAGTCTTATTTGTTCGGTTAGTACGGCATGCTCAAGGCATCACAGTCCCTTGTGACAGAGATCGGGTCATCTCTGTGTGAACAAAGTAGGTCTTCAGTTCTCCTTTGCCCTTCACGTTGATGATGCCTCGACATGAACACATGTACCCCAGTACTGATAAGATATGACTCGTCTCCTCCGTTACCTTTACAGACAAAAACAAATATACCTACAGTGAGAACTTTTCAAACAAGTTGGAAGTCATGCACTTGTAATTTTGTAAGAGATCCCACCTGAATTTTACCCAGAACCCCAGTGGTCTCCATCCTGCTGGCCACATTAACGCTGTTTCCCCAGATGTCATATTGAGGCTTCTGGGCCCCAATGACTCCCGCGATCACTGGCCCGTGGTTTATCCCTAGAAAAAATATATTTATTACATATTGCAAGGCTGATTGTTTAGATTAACCACACAACATCAGCTTTTATTTTATGCTTGGAAAAAAAATCACATCTATGCTCAGATTAATGCTGTAAGATCATTCTCACCAATTCTGAGTCTGAAGTCATTGAAGGAGTGTTTGTTGATCACATCTAGCTTCCCCACAAGGGCAAAGGCAAACTCCACCATGGTGCCAATGTGCATGTACTGTCTGTCATGTTCCTGAGGGAAATGCAAAGGGGGGAGACATGAGTTAAAGGTGCTATATGACCTCAAGTTTTCTTTGTCAAGTTCACAGTATTAGCTTGACATGATTGTAATTACATTAAAAAAATAATAAAACACCACAATTGGATGTCTTGATTTCATGCACTTGAATCATTATTATTATTGCTAGAACAAAAACTTGCTTCCTCTTGAGTTTGCTAACAAGTTTCTTCTTGGCGTCAGTGAAGAAAACACTTTACAGCTGTATATTTATAGCTTTAAATGAAGTGTAAGAAACACCTTTTCTTTTTCTTTTTGGGCTTTGAATCAATGAATTTTTGTTCTGTGCAGCAATTGACTATTGCTAAACCACACCCTTTAGCAATGATTATTTACTCATGATTTAGCAAGTCAGGCTTTGGGTCATCTGTCAGAGGAGAGAAGAGTGACATGCAGCATTTGAAGACTTTAGATGATGCTGTATTCATCATCTTTCTAAAAACCCAGAAAAAACTCAACGACATTGTTTATTGTAGGTCTGCAACTAATGATGATTTTCAATATTGATTAAAGTATTTTCACAATGAATTCATTATTCCTTGTGTCTGTGAAAAGAATGAAAACTTTGAGCCTATCATGATGTTTTCTTGAAAAATGACTAGAGCAAGTGATAACTTATCAAAGCTGTTAGCCATTACTGGTCTTTCAATCGACTAATTGAAAAGGATCAGTAAGAGCCGATAATAATTTTTTCTTAAAACCTAAGTAAAGTCAACTAAAGTATTTATATTACATGTTAAAACATAGTGCAAGAATATCCTTTCATGTTGTGGGTCTGCGTAAAATGTTTAAGAGGGCTGCCATTGGCCCGCACATGCACTTGGAGAATGCCTGGGTTACAGATTATATCAGTAAAAACCCAGTGAGGAACCACGCGCTCACTGTGTGGGAGTCTGGTGCTATCAGATAATTTTAGCAGCTCTGATAGATAGAAGGATGGATCTGGGTAAGATTACACTTGAGCGACCCGTCCAAACCTGAGTTACATTTTTGCATTTCATAAAAACCTTTATGGTGAAATATGTGTAACATCTCAGTCAGCATCTTAGGTCATGTTCATACTGACTTTTTTTGACTTCCTGCCCTTCGTGCCCTCATGTTTTCTCATGTTTTTGATTGTTTGCCCTGATGTGCTCCAGCTGTAATGCATGCCTTCTTTGGGTATTAAGCCTGTGCTCTCCATCTACTGTGCCACTTCATCTTCATTTGTAAAGTCAAAAGTTTCTGCGATTCTGCTAGCATTAAGTGTATCTGGTTTTCTTGATCTCTGCAAATAGTTTTTTGACTACCCCTCTGCCTCAGCCCTGTCTGGTTTGTTGGCTTATTGCCCACTTTTTTGAGTATCATACCTTTTCTGGATAAAAACCTTTTCAACCACAGCAAGTGTTACTGAGCCTTTGCTTTTGTGAAATGATCTGGTTCACATACTGAAATACTGCAAAAATCAATAAAATTGAACAAGAGTTAGCATTAAATACCTGGCTAAAAATGGCAAATAAACCTGCCTGACGGTTGCTGAATCAGACTGAGAATGAGAAACCTGGCTGTCTGTGAAATCAAAAACCCATTTATACAAAAAGTATCAAGAATTCTGGGTGGAAGATCTTCCACTGTGATCAAAGTAAGCTGTGTTTTGTGTTGAGCTGGCATTATGAGCTTGACAGACTTGGCAACAGTAAGTAAGGGGGGTGGGGTTTAGAGAACAGTCAATTCAGCACATTTCCTACCAATTAGGAGGCTTTTTTTCTGAAAACAATGCGCTGCCACATTTCTGAGTAATGATCTCATTCGCTTCCACTGATGTATTCAAATGAGTGTGATAATGAAGCTCTGGTGGTTGATTGCTGCATATGTGTAGCATATCCCACACAAAACTTCCAATGTATTTGGACAGAATTAAGTACTTGGGTGATTACAGCCAAAACCAATTTTGTTACCATAAATGAAATACGAGGAGTTGTGTGGATAAGCACAGGCTGCCAAAACTGTGCTTGTTTTTTTTCTTGTCTTTGATTGTCAAATATGTGTTCTATTAAAAGCCTGACAATGGAACCTTAATGCTATCATCACTTATATTACTACACCGAATACAAAGTGTCACTTTGTATTCGGTGTGAAGGAGACGTAAACCATGTCAGGCTGTCTGTCAACTCACTGCATACGAAAAGTGCGAAAGTCAAGCAATGTGTGTGTGTGAGGGAAATGAATGGATGTGTGTAACAGCTTGCCTGTGCACACTCCGGTCCCGGTGTCACATTGAGGCCGGTTGCAGCCATGTAGGTGCTGCCGATGGTCTTTATCTTCTCCACTCCGCTGAACTTAGGTTTGGACAACAGCTGTGGACACATGATCAAAACAGAACATAACAAACCATGCACAGAAGTAGGAAATAACAAAAGCTCTCTGCCAAATTCTGCTACTTTAGAGCTGCTTTCGCCATTAAACATCCAGTGTGGCTGCTTCTCAAAAAAGCAATAGGACTTTTTTTTTTTTTTAACAGCCAGCCTGGATTATTCGTGAGAGAGGAGTTTACCTCATCAAAGTCTGCTATGATCTCGTTGAGAAGACGGAGGCACTCCAGTCCTTCCTTATTGACATCAGACTCGGTATAAAACTCTTTGAAGTCTGGGATGGAGGCAAACATCACACACACCGACTCGTATGACTGATGATAAAGGTCCTGATAACAAGCAAGAAGAAGATAACAGCTGGATGTGTTGTATTGCTCGTGCACTGGTGAGGGAAAGATGAATGGTCTGTGCTTTCAATGAGCCTCAGCCACGGGAAGAAGATCTATGAGCTGAATACCTAACACTGAGCACTGACACGGACTCTTTAAATAAATAAAATGAAACTTTAATCATCTCTGTGAGGACACTTGGTCACTGCAGCGGTAAAATAGTAACAGCATTCATCATGGAAAGACAGAATGAGACAAATGAAAGGATAGAGGAAATGGGGCTCTGTGACCGAAAACTTACAGCACTGCAACAAATTAAGGAGACATGTAAGAACGGACCGTATGTTTCGCAAGTAGGCGACAGTAATTACAATATTATATGAGGACAGCAAGCAACAGCAGCAGAGCATGGAGAGTACAACAGAGACATTTATATGAGTAAACATGGCAGATTCCATGAGAGGACTCACTCCCTCTGTAGACGTAAAAGGCTCATTCTAAGATGATAAGACACAAGATTTCCTATTTCGAGGCAATTATGCATCAATAACAACATACCTGTGAACATTATATTCCTGCCATATTCTAAAAAATCAAGAGCTAAATCATTCACACTAGACTAGATAGACATAAAAAAAGAAAGGTTAGTGTCACAGCTCGGGGTAAACAGTTAATAATTTTTTTTAGGATATTCACCTCATTTTTCCAGTTTCGTCCAAGGAAGTGTTCGGCGACATGTGCAGGTAAAACGTTCTCCAGAAGAACACGGTTGAGGTTCTCCATGGTTTCGATCTCCTCGCACTCCCTCTTGAACTTGTCCCTCCACAGAAAGTCCAACCTACAGTAATATTCATTCTGTTACAGGAGGACACAGAGTAAAGAGACACCTGCGTCATTCACACCCAGCACTCTGCTCCAAAAGCTACAAGCCAAGTAGGAAACTTGCACCAAAACCAACAAAAGACACTGGAAAGATGTCATTTTTTTAAACGACAGTTAAATTCTGATATTTAATTTTAACAGGAGGTTGATCGGAGCCACACATGTATCTGATTCAGCCTGCAGTGGTCCTGCAGCTACATGCATTTATCCACAATATGGGAGTATTTCACAGAGATAAGCTTTCTGCATTGTTTTTTTATTATTGCCACCATACTGTTACTACACAGAAACCTTACGGGACTTCTAAAAAAACATACCCTTGTGCTTGTTATTCATAGAATATTAATGTACCAATAAGAAGGCAATTAAACAGTCCAAGTAACTCTGCTCTCGGTGCTCAAGGAAACAGTAAGAAGACAGGAGTGTTTTGCATAAAATATAGCCATCTTTTTCTTTTTCTTTTTCCTTTTTTTTTAATGTTTTGGTTATTAATGCTTAAAGGAGTTCTCTATCTAAATCCTAGGAGAGCTCAAACAGTGTGTATAAGACAAGGTCTCCTGAACGCACCATCATATGGTTGTACATATTTGAGAGCTCCAGGCTACCCGGGAGTTAAGCCATACATTATGCGCATGTATATGTGTGGGAGTGTTCAGTGTTCAGTTGCCTGTGAGATGTTCATGTGTGTGGATGGCAGTCTGCATGATGTATGTGTGCACAGAATATTTTCCCCCTTGAGATGAAAGCATGGTGCCAATTTAGAAGGCTCCAACAGTGTGGGCCCATACTGTTCTCTGCTGAGATCTTATGCTGTAGTGTTGATTGCCTGAGGCTGACATAGAAATATAGACTCCCAGCCCGCTAAGGATAGTTAGACTGAACCATTTGCGTAGGTATACATATGTGAACATACAGTTTGAGCACCTGCTTCTCCCATGGAGAGAGAAACTCTAGTACCTCAAGGAGTCTAGAAAGTAGGCCAGGAGAAATGAAGCTCATTCCAGATGCTGTTGAGAAACCAGCTAACAAGTCTGTAAATGAGCTTTGCTCCAGCGTGCATCTGTTCTTGAGGGATGAATTAGAGATGCCTTCGCTCTCCTAACCTGCTTTCTCCTCCCTCTGCCTAAATGGTCAGAAATGGGCTCATTAGTGTTGACGATGAAAATTTTTGCAAGGCAAATGTGTTAATAGCAGACTAAAAGCATGTAAAATTCATGCTCCTAGGCCTCGTGCCCTCATATCCAGCACAGATCTTCGTTCTTCTGCGTCAAGGGCCTCGGATGACGCCACTTTTGACACTGTGTCCTGAATTGTTTTGATGATAATTAATGAAGCATTTTCCTGTATTAATTTATAACCAAACAGCATGCAGACAGACAAACCCAATTAATCCTGAAAGACCTTGATTAGAGCACAGCCTGGGATAAGCTATGACAGTAGCAAAGAGTTTACCACAGTAAAGTTGTGTTTCCACAACAAATGCTCCACTGCCTTCTGCCGGCAGTGACCTAAAATGAGAACAACACATGGAGCTGTTTGGGACCAACTTTGGCTCTGGGGAGCCTAAGCTTCGGGTACAGAGCCTCTTGGGGCAGTCTGTCTGTCCATAACATCTGCTTTGGGGTCAGAGCTGATGGATTGTACCCCAAAAAAGATAAAACATGTGCACGGAAATTATGTCAGCTGAGTTTAGCTCTCAAATGAAGTGAGGATTGGACACACAGGAGATGGAGGCAGTGGGCCAGGCTAACTGCTCCAACACTACAGAGATGCCCATCTGAACAAGTGTTTAGATCTCTGAGAACAGCGAGCCAAGACCTTGAACAGAGCTTCACTTGCAGGTATGAACATCATTTCATAGCCACTTGTATCAAGTCTTGACAAAAATCTTTCCTCATACAGAGATTTTCCAGAAAACAAAATTCAGTGACGGAGCTGAAAGATTTAGTAAGATAGTAACAACTGTACTGATGACCATGTCAGAGTAATAACCTATATTGAACATTCAGACTCTAATCTGACGTTCTTCACTCTTAACTCCAGCTGTTACATAGTGATGTGGAGTAATGTTATTGCGGTGGCCAGTTACAACAGACTACTGACCTGCCTGGCTAATACCAGAAGGGTGATGAAAAAGATGAAGAGAGATACAGAGCCCATCGTCTTCAGATCCTTCAGCACTCCTGGTCTGCAAAGAGAGAGAAATACAGCTGTTACATTAATAAGAGTGTGTGGTCTTAAAGTCTGGTTACATTGTATTATACTGTACTGATGACTTACCAGCACAGTATTTATCACTCATCCTCATTCATTACTCAGAATTAAGTCAAGAGCCAGTGTTGATCAGAGAGGAGACTCAGTTTTTTCATCACTATGTAAATTATAAAACACTGAATCTCTGCAACTTTGTGCTATATTTTAATAGATAGATAGATAGATAGATAGATAGATAGATAGATAGATAGATAGATAGATAGATAGATAGATAGATAGATAG
>JAQNCA010000009.1:3983049-4008049 GCA_029783725.1 Acanthurus tractus
ATAGATAGATAGATAGATAGATAGATAGATAGATAGATAGATAGATAGATAGATAGATAGATAGATAGATAGATGCTTGTCAAGAGAGAGATTGATTTATTCTTGGTCTACTTCCATTTTTCAATTCTGCACAACTATTCTTATTGATATATGAGCTTTGGCAACAACAATATCCTCCTTCAGCTAACAAGGTCAAGGTCAGAAAGAGGAAAAAGGAGAAATATTTCAGAGACTGAAACAGTATTTCTTCACCAGTCTCTCTTAGTGTTTCGAAGACTTTTTGCATAATGGAATTTTTTCAGAAGTTAGACACCAGCTGTCAGTTAAATATGAGAAACGAATTCAGCTCCATCAACACAAACTGCTATTTCTCAGTCTGCCTCTCATCATCTTCCTCTCCGGGGGTCGCACTTGTTTGAGAACATTTTGGGATATTGCTACATCAGCAGTTCTGTTTTCCTTGGAATCAGGCTTCAGTCTCTTTAGTCACAAGGCTCTGCTCAGCTGATATAAGCAGGCTGCAGGGTCAGAAGAGGCAGAGGCTTTCAAACAAGGAGCAGTGACCCTCTGTGGACCTAATAATTGTTATATTACTGCCTATAGCAGAAAGCACAGACTGAGTGAGTGTGTGTGTGTGTGTGTGTGTGTGTGTGTGTGTGTGTGTGTGTGTGTGTGTGTGCAGAGTCTGGAGGTACCTTTCCAGTGTATCAGTGGGGTATGGTGCTTTGCTAAATGCATCCAGCAGGGATGCGTGTGTCTGGAGGATGATGATGTTGTAGATCACCACGGCAACCAGCATCACCACCATCTTCAGCTCATAGTTGATCCTCAGGAAAACTGAGCATGAGACCAGACCCAGTATACAGCAGTAGATGAAGTACTGGAGACACACAGGGAGTTAAGAAACACACATATCACACAAATGCAAGTATTCGGCTTAAAGAAATGGTTGAAATGCAGCTTTATTTGTTTAACGTTAATTGCTTTCAGTCTTTATGTTCAAACAGCAGCGAATCAGCCAAGCTACTGTACACAGTTGTCAGGAGGCAAGAACAGAACTGCAGTTTGCATTACGATATGCCAGTATTATTATGCAACAAACAAATTTATTTAATGTAAAAACAAAGATGCAAATTTTAGCTCTGTAAGACCTCCTACTGTTCGTAAGATAAACAGGGCAATAAATGCAATTTCTACACTGTGAACAAGAAAGCCTGGCACCATCGATGACTGTTATAATCTTAGTAGATTTTTTACAGCTATATTAAAGGTTCTTGGTGAAGAAAAAACAGAGAGGGCTGTCTCTTTGAATTGTCTTTTATGGTAAAGAGACACAGCTGTGTAAAGCAATGACTAGCTTTAGCAAATGCCTGGCAGCTGGTTTCATTTTTGTGTTCACACCAGGATGTGAGTTAACATGTCTATTTACAGGTCTCCCTCGATGCTGCAGTATATGCCATAAAGAAAATCTGACTAGTGTACAGAAAATTGATTAAATGTCAATTATTTAGGCTCATTTTTTGGACTCCAGATGTTAGTGATATGATTTACTTACATGTTTGACTTATTTACATATATTACTACATAAATACCCATTTCCCAGCTCATGTTGTTGACTTTATGCCACAGCACTTACTGGAAAATAAAACTTGTTATTTTCTGTGTTTTCATCCTGGTAGTCAAGGCTGTCGTTAGTTAGATTCATTAGTGGGGTAGTTGTGAGGACGTCATCCGTGGATCCTCCAGGATCCTCCACAAAGAACTAAAAAACACAAAAAAACAAAACAAAACAAAACGAAGATGACATTAAGTTTGACCCACAGCTGTACCGTCACAGCAGCCAGAACTGATTTTTTTCATTCTATTTTCACCAAAGAAAAGTCACAAAGTCTTCTGATGTGGACAAATAAACAGAGCTGGATGTAGCAAATCAATTATCCCTCAAAGGCTGAATGTAGTAAACCTTCCATAAACTCTATACATATGGTCAAAGACATCATATAAAAATTATATAATTTTAACCATTATATGGTTATAAGGCAACAAAGTGTCTAGTATTTTTCTTGTAGTATTTCTTTCTCCCCAAATCTAATGATTAACTTTTCTTAAATAAGCATTTCACTTGTGTGCATCAGCAGGTGGCAGAGTGGAGCAGCAGGTTAAATACATAAATAGTTCCTATATTGCATGACTGTTGTAGAGTTAGATGCATTCATCTCTTGGATAAAAATACATATGTAACTCTATTATGAAGTTACACACTGTGATGGCTAATGCTGAATATGCAGGAATAGATGACACTGAAAATATAACAATAACCGTTTCATGCTGGGGCCGCATTAAAAATGTAAATGCTTAATGTAAACAGACTGGGATTTTAGGGTCATTTTACAGGCTTTTTCTCCCTTTGCATTATCTTAATTGTCACATTTCTTTCTCAGCGTGATCTAAATCAAATCAAACAGTCAAATATGAAATTATCTCCACTAAACTACTGCCAGAACATGCAGTTCTGCAATCACTTCACAAATCTTTGGACCAGCCACATCCATGACAACAGGTATCTCACCATATTGAAGACGGCCATCACCAGTATAAGAGCAGTGGTTGTCATGGTGAGGACCAATCGCAGCCAGGGATTATTGGTGACAATGATACGAGAGGAAGTGGGGAACCAGGTTAGAGAGCAGAAGGACCCCTTTCTCCCCTGCTGAGGATGCAAAGAAACAGAGGGAACGATTTTACAGGAGGAAAGAGAAAGAAGCAGTGGATCGATCCATTATCAGCTACAGAAGTGAAATCTTGGTAAGAAACATTTTTTCCAAGAAGTGTTCTCTGTCTTTAGTCACTTGTGTGTTCTCTCAACAATGACCCCAGCAGCCAGTTTTTAATTTTCAGTGCTAAAATGATGGTTACAAACTCGTCAAACATGACTTCTCTTGCTCAGTGTATAGACCTAATAACTAGGTCAGGGAAGATCCAAGTTTATCGATTACCCTCAATTAATCAGAAGTGACCCACTCGGTGATAACACTCACTTCAGCAGCAAGAAGGAGCGAAATTGGTTCTTTGGGGAGAAAACAGTTATTGACTGACAATAAAACACTTTTGACAGACTAAAGGGAATCTGTAGCAGCTTGTAAGTAACACCCACCCCTTCACTTGTGCTAGATAACAAACAGCAGCAGTGAATCAATAGATGAAGGAGAATAAAAGCTATATTAGCTCATATAAACCTTTTAAAGAATGGCTGCTGGGCTGCATTGAGAGATGTTATTGTTTAGTTGTGTTGCTGCTGTAGATGAACTAGTTACAACTTTGGGCTCCAAACAGTCTTTAGAGTTAAAAAGGTTGCGCTTGTTGTAGGAGTTGTGATGGTTTGTGTGTTGTCTCTGATGTGAAGGATCTCATAACATTTTTTTTTTTTGCAGGAGAGGCACAATAGTAGTACACTGTAGTTTATATTTACTACTACCTTTTTGCATTTTTATTAAAATAAAAGTCTCTGCCTTAACAATATTGTACACTGAGGATAGATCACTTCAAGACAGAAGGAACCTGTTTTGGTAGTTTTAAAGGTCGAGTTTGTGGGATTTAGTGGCCCCTAGTGACTGAATAACTGCTAACTCTGCTCACTGTCCCATCCAAGTGTGTAGGAAAACCTACAGAGGTCTCCAAACCCCTCAGAACACAGAAGACCTTCTTATGAGGCCAGAAAATGACTTTTCTCTCAGTGTATGAAATAATCTTAGTCTAAACCGGATGAAAACCCAATGGTTCTCATTTATAGGTGGTTATACACTAATGAAAACATACTTGTGCATAATGTTTTTAGTTTCCTCCATGTTCTACAATAGACTGCCCTGAACGCTACACAATGGGCTCTTGAAGTTGAACTCAGTGTTAGCTAATGCTCAATTAATGGACAAGCGTAGAAAATTGAATTCATGTGAAAGAAATGTACCGCCTGAATTAGCAGATTGTAATGGAGTGAGGCATCAAATTCATATTCAGAGGAAACATATGTTTACAAAAGAGCCAAAGGCTTAAACAAAGATTAAAAAAGGGGAAAATCTAAAATTGATACATGGGCAATGCATGATGAGTTAAATAAACACCTACTGTGGCTAAAAGTATAACCTGAAGGCCAAGTCACTTACTAAAATGTTGATTTTTTATCTTTTAATAGAAAAGGACTGTTATTTTCCTCAGAAAACATCTTGTGAGCTGTAAACTATTGCCTTCATTTTTTTAATGTACATAAGAGAAATGATTTGCGTTGAGTGCATACAATGATTTATCGTAACATCAAGGTCAGACATGAACCAATGCTGAAGAGAATAACTTTAAAAGGTTTCAAAATTAAACAGACATTATATTTACAAGATATTGCATACTCTATGTTGTTGTTTTGCATTGAAACTGTCTGCAGAGGGGAATGTCAATGAAAAACTACAATTATAAGCTATTAAATTGCAGGCAACATTACAGACAACTTCCTAAAGTGTTGAGAAGTAAGTGTTGGTTAAACCTCAAGGAAAATGTGTCGTCAGCATATAGAGGACCAGAGCACTATTTGCAAGAAAAAGTTATACATAAAAAACCAAACTTTTCAGATTTGTCTCGCCTTGTTTTTGGATAATGAACACTGGAGTGGGACATGAACAGGGGAGAGAGAGGGGATGACATTCAGCTAAGAGCCCTGGCTGGAATCAAACCCAGGCCACTGTGGTAAGGACTCGGCCTTAATAACAGATTTGGCAAGAGTGCGTGTATGCAATTGTGTGAGTGTGTGTGTGTCTGTGTTCACTAAATCCATATAAACCCACCAGAATGTGACCAGCAAAGCAAAGCAGCAGGATCAAAGCCAGCAGCAGGAATGCCAGGCCAAAGGAGATTCCCAGCACAGCAGTTCTGCAACACATACAAACACACACACACACACACACACACACATTATTTCAAACTCTTTTGGCACTGCCTAGTCCTCTGTGGTGCTATTCAGAGCAGTAAATGAAATGCTATCCATTTACATTAAGGAAAACGCATCTTTGGACTGTATAGTGGCATATTGTTTGTGCTTTGTGATGCTGTTCTGTATATGTATTGCTTTTTTTTTCTGGTGGAACACAGAGTGGTTGATTTAAGGATCCCTGCCATAACCCAGATGATGTCACGTCTAAATGTGCAGAACGATGCGCCGACAAACAGAGCAAAAATAAAAAGTGAGAGAGAATCGGACAATCAATGGCCTCTCAGATGCTGAATTACACCTCTGGCTCCTAGCGGCAGTAAATTAGCATGGTTGTGTATTTCTCTTCTCTCCATTAAAGAGACGACACACTTTGATTCGCCTGATCTATAATCACTACCCTACATGGTGCCCTTTCATCTCGACCTGCCTTTTAACGTCTTGCCCCCCTGCCTCTCTCATTTCAGCATGGTCCTGTGGATGAGACAGCTGGCGTCAAATGGCTTTTTCACATTAACCCGCTGCCACAGCTGGAGTCTGCTGATGCTACGGAGACTCAACAGTGTCGATCCTGTGAAGGGGTAAACACTTACTTGGGCAAGACGAGGACTTGCACTATGAATATACAGCAGAATATAAGGCAGGCGCAGGTGACATAGTACTTGAAGGCTGGTAATGTTGTGGATCTGTACTGTTGAGAAAAAGATAAGGCAAAAAATTGGAAAATTGGACACACTGATGTTAGGATGTGAAACACATTAGCCGTAAAACATGCTGAGTCAAAGAAAAACTAACAATGTATATTTGCAAGTTAAAATATAGCAAGCTTGAAACAAGTATGAAGCAAAAAACAGGCTAAAAACGATGGGAAAAATATTAAAGCTGAGGACTTAGTCCTAATTTGGAAGATGTGGTGCATTTTCTGTGTCCTATAAGATTGCAGAGCCTCCTTATTAAAAGCTGTTTCACTGACAACTATGCAGTTGCATTGATTGTTTCCCCCCAGTGGACCATGCTGGCTGGTTTGTATGCATTCACCAACCTCTTTCTCCAGAGCTTTGTTGTGAAAGAACAATGAAATCCTCTGGATGTCCTCAGACTTCAGCCACTGTCTGGAGATACAAAACACACAAACAGATTCAGAAAATAATGAGGGGCCAGGCAGTAGGTTGCATTATGGGATATCTTAAAAAAAATCAGCAACTCTTCAGGGTGCTGTAATGATTCAAATATATAATGATACATGATAAATGTAAATACAATGAGTTCAGTATTAACTTTAACATTACTGCTAGTTTAGTTTAGTCATTTACAGTTTAGCCATTATTACTTATTTTTATTACAATTTTACAGTTTAATGTGATGTGCAGAGACAATACCTTATTTTAAGTGAACTGTTAAAATGAAAAATAGAATCCCACCGTATAGATTCTGGTGTAAACTATATTGGGACTATTGTGCACTTGAGAGGTATTGTTATTTCTTTTGTGTCATATAATACAGAACATGTCACAAGATATTAAAATCAGGTATTTATTTTGTTAATTTTTTTAACAAAATTAAACTGTCAAATTTATAAGACAAGATAAAACACAACTTAATCCTGAAAGAATTCTGTTCTTTGATATAAAGATGTGCCAGAAGTTGGGAGTTTGGGCTCAACTCTGCATGGTTGTGATAAAATGAAGAAACAGTCTGGAAAAAAGATGCCTGTGATGATTTTTTTCATGGATGAGACCAAGGAATCATCTGTGTTCCCAATGTTTTTTTTGCTAATATCAGCCATGTTTTAACTTATCAGTCATGGAAGATAATATTAACGTTGCACAAGATGTTTTGCTGTTCCCATTATAGACAGTTCCTGTTTTAAAAAAAGGCAAAAACCTTCCGAAAACATAAAAACTTTGTGCATAGTTCAGACAGATTTTTTTATATTTCCTATTTTTATTAATCTTTTCTGGTTGAAAATTTTGACAGACATGAAAAAAAGACACAGGGCTTAAAAGGCTTCTCTGACTCATTTTGGTTCATCGGTAAGAACTACGGGACCATAATCAAAGAGCTCTCAATGAAGCTTCTCATAATGTAATTTTTCTACTGCATACTTTGTATTGGCAGTCTTTTTATCAGAGGTGACTGTGCATTACTATGAAGAGAATCAGCAGAAATTGGATTTGCCGTAGACATGACGCTCACTTCTGCGAGTTGATGCCATCGATGGTGCGAATCATTCGCTCATTGAGCTCTTCCTCAAACCTCCTCCTTTGAGATTTGGACCTGGGTTGAAGAGAGGACAAATGTAATCATGAGATGCAGAATAAAAGGAATGAACAGAGTGACTCCATGTGAATGAATGCACCGTTGCTCTTACCTTTCTCTTCTCTGGAAGTGGTATTGCCCCATTGGAACATCCTGAAACAGGAAATGGACCATTGATCAAACGATAACTGATATCCATGTGGGTTTGTGTGTGCATATTCAGAAAACCGAGAGCACAGCATTACACTTACAGTTGTGTTGATCTTGCCGTTGTCTGTGGTCATGCTGTCTCGATGATGGAGGTTGGCGAAGGGCTTGGCAGCACCCCATGACTCCAGGTATCGGGTCATTCTGACAGACGCCCTCATCTTGCCACCGTCAAGAGAAGGACGAGGGCGAACACCCAACAGAGGGCTGTGCCTTTCAGTCTGAGAGAACCAACAAGAATAGAGAAGGACAGGCGGCAAAACAAAGAAAAGAAAGTTATTCATACAGTATCTTTTACAAACTTTAGTCACAAACTGAATAAATGGAACAAAATTAAACCCTGTTTAAATATACCACCCACAGTACCCACATAGTACACAAGGTCAAAATATCTCTGGCATTGAGAGAACGCATTCTACACTTAAAGACCCTGAGTAGAGGATCCAAGCGCTCGGCTGAGAGGATGCAACAAGATCTTGGGATTGACTTTAAATATCAGGAAGCCAGTGCAGAAAGGTTCATTTAAATAGCAACCCCTGTATAATTAGACCAAATTAGACCAGAACGCCTAAGGATTGTCCGAGGTAATTTAAAAGCTGTTCTTGAACCATTGGAGTACAAGCATGGGCTCTTCTCTGAAAGGTAAAATCTATTCTAAACACATTTGAAAATAACTGCTCTTTTGATGTACTCCCAATTGTTTGCAGATGACTTAAAATGGGAGTTATTAGCTTCAAAGCACAATAGTTGCACAGCACAAAGCCATATTTAGGCCTAAATCAATCCAAATGATAACAGTTCCACATAAAGTGAATATTTACACGGTTTTCTAGTGTAGTATCGAGTATCTGTCCCCATGTTTTCCCAAGGGCAGTTTTCTTGGCGAATATCAACATTTATACTTATTCTATCTACAGTGAGACTATCTTTATTTGATTTAAGACATTACTCTTTTATGGAGGTCATTTTATTTATTTTAGGTCATTTACTACATTTTAAGAAGAAATGAGAATGAATGAAAGAATGAAAATCCCTTTAAAGAGGCACTTCACTTAGGAGGACAGATGCAGCATTTTCGACAAACAGTATAAGAAAGATTTTCTAAAGGAGGGGGAAAAAAAGAAGACAGTCGCCCAAGCCTGATGAAATAAAAGCATGTAGTAGCATCTCCACTACATTTCTTCCTAATGTGAACAATCAAAGTAAATAGATTGGTCAAAAATCACACCAAGGTCGCAGTCAGGACGGAGAGGACGATGATGAGCCACCAAGTCTTGCTTCGAGAAGGTTAACAGAAGCAAACTCAAAACTTCAGGTTTTTGCTAACTTTTGCTGCATCAAGTTTAAATGAAAAATACATTTGATAAGAATCAGTATAAAATGACATCAGATGTTGCTTTAACTACAAAAAAAATGATTTGTCCTTGTGCAGCAGTTAATGGAGAATAAAGTGGATCCCATAAGTAATCCCTGCAGGATCTGTCACTGTGAGTGTGAAATTATTATTTTTTTTTCAAATGTCATGCAAACCGTTGTCCATCGCGATTTACATGGGTGAGCTGTAGTTCATTAAATCAAGCTGAAGTGAACAATGCACCACACCTAATGTCAGTGTTGTGCAGCTTGAGTTTGAATGTGTTTTTACATACTGCATCTTGTAATTAGCTATCTACTTAAAGTATAACTTATAAAATGTTTAAAAGATATAAACACCCACATACACAGAGGGCGAGACCACGCGATACAGTGGTGGAATGAATTTAAATACAATTAATCTCAAGTACAATCATTTCAGGTACTTTTTTCCCTTGAGTATCTCTTATTTATGACAAACATCCTCTTCACTACATTTCAGATGCATTTTGTACTTTTAACTCCACCTCATTGTTTTGACAGCCGGAGTTAATTGATTTTTCATGTTCAACTGTTGCATACATCTCCTGTCCAGCTCTTATCTTGTATTTCCTAAGCGGGATGATTTTTGAATTTGTCCTGTTTTATTTGGCAGGTTGAGAGGTGTTCCCACGTTTAAGACAAACTATTCAACTATTCAATTGACTAGAAATTGCATATTCACAAAACTTATAACTTTCTGAGCTCGTTACAAACTGATTTTTTAGAGATGCTTGGTTCTCAAAGGACAGCCAGGCTACAAACAAATAATGATCTGATAGAATATGATGCATTGCTATTGATTGTGCTACACAACCAAATTAGAACAACCATAAAAATCTACAACAGTAAAATGCAACACAGACATCAATGTAGCAGCAACCCAAGAACATCATCTATAATGGCAGAACACTAGTTTTACTGCACAATTACTTAAGACATTTAATGTTTTGTGTAAATATTGCTACTGACACTTGCATTCTTTTTCAAAGTAACATATTAATGCAGGTCTCAATAGTATTGTGGTACCCCTATTTTTACAAAAAAATATTCATTAATTATAATTATTGAGATAATAATAAGACAATCTTGAACTAAGGTTAAGGATTAGATTACCTCTTCGACGACTACATGCAAGTTAAAGACGGTGTATATACATTACTCCAAACAATCCATGCACATATCTATCTTTCTGTGCAAGATGAACAGCAGTTCATGCTTAAACTGAGTGGGTGTAAGGTAAAAAAGGACTAGGTGCTTTAGGAATAGTGATCAATTGACAGCCCTTGATCTGTGACCTGCAGGTCAATGTTTTAAGTTTCTTAGTCCACTTTAAGAGCATGAATCAGCTCTGCTTTTATTTTGGCATGTGTGCTGAGTGCTTCTCTCTGACAAACACTCCAGCACTTCACAGATGATTGAAACACTGCTCTGCACTGAGCCGTACGGCAGGGAAAGTCAAAGTTTTTCTTTTTTTTTTTTGTCAATTTTATGTCAAACTGGAGTGGGTAAAACTTACAAGGATCTGTTACATGATGTTACTTGTTCAAATAATTTATTCGCTGTGTTGTGAATGACCAAACGTGGCATGTCAGCCTGTAAGAACTGGAATAGACACTGTCAATAATAGTGCTTCATTTCCCGCGGGTGTACTGAACAGTGTCAATCAATGACAAGGACAGCGGAGACGACACCTCCTGCGACCCATGCTCCATATTTGGCCCTGATTCATCCAAGGGCTCCTTAAAAAAGGTCATTAAGCATCCACAACATTTTTACCTATATCAGTTGATATCAAAAAGCAATCTCTCTGAGAGTAAATAAAGCATACACAGTGTCATCTTGTCGAATTTTTTTTTTTTAGATTTCCTGTTAGGTAATGCAGCTGTATTGTAGGAATACAAGTTAGCACAGTGGATGTACCCAGAGTTTCAGATTGGGTGTAAAACTAATGGTTTAGCTAGTTACTTTAAAGTAGGCCTCTCTACTCAAGTGTTTCTACTCTGCATTCATAGGTGGGATACCGGGATGAGTGCAAATTTGTCATGTAATGCACTACTTCACTGCAGTGAACAAAAAGTGGAATTTAAAAGATAGCTGACAACATGCAGCTTGTATAGTGACCCAAATAACATCTCATTTCAACAGTGAACGTCTGGTTAAGTTACAACACTGGATTGTTGAAACAATTTGCCCACTGAGGAAGTGTTGACATATGTGATGTACAAGGTGTTTGTTAGATGTCAGCACACATAAATGACTTCTCCTTTTCTAACATTCTGCCAGGGGATAATTATGACAGTATTAAACAAAATATGCTTCCTTATTTACATTGACATTTATGTTCACAGTTTATGAAATCTAGGTCAACAGTTTTGTTTTTTTTTCGCACTTTTCACTGCAATATGCTTTTTATTAAGCTGGAAATATGCATGAGAGGAAGTGTGAGAGTTTTTAAAGGGATGCTAACAGTCTGTGGTCAAGCCCTTTGGATTGGTATCAGAATATGAAAATGAAAATACAAAAAGGGAGCTGATGATCGTGTTTGGAGGAATGAATGCTGAAAAGACACCTTTTGTGTCATTGATGGCAAAGATGCACTGGAGAGCATCAGGTCCTGAATTTCTTGAAAGAGAGATGCTTCTGAGAACCCTGAGGTCTATGAAGCAAGCAGATAGTGAACACAGAACGCCTGAGGGAGGAAAAAAGGAAGGTCTAACTGCAGATATTTAAAGAGGTGGGTGCATCAGAGCCAAGTGATGGAGGGATAAAGAAGGCAGAGGACTGTTAAGGACGCCTATTTTTTTGCCAAGCCAGGAAACTGAGCATAGACTAGATGCCAGCAACATATTCTTTATATAGAGATGTTCTTGGGAGAAAGTTCAAAGAAGAGGCAGATCTAATAAATGTCCTTAAGCAGCCCTTTATGTCCTCGTTTGACAGGGCGAGCTGTTCTACGTCCACAGCCACTAACATCGCCTCAAGCATCGAAAGGGATCTTCTCTTGCAAGAGCGACTGAACACCAGATAAGTTGTTGTTCAACTGATTACAAACTGTCACTGGTGCCCTGCACACCAACATTATTTTCCTATGTTGAAGTTGTTTAGCTGCCTTCTGTGCTCCTGGCAGGAGGAAAAGGCGGCGTGGGATTTTTTGTGTAAACCTGACCTGCACATTGAAAAGTTTGCGAAGCAGCGGTGCTGAAAATAGAACCTCATATTCTTGCATCCAGGCTCATTATGTCATCATGACCTAAAACACACCCACCATGAACAGTTACTGCTGCTGCAAACCGGCAACTTTTGATGTGAATATTTAAAATGAATCATATTGGGATAAAGTAAGATAAAGCTGATATCTTCATTTTGGGTGATGTCAACTTTCAATTAACTAAGTTTTTTTTTTTCAAAGAATCCATCATTTTTATTTAGTTTTCTTTAGAGGTTGGGGAAGTTTTTGAAACCACATAGAAAAACTTTTAAGCACTGAATTTGGAGATACAGTAGGCATGAAAATGGGTCAGGGGTGAAAAAGGTGAGAATGACACGACCCCTCTAGGGGGGCTCCAGGGTTGCACCAAGAACCACCACAGATGTATAAATAGCTCTTTGGCAAAGCTGCAACAAAACTCTAATGTTTAAACTTATGTAATGGTTTACTGTATTGCTGTTACGATGAGATGCATTACATCTTTTTTGTTCATCCACTGTATCACAGCTTTAAAACTTGCCATCACAAATTTTACCATGCCACTTTTAAATGCACACTGCTACCCTGACACGGTACTTCTTGACCTGAGCCCTGAACATTTTGTTTATGATTATGAAATGAGTAAATCTAATCACAGCAACAGCATTTCAAAGTATCCTCAAGAAAATCACCATAACGCAGATTAAACTGAAATCTAAAAAATAATTAACAGGAAAACAATAAAGCAGTTAAAAAAATATACAAAGATTAGTGGTGGCTGTTCTACAAAAATCAAATTTAGGAAGTGATGTCATACATGTCTACAACAGCAACCCTATGCTTTACATAGATTTAGGCCTGAATTTAAGCTAATTAAGGCCTTTTGGTTAAATCCTAACATCAGGATGCTAATAGAGACAATACTTACTAGCTGATGTTTAGCAGGCACAATGTGTACAATGATTACCATCTAGTTTGTGCTATTATTTGCTTATCATCACTCAACACAAGGTTGAGACTAAGGTTGGAAATGTTTTAGGAAAATTGAATGTTTGCATCAAATATTACTACAATCCATCTGACAGTCAATGAGATATATTAGTCAAGACAACTCTAATGTCAAACTCATGGTGATGTTACATGAAAATTTAGAGGGTCACCAAACTAATAAACTAATAAACTAATTTCAGTCAGAATTAAAATGGTGGACTGACAGACCAACTGGGCACCCATAGAGCAACACTGCTAGCATGGAGAAAATTGAGTAACCTGTAATACTGTAAAACCATGTACTGCAACTGATGATATCTGACCTTTGGGTTGATAACCAAGAAGGTGATGACTCCATGTTCTTTCAGGTAGGAGTCTCGGCCCTGTCCTTCTCCAGGCTCCACCTTATATGAGCCCTTCAAGTGCTCCAATGTAACTGAAGAGATGTGGACCCTCCTGGAGATGAGATAGGAAGAAATAAGAGGACAGATGATGAGAGGTTAAGAGCATGCGTCACTGTACCATCAACAGATCTATCAAACATATAATTTACTTTCCAGCTCCAGAACTACTCTAACCCGCAATTCTCCTTTTTCGGCTTTGTTTGTTACCATTACAAAGAGGGATGGAAGCAGGAAAATGTTTTCATCAGTGGGCATATTTTTTTCAGATACCTTTCAGCAGGCATAAGAGGAGACAAACCATTAGAGGCCCAGTGAGACAACGTGGCTGGAGAGCTTATTTTCAGTGAAGCACACACCTAACCACCAGTCAATTTTCCCATGCTGGTTACAGTGCTAGAATGGAGGACCTAATGGCCACAGAACAAACGTAGAGCTGATTGGTCAAACGAGGTATAATTGTCTGAAATGTTTAGGACGGGGAAGAATTCAGTCAGACACATCCCATGTTCCATGTCTGTCTGTAAACATGAGCATTTTCTGCTGTAAAACAATTTGGTAATGGGGCGAGGAAGAAATGATTCATGCAGTGCACTTATATAAAAAACATTTGTGTTGATTGTGTTTGTCCTTGGTGCTGATGCAACACATCAATATGCTGTTCCCTCAGGTGTATCTTCATATTTGGTTTTAAGGGGGTGGTTTACTGGTTCCAGCCAACATTGATTTTAGAACACTGATGCTGATATGAATATTTTTCAGCTTGGACTGCTTTATGAATCACGCTGATTACTGATGAAACTACCCATTTACACATGCAAAAAAAAAAATTAAAAGAGCAAAAAATGTTTGTAATGAGAGTTCTTTTTTTAATGGGTATAAAAAGCTTCCAATTCAGCCTCCTTCATTAACTCTCTACTGAAATTCCAGTTAATGATACAGTGATACTGCTCACCACTGGGACATGCTCATTGCCTCTTTAGGCCGCATGGAACTTCGGTGGGACCAAATGGGAATTCTCTGACTCGCTAAAGTGTAGCTCAACATTAATCACTGAGAGAGAAGGAAGTGTTAGTGAAGTCCCAAAGCATGGCTCCCTGTCTGGTTTACAAATTGGCAACTTTGCAAGTAAATCCCTTCAGTTTACCAACACCGCAACACTGACACTGCAACAGCACTGAGATTTACCAAGCCATTTATGAATATTGGTTTTATCTTACCCTGGCACTCCTCCTGCCTCCATATGATTGGCTAGTGTTACATCATGTGACCACACATCATACTGCCACTTGCGAAGGCCAATCACACCACACAGGACATTCCCAGAGTGAACACCAACACGCATGTTGATATCGACCCCGGTGGCATCGCGGACCTTCCTGTGGAGAGTATAGAGAAGGATTACTTTTTAAAGGAGTGGTCACCATTTTGAAAAATGTGCTCGCCCTCTTGCTTTCAGGAAGATGAGAAGATCAAAATCAACCACGAGGTCGAAGATAAAAAGCGTTTGCCTTGCTTAGCATAAAGACTCATTCATTTTCAAACTGGTCCCATTATAATTAACACATCATATCTCATGGATTTTAAATAAACACAAAGATTAAGATTTGTGTTTTTTTTAACCCATTTACCATGGTCTGGGTAATTAATGAGGTCTAAATGGCTGCAGGGCATTTATTAAGTTCTCATACGCTTTAATGAGCAGCGTCAAAGAGAAATATCTCCCATTAACAAGTTATTTCTCAAGTTCTTCCTATTTACTCGAGTAATGAACATCTTTTCCAATGCATTATGACCTTGTAGGATAACAGTGATTGTTCAAGGTAATGATCAAACCCTCTGTGAAGTGTTAACAACTAAACCAAGTTACAATTGTAAAGAATATCAGATTTTGATTGCAAGACACACCAAAATAAAAATAAATGCTCTGTGTTATTTTGTCTTTGACAAGTGACTATGCCTCATCAGGCTCTGTTCCTCGCATAATATTTTTTCTATTTTAGCCATTTGTAGACTGTCATTGCCAATGCTGCCACTAACCAGTCATATATTTTGTGATATTATGTCAAAATGATGGATGACGTTTAGCTTCAGTTGGGTTTGAAAATCCTCCCAAACTGCCCTGGAATACAGACTTTGCTCCATCATGTCAGAGGTGGAGGACATCAGATGGCATCTTTCATTTGACTGTAATTAAAGGTCACTGCCAGCAAGCAAACATCTCTAAAACTACAGTGTGTGTGTGTGTGTTCATGCATGACTGAAAGACAAAGAGAAAGAGAGCAGAGGGGAGGTGCAGAATGGCAATATTTTTCATTTGTTTAAAATGTTTATTTGTTCAGATGGGAGGCTTATCATATTGAATTCACGTTGTGTTTGCTCTGGACTTCAAACAGAGCTGAAATAAAGTCTGGCATTCTTTCTGCTCAATCTGTTTGACAGGGTGTTTGTGTTTGTTCTTTTGTTTGTGTGTGTGTGTGAGAGAGAGAGAGAGAGAGAGAAAGAGGGGGGAGAGAGGTGGAGAGAAAAAGAGAGGGAAATCTGGGATTTTACTTGATGGCCTCACACATATCCAAGCCCATCTTCACGCAGTTCCTGGCGTGGTGAGGCAGAGACTCAGGCAGACCAGACACACAGTAATAACAATCTCCCAGGATCTTGATTCGCATACACTCGTTTTCCTTACAGAGGGACAGGAAAAGAAGGGAAAAAGGGGGATTAAGTGCACATTTATCATTAAACTAAACTCCAACATTGTCTACATTGATCGATATCTTAAGTAACAGTTCACTTTTTTTCATTTATAAAAAGCAATTTCTCATGCTCTCTCTCACCTCCACACAACCCTAATGCACAAACGCAGTCACATCCATCAAGCACAGAATCATACACCCACACACCTGACACATTAGCTCTTATTCCACATGTGGGATGTGTAACAGCTCATCGTTAGATCTGGTTTATATAACTTCGCCGGGCGGAAGGACAGAGCTGCTGGACACAAAAGCTGAGGGAGCCTGACTCAACTGTTTAGACTCGCATAGCAGCACCCATGAGGCTGCGAGATAGATTCCGACCAGCCCACAGTGCTACAACCTACAGCAGTTAACAAGCACAGTGCTCGGGGAAGGTACGGCGCAGAGGCCGACACTCGCTGCAGGACACAGAAAACATTTATTTCAAGGCTGCACTTCATCTGATTGACAGGACAAGACAGACTGTGGTCTCTTCTTGGTTTTTTTTTTTGTATTTAAATCATCTTTGCACGCTATTTAAAATGGATCAACTGTTACAGACTTTAAAACAATCTGCTTTCTCTAACCTCTATGCAGATGGAAAGTCAGGAAAAGGTTCTTAGTTCACAAAGTGTTTCTTCTGAGGAAATGGTTTGTGAATTCCTTAGGGCCTCACTCGTATCTACATTTTTATTCATTTCTGCTGGCATGAATTTCATCTAAAGCACACAGGGTGTCCTTGTGTATTAAATGTAAATAAAGCATGTCAATAAGTGCATAAATATTTATAGAAAAAGACGGGCAACCTTGAATTACCTTTGCAATCTGGTCAAACTTGCCGAAGAGTTCATTCAGCATATGCACAAGTTCACCTGGGGAACAGTCGCTTGCCAGCCGGGTGAAGCCCACAATGTCTGCATACAGAATGCTGTGGAAAACAAAAACAAATACCATGGTTTTTTTTTTAGTGCCGTGTAAAGAGAGGCATTAAAATTTCACCGTTACTGTTTGATCAGTAGAAAAACTCATATATAAAGTACTTCTGTATTTGTTGAACTTGATGTAAGTTACTGGAACGAACCTGAATGCAGTGATGTTTGGCAGCACCACACAATCTATAGAGACGAGCATTTTCTCGAGCCCCCATTTTGGAAATACAATTCATCTAAAACACTCTCTACTGTGGCCCCATGTGAACAGAATGTGACAAAGTGCCCTCTAAGGTACTGTTCCAGTGGAAAAAACATCATGCAGTGCCATATTGGCTGCCCTACATGCCTAAACAATATTTGGCTTTTTTGTGCATCTTTTTGTTATAGTGTTGCATCACTTATTGGTTAAGTCTGAGTCACATAAAAACTATTTTTACTTGAGGCAGGGGAACTTTGGAACCATTTCACAAGATAAAAAATATGACACAGGTGCCTTTTGTGATTTTTTTCATCACTCCCGCCTAGACAGCCACTGATAAAAATATAAGTTAATATATTGGCTAAATGTCAAAGTGTGGGGTTTATAAACAGACTTAATGCCTGATGTCTCAGCATTGGTATGAAAAACCTCCTAATGTTAGATAGGGAATGATATTTCAATTCAATTTATAACCCAAAATTTTTTAACCTATTCCTCCACGGCTGATTATTAAAGCTGCAGAGAAGATTTCAGAGCAGTGGCTGTGTTTTGCTCTTCACTAACTGTCTAGTCTAAGAGGATCCCAGCAGAGTCACAATGCCACCTGTCCTTGGGTGTCAATTCTTTGTTCTGGAGAGATTGCCCTCTTCACTGTGAGCTAGACCGTGTGAGATTCTGTTATTATTGAAAGGCTAATAGGGAGATCAACATGAACACGCACACACACACACACACCCAGATACACATATCCACACACAAACTCATCCACCCCGACTAACACACACCTGAGGTCGGTGTAAAATAGACACAGTGATGTTGTTTCTCCTGCAGAGCTCTAGCATGACAGGAAACAGGTTTTTGAGAAAATCTATGAAGAGGCTCTTATGGTTAGAATGGATTTAGTGTCTTTGAACCTCATCTGTATAGAGGAAGCTGCCTTTGAGAACAGAGGACATAGGATCCTCTTTTTTTTTAGCAAAACTGACCTCACATCACAATGGGTGTAGATTAACTCAGAATGAAATATGAACATGGCAATGAAAAGGAACAAAAAGATGGAATGTAGAGAAGATGGTGCAAAAATAGAAGGGAAGGAGGAAGACAAGAGGAATAGAGAGTAATGAGAAAGGATGAGAGAAGCAAAGACCACAGGAGCAATCCAAATGTGAGAGCAGGTAGAGGAGGGAAGACAAAAGGCGATGAGGGGTGAGCAGTGATGAGGGGGAGGACAGGATGGCGTCGTAGCAATAAAGTGCTGAGATGAGAGAAGAAAATAATCTTTATTATGTGGATGCACAGATAGAGGAGAAGGATGCTCACCTGACATTGGTGTGCCGCTGCACATAGAGGTTGTGGAAGTTGTTCGTGCTCTCAGTTCGACCAAAGTTGGGACCCTGAAGCCTCTGAATGATTTCGGCTTTCATCACTCGGGCTATGTGAGACGGCAGTAAGGATAAGAGTAAGCGCTCCTGGAGACAGAGAGAGAGAGAGAGAGAGAGGAAGGGAGATGAAAGATGAAGATGAAAGCCAAGACAAGGCAGAGTCAAGCAACCACAAAGTAATAACACAAAAAGACAAGGCAATGACCTCTGCTGCCATGTTGAGAACAATAAGATTAGAAAGTTAGTATTTGGATAGTTAAATCTAGTACAACTAGAACAGAAATGAGCAGAGTACGAACAATTCTCCTCCATTCTGTCTTGTTCTGCTCTGGTCTACACTACTCTATTCTGGTCTATTGTATTGTGTTCTGCTTTGTTCTCTTTTACTGCACATCATATAACCTTTGTCGTCCTCGGCTAATATTTGATCTAAATTGAATTTTACATCCTGTAATGATGGTTCATTGGTACTCATTCCTCAGCACTGAGCACAGGAAGTCAAAGTGAAGTACAGAGAGGGATTGAGGCAGAAACAGTTTATTCATTTTAAAATATGAAGCAATTCAGGGCAAAGCGATGGAGTGAGTCCTGTAAATATGTAGATCATGTGATGCTCCAGGGGGCTGAACTAAGCGAGATAAATGGGTGAGCGAGGTAAATTGAGTCTAAACAGTTTTTTGTATTATGAAGGCAGCTCTTTTTAAACCTGGCGAGATCACCATGGTAACTTATGCTGGAAACCTAATCTGCTCTGAACCAGGTTGTGTTCAGAATTTCTGCTTGCAATCGCCTGAAACCCTCCGGTCATCGATCAACTTTGTTGAGGAGAGGTTCAACAGCACAAGCTGATAATCACTGTTGTGATACCTGATCTGTCCAACTGGGGCTTTAGGTTGTATGAGGCAAGCTCACACAAAGACACTCTGACTTTGTCAAACCTGCTTCATAGTAGAGCCCTCTGGTGAAACTTACAAGGGAACTTGTTAGGACTTACAAATCATCGGTTTGCGATGTAGAGGGTCTTCTAGTGTTGTTGATTTTTACTCCACCTGCCTCACTGTTTTTTGACCTTGGTTTGTGATTTGCTTCACTTCCCAAAATGCCTTTAAGCCACAACCAGAGGCACGAGCTACACTGCCTTTAGTTAAAGGCGAAAGAAAATTGTTATTCTAGCAGGTAACGTAATCAGTATGTAACACTGCTGCATGTCTATACCTGCAGGGATAGCTTGTACTTAAAAACATTTTGGGTTAAATGCACTGACGTGACTGTTATCCACGAACACGTCGTTACCACGTCTACTGCGACAGATCACTGTGGGATTTTTGTGTTCCGCTATTGTCTTCGCAAAAAGACAACTGCGTACAGGAGCAATATCTGTTTCAGCCGTTGACTACAAAGGTTGATGGTTGCTGTTCATGTTTTAAAGGTGACATATTCAAGTCATCTACCTACAGCAGCACTGAAAATATCTGAAATAAGAAATGTCATTGCAAATTATGGTCAGCTATTCAGGGAAATGAAAAAAATGGATAAAAAGACACAAAGAACTTTTACTCATTGCTTTTGTTTAACCGTGTATGAAGGTATGTTGTAGGTTTTCGTGGGTTTTAAATTAACAGCCATCCACATTGGACAGAGGTTTGTTTGAGGGTGAATTTGGTGTGTGTGTGTGTGTGTGTGCGTGTGTGTGTAGGTGTGTTTGGGCATGTGTGTAGGTGTGAGTGTGTGTGCATATTAGACAGAGCGAATGGCTGCCTGAAGGGGTGTGACTCATAAATGCAGCTCACAGCAGAAAGGGTCATTACATTGTTCACACACCACGGGCTCATTTCCTAAAACACAGCGGCAAATTATGTAGAGAGAGGAGTTAGGGGGAGGGGGCGATGGGTGTCCTAAAAATAGATCCCCACACCACACACACACTTATTTACTTCTTCTGCACTAAAGCAATATGAACACTCCACTGTGAGAGTGCAGGGGGGTATAATTTCCTGAAGAGGTGTAGTTTTGTTAATCATGTGTTTGATTAATGAACTTAGCTGATCTGTATTCAGCCTCTACAGATACTGCATGGTTTAGCTATGCACTGGCATTTGCAGGCATTTTCACACACGTGGACATACACACACATACACACCCAAATACACATAGCCCAGCAAAGACGATCACATTATAGCTGAGTGAAAAGTGCATATAGTCAACATAAAGATCACTGTAGAAAGTCAGTGTTTTCTTTTGTTCAAATACTAACCAAAACCAAATAAAAAAACTATAGTGTGTAACTGACCTGGGGTAATAAATGTTTTACAACCTGAATTCACAAAATAAAAAATGAAATAGATAATAAAACATACCTTTTACAAAGAGGACTGTTTGGTTAACTATTGATAAAAGTATGTATTATGTAAAAATGCATAAATAACATAATAAAACTAAATTGAAAATGTACATATTATAATATGATACTTTAAATAAATAAAAAGTTTATATTTTAATACTTAATTATATTTCTGATGGTTTAAAAAGGAAATCTGTCAAAATTTAAAATGAAAAAAGTCATAGCTAATCCCTACTGAGTAGATCACCAGTTATTAATGTGTAGTTCTATGTGTAATTTCCCTAGTTGGACAGAATGGTTAATGTCAGGGCAAAGACGCTAATGTCAACCAAATGTCACTGCATAATGCCTCTTTAGACATGATCGACTTACTAACTCCTCATCCCTGACAAAACTGAGGAGTGAAATATTTCAGCAATAAAACTGAACAAGTCTGAATTTCATCTGGGATCCAATTTTGCATGTGTGGCTCTGAGAGACAGATTGAAATAACAAGGAGAGTCAAGGGCCAAGCCAGCAGCTAAATTGTGATGTCATTAGGCTAATGCACTCATAGCGACTGCGGTAACAGGATAAGTATGTTTTCCATGTTCAACATATTAGCCTATCATATCAGCATGCTATCATTTGCCAGTTATTTAGCAGTAAGCACAAGTCTGAATATGAAGTGAATGTCATTAGTTTTGAAGATTTGATTTGAAATAAATTAAAATTTTGACCAGATCAAAACCCTTAGATGAGATGCCAGGGGACTATCAAACTATTGCATTTTTTTCTGAGAGGGTCATAAATGTCTGTGCGAAATTTAGAGCAACGTTGTCATTTCAAGAGCTAAAAACTCAAGAGTAGTTTTACCTAGAATACAGAGTCAAAATAGGTGCCTTTAATAATTTTAATTAAGTTTTTAGATGGGTTGTTATTCGTTACATTTTGTTGTCTTGCACTGAAACGCTTCACTCAACAGTAAACTGAATAAAAGCCAGTTTCACATGCATCTTCAGACACCGACAGCAGGAACTAACAAAGAGTGTAATCACACTTACATTTCAAGGCAATCTCATATGAATGTGTGTGTGTGTGTGTGTGTGTACCTGCTGGTGCTTCTCAAACTCTAGCTTAATGGGGGACTTGATGCAATTGCAGGTGTCTTGGTAGGTCTGTTTGAGAGCCAGGTCCATCAGGTGTTTGTGGTATGCCCCGGCCAGGTTCCCACAGGTAAAGATGATCACATTGGCCAAGATCTGCCATGCAGCCAAACGCATATATAGTCACACAAAGAATAAGACGTTAAAAAAATGTCACACTGGTTCCCAGAAATGCCTGCAGGTGGAATTCTTCCCACCTTCTTCCATTTAAGCCTGCAGTGGTACCTCGTAAAAACAGGTCGGACACTTTGACCACACTTATACACTGTGTCGAACCCTTTAAAATGTGACCTTGCATATCAATAGGTCGTCTTTAGTGATGTATTCAGGGCAATGAACGTCTTCAAGCTTGTTTTATGGTTGGTTGCATTTCCTGTGTGTGTGGGTATATGTGTGTGTTTGTGTGTGAGTGTGTGTGTTTGGGTGAGAGAGAGAGAGAAAATATGGTGGTTTGATTATCAGTAATTTGTGTCACTGTGTTCGCATGTGTATGCATGCGATGCAAAATCGATTCTTGTGAGGGTTATCAGGCATTTTTCCGTCTATTGTAATGTAACAGATTTTAAACTTCTCTTTTAGCCCGTAATGCTTGTGTTTCAAATATTCATTAAGAGTTTTGTGAAGAGTTTCTTTGTGCTAATGTAACAAAAGCACATTCATTTACAGCCAAGGTTTTTAGAAGTTGCTCTTAGAGTACATTAAACACAGTTCATTAGCATCTGGAGGCCTTGCTGAATGTGCTGTGTCACGATGACACAGGACAGGTGCACCACTTTAAAACCCGGTCCTTATTAAAATGTTGTATCTCATCATTTTTAATCGCGCATGCAACAGCCTTCAACCCCTGTGAAGCAATAATTTAGGCCTTCAGAAAACCTCAACGGGAAGCTCATAGCTGAGTCATCTCAGGGAGATCCGCAGGAAGTTGAGAAAAAATTGCAGATTTCAACTGTCCTGCGTTGTGTTGTGTGTTCAAAAGTTTGAGAGTCGACATGAACATTTATCCGTCTTACCTGCCAGATGAGAGGTTCCAGCTCTGTGTCTTTGGAGGTCAGACAGACGCTGAGGGTGATGGTGTGCGAGAAGCAGGTGATGGCGCTGGCGATAATTGCCCCTCTCATGGAGAAGGGCAACATGGTGTACACAACAAACACAATGAAAAGGAAGAAGGACACCTGGAAACAGCAAACAGGGAGACGTAGTCGGTTTAAGGGGCACATTTGTCTCATACAAAATCAGATCTTTTCAAAGCTGTTACTGTTTACAAGCTGTAACAGCCCGGCTGCTGTTTGTGAGAGCTTGTGAGTCTTTGTTTGTGTTGTTCGTGGCAAAATGTGGCTCTGGACAAGATTATGGCCGAGGGAACTCCCACAGAAGCAATGTTGAGTTTTTTGCCAGATGTTTACAGTATGTCTGCAGTGAGACTGTCAATCAGGCAAGATGCAGTCACAAACCTTTACATGTAGTTCAGATCAAAACGAAGGCTGAAGTCTGAAGATAGTTGAAAAAAAAGAAACAAAAAAACAAAAAAGCAAAACACTTTTGATGGATTCATGCTGTAGCTATAACTGTGAGTGGACGGTAATTATATTCCCTGAAATGACGTGATTCTGCGATGGCAGGAGAAAGGAAGACAGATTCTATTTTGCATCAGTGATGCTTTGTGCTCAGAAGTAGTTAACAGTGATGGACAGGGTTTCTCAGATGCTGAGCTTTTAACGGAGGCTGTCATAAATATTATCATCACTATCTTGCTGCTGGTGTTTACAGTCCACTAGAAGCAAATTTAAGAATGCACAAAGGTGAGTAAATAACATTGTACCTTTTAATGCAGCATTTAAGTGTTGCCTCAAATGCATGGTTCTATAAGAGCTGCAGTTATGGTAAAATTTACCACTTAAGGTCAAAAAAATCAATCATAAAATGTCTATAATTGAGTCTCACTAGAGATTTTTTTGTTAAGTATCTTTCCTCTTTGTCTGCTTTTTGTTTAATGCAGAACAGAGTTATAAGAGTTGAGTTGGCTGCCCACTCCTCTTCACGAAAGCATCCCACGATATCCTATGATCCTATGATAAATTATTAGAAATGAGTGGGCTGCTCACTTAGCATTACAAAAACTAAATGCTGCATTAAAAACTCCAGGCAATATATAACAGCATCATAAAAATACTGAAGTATAATACTGGCTGCCTAAAAAATTTGATTCCAGCAAGGAAGTGCAGCACTTTACAAATATTTAGATGAAGTTTCCCACTTGTTTACTGCTATCAGACCTCTCTTGTACCAGGTTTCCATCAAAGCCTCTCACTCTGACCTCCCATCTGCCTGGACTCTGGATGTGTGTGTATATATGTGTGTATGTTCCTGTGTTGTTGGAGATGTGTGTTTCCTACTGGTTGCTCATTGATACCTTGTGCCTCAACCTCCTGCTTCGTTCTGTCCACTTCCCCTGCTGTCAGTTCAGCCCTTCCTGTTATGGTGGCTACCAGCGAGAGGAGGTCACAGATGGGTCTGGGACACCAGATGAACTCTGACCTTCCTGTCTATCCGTTTTCTTCCTGTATCTTTTAGGTTTGGAGAGCTGGTCTGCAAACAGGAATCTACTGAGCGTGACAGTGTTGAGTGAACCAGGTTTGACAGAAACTGATCTTGCTCAGACCTGAATCCCGATGTGTCATGCCAGTGCTGTCACAGGTAACTGATATAGTTTTATCTTGTACTTTTTAAGTCTTTTGCTTCCTTTCAGTACGAGTTATAAAGAGTCCTTTTCATGCTACTCAGTGTTTATGTCATCAATATCATAAAATTTATATGCAGTAACTGCATATAAATTTTATATGCAGTTACCATTC
>JAQNCA010000009.1:4009580-4023057 GCA_029783725.1 Acanthurus tractus
TAGATAGATAGATAGATAGATAGATAGATAGATAGATAGATAGATAGATAGATAGATAGATAGATAGATAGATATAGTCAAAGTCATAAAGCAGAAGAGAGTGATTAATAATGCAGAATGATTATGCTCTAACAGGTGGCTGAAGGTAAAAATATCTTCACCCCAGAGAATGGTGGGGGGGGGGGTGAATGGATTGAGAAGAGGGGAAATTTGGACATGGTGGGGTGGGTGGAGGTCCTTAATAAGAGAGGAGGAGGCAGGTGGAGAAGCTGGGGAGAGAAAATGGGATTTGATGAATAGGGCGAGACAGGGCACTAGCATGAGAAAATAGGATTCCTGAGACAGAGAGAGAAGGAGTCTGGCGCTGAAAACTAATGTGTCTGTCCGCTGATCTGCTCACCTCCAGTTCTCATCAGGCCTCATTAACAGTTGTCACATGTGAAAATAATACTGTGCTCATGCCTTAATGTGTCAAACACACGTACACACACACACACACACACTCACAAACACATGTATACGCACACAGGCTAGGGTTATTTTACAGTTCATTATTCTATGTTTATACAGTTTAACATTAAAAAAATCTGGTTCACAACCGCCCATTCACTGTGTGCTATTTCCCAAGTGTGTGGGAGCCACTTCTGAATACCATCATATCAGTCATCATCCAAATTAAGCAGCTCAGTAAACACAGTTTTGTTTTGACAACTTGTAACTTACTGTTAACTCGTTACCAGCAATCGTCTGTGAAAATGGTGCCAGACAGGTCTGTGTCTCTTGGACAGGTTCGGGTCGGACTTTTTTCCCAGTTGTGGTTCCAGTTCCAGCTAAGTAGTTCTAAGTTCCAGCTTCAAATAATTACATGGGCCTGGTTTGCCTCAGTACCCATAAAGAGCTGTAAGCCCTGTAAAGACCCTTTTTTTCCAGACAGTAACAGTAACTAGCTAGAAAAAAAAGTTAGTTTCTATCTACAATCAAGACGCCTTACTTGGAAAAAAAAAAAAAAAAATTTCATTTTTAAATATGTAACCATTAACATTGTAACCCTTGACCCCAACCTTGAACCCAATAGCTGGGGAACAAAAGGCTTGACAGCTTAGCTAACAATCAATCAAACTGCACTGATGTGCAACCAGACATGCTGTCATGTAAATACAGCGGATACGTGCATACATATAAAAACAAAGACACAGATTCAAATACCTGGTCCCAAGGACTGAGTATCCCTCCTGAGAACATGAACAGGTAACCCATGGTGACCAGACAGGCCCATATGAGCAGAGAAAAGAGGCCGAGCATCCGCTTGAAGACTGACTCAATGCAGACTAGGATGAAGATGGACAGGAAGAGAAAGAGAGCCGCAGGCACAGTGATCAAGAACGTCAAGTGGTCCTCTGTATTCTGTAGAGAGAGAGAGAGAGAGAGAGAGAGAGAGAAATGGGGTTTATATTTTTGTTTTCAGTCTTGCAGTACATCCATGTTTGCGTATTCAGCAGGCCACTCACTTACACAGATACAAATGCATTTGTACTACCTCGGGAAACATCTCATAGCACTAAAAAAGTCCTGTACTCTGCACAATGCAGATTAATACTTCCATACAAAACAATGCAACATGCTTACTTTAGGAGAATTCTCCCAATTTCAGTTGTGCATCATGACACAAACAGATGAACAGAAGGCACACAGATCGGCAGACAGACAGTCTGAGCCCGGAGAATGTGCTACTGCATCACTTCTGCACTCACACTGTCAAAGTCAGCATTTAGAAGCTGACACACACACACACACACAAATCTCTCTCTCTCTCTCTCTCTGTTTTGCCCTGACCAGACCCTCCTTATCTACAGCCTCATCCTCCACAGCCTTTCACTTCGTCGTGTTTACAGTCAAGGCAAAAAGCACACAACAAAAAACTGTCCATCTTAACAGGTCAGTTTTGTTAAAAAAGAGTCTGGCAATTTTTTCTCTTGTGAGCCATGAGACTTTTTTATTCCTTTGAAACTACCACAATTAGGCACAAATTATCTTACATATCTGTCAGACATTTTTATTTGTTCTAAGAGAAAAAATTTATAACAGCCAAATTGACTCCTTACAACTTTTTTAATCGCTCAAAGCACGTTTCTGTTATTCTCCCAATCATGACGCCAATTTCTCATGATAGAATATATAGTTTGTGGTCAGTATGGAGACAATCTGAACCAAAGTTTGTTTCATTATTTGGTAGGATTCATCTATCTAGTTTTGCTAGATTATAAGTGCAGCATGAGGAGAAAGTAAGACTTCTCAGTTCTCATAATGTCTTAATTAAGCACTTTCATTCCTGTGACCTGTCCTTAACCCTTGCACACGAGTGGATTTCCTAGCATATTTCTAATAATACATTCTGTGGCCAAAGCACCTTTTCTAATTTTATACTTAAAAAAAAAAATTAAATCTCTACACTGCTTAAAAAAATAGTCCCTAAGTCCTTTTCCCTCTTCAGGAAGCATAAATTATCAAACAGCAGCAAATTCACCATCATTTCCTCAAGGAGAGGACTGAGAGCTTCCACATACTCAGCACACTTCCACAGACTTGGTCCTGCCCAACACCCACCTTAACCATTTTAAGTTATGCAAAAGTCATGAACACACTGACAGGTCCAGCAGCTGTTAATGTTAAATTAGCTGGCCGTTGTGTGACTAGATGCCACCTATTTTCCGGCGAAATGAACATCAGTGTGGGCATAGAAATGTGTATGATTCTCTTTACATGCAGCTCGCTGAAGCAGGTTTTATGTAACAGCATGAAAAGATGCCACGGACTCAACCTTGAATTTGTGGCTGATTTGACAGTTTATTGACTCAAGCAGCTTGTCGAAAACAGTGGGAGCTTTTTGGCCGGAGCAATTGCAGAAAGAGAGCTTTTTGTTGTGTGTTTGTGGAGCAGCACGGTGTGGCAGAGGTACTATGAGTCAGGGTCTGGAGAAAGGATCCCAAGGGATCCGGCTGCTGACGCCATGCCAGCTATACAGTCAGCCTGGAGTGCGGATTGAATCCCAATGAGGCTGTAAGCAAGACTGCAAACCCCAAACACCGGAGGGAGACCTGTGTTGACATCAGTGACAAAAATCCATCATTTGGCATTATTTGTACAGGCTGTATGCTCACACACAACCATGCACACACACCAGTTACAGAGGGGGGAATCTGCTCTTATACCACTTCAGTGTTTTCATGTAACGGTGGTAAGAAAAAAAGAGACACGTTTGCACTTTGCACATTTCTGATTGTAGGCCATCTAATCCTGTTAAAACCCTTTAGAAACCGTTTAAAGCCATTTCTCCCGACATGAAATAGAGGGAGAGAGTTGTGCTTGCCTGCCATAATATACTGCATTGTCATTCAGAACAATTATTTCCTTTTTTAGCCTAGTCTGGCTTATCCAGCTATTATACTGGGAGGAAAAAGGGGGGAACATGGAGACACAGCAGCAGCAGCAGCAGCAGCAGCAGCAGAATAAAGAGACGGAGAGATGCAGTAATCTAATTATTCAGCAGTGAAATGACACAAACACACCAAATATATTATGTTTAAAAAGTGAGAATAAGGGGACGGGCGCTTCAGAGGCTTGTGTTGAAATCATGCTAGCGTATGCACTTGCCATGTTGTGGTGCCTGTTTAATATTTATCCTGCCTAATGAAGCAGCACTCTTGGCAGATTTCCTCAATCTGCTCTAAGGCTGATTATGAAAATCATTAATAATCAACCACCTCGATTGCTCCATTCGCAGTGTAGAGGAACATTAACAGACTCTGCTATAAAAAGTCAAAGGTAGCAGACGATCCATCATTTGACCCAAAAGATTGTGATATTAACTTAAATTTCATCAGCATGGGTAAAAGAAAGAACTGTTTCACAACCAGGCAAAAGACAGAGAGCAGTGGCTTCAATTTTCTGAGTGGTTCAAATAATAAAAATATTAAAATAACCTACATGTGAAGATAGGGCCTATGGAAAATGGGCAATTCTTTTAACATGGACACAGAAACTGTGTCTAAAGACATGCATTCAGGCTGTAGAAGTGCGGACTGGGGGGAAACCGCTTTCGGTCTTGCAGTGACGGTTGAAACAGAATCAAGTTTTGGAGAAATGCAACACAACATCATGCAGCACCTGCCATTTACATACAGTGTGTCATTCATTGTTGTTTGACTCAAAAATGCTCCAAGTTGTGACGATCCCATGCAGCCACACAACTCCATGCTAAGCCTAAAGGGCTAATCATAACTAAAATAATGCAAGGCAAGAGAAAACTTTTTAACCATCTTCCAACCTTAAAGGTATTCCACCTTCTTCACCTCTTAAAATCAGTTAAGCTATCATGAGGGCGAGCACTTAGCCTGTGAGAACTGTTGCATAAATCCGTTAACATAAGAATCTTACTTCTTATCTCCATCGAATCAGAATTGATTCACAAATGTCAACAATCTATTATGTTACTTGTAACTTGTTCTTTGATAGAACGAAAAAAAAAGGCGAAACTTAACTGCGAGGGCAATTCATCAATTTACAGACAATATATGACATTCATATTATAGTCATTTTTGAAAAAAGCTTTAAAAATATCGTGAACTTTGTTCACTGTCACTCAGCAACCAATGTCAAGGGAACAGAGATATGCTGACGAACACACACTGCGATATTAAACAACTTAAACCAACCCTATGGTGAAAAACATAGCTCTGCTCAGTCTGTTTCACCTTAAAAAACCTGTGTCCACTCAGCGTCAGATGCTTTTCTGCAGAGCTAACGGTGAGAGGCTGCTCTCCACTGCTGGAGACATAACATTTAAGACGGAGCTGAGTGCCTATAGACATTTTTTTTACTCTCATTAAGGCAGGAAAACTTTAAGATTCTTTCAAATTAATGAATTCATTAAAAAATCTAAAGAATTAAAGATCCTTTATCTTTATTGACAGTTATCCTTGGTATTGTTTTCATTGCACTAAGGACACCAGTGAATGGTTTTGGCACACAATATACTGGAGCAGAGACTGAAAACAGTTCCCTTCTTTTCTCTTTTTGTGATCAATTGGTTCTGGAATGAGCATTTTTCTAAATGGCAAATTGATTCTGAATCAAATAGTGACACCAAGAATCAAGATTGAGTTGAAATGATGCCCTGCAGCAGTATAGGGTTTCCTGTAGCTCTGATGGTGATTTCTACAGACAATAACTCTTGATTATAGTGTCATGACATGTTGACTGGCAGACTCACAATAAGAATATTTACAGAAAATCTTTTTTAAAAACTTGGGGTGTCGAAAACATAACCAGGTAATCTTAAACAAAAGGACTGTATGATTTACATGATGGGAGATGAATGATGTAGCTTTTTTGATGCTTGACCAAACAATACTATGGAGTAGGAGTCCTATTAGCTTATCTCTTACAACTACAACACTAAAAAGATTAAGCATTCGATCAATGTGGCATTTTGCCCATAAAAACAGCGCTCCTGCATGAAATGTAAATGAGAGAGATGAATTTCAAAAGTATTAAATGAAATATCATCAAAAAAATGTCATGTAATTCTGGAGAACGATTGATTACTGAGTCAAGCAGCAGCCGGCCAATCAGACTCAACAATCAACTATCTTTCTCCAAAATCAACAGCTCCACTTTTTCAGAAACTAGGGCTCTTTGTTTTTTGGGAGGGATATATCTTAATGGTCTTGATTTGTATATAATTTTTAGCTAATTTATTTAGGGCTCATATTGACATGTAATGATTGTTCCTATTTAAAACCTTTTGAGACATTTATTATTTTAATTATGTGAGCTTACATTTATTCATCACAGCACACCAGGGGAGAGCTTCTCAGTAAAGGGTGAAGAAATGCTAATTTATTAACCAAGCAAAAAAGACGCTTCAGGGAAAAGAAGTGGAAGGGAGCTGCTGGGTGGATCAACCCAGTTTGAAACACACTTAATAATAAATTATTGATAATCAAAAACACACATGTGAAGAATTGAATTTGACAGAAATCTAAATGTTAGTTTCAAGGCTTCAAGCAAAGAAAAACAAGATTAACACTGACCAAGTTGTTATTATGGCAACAAAGATCTTCTTGACATTAATGGTGCAACTAATTTAGTATAAACCAGAGTCTTGTCCCAGTCACATCATTTTCGTGCCTGAACAACCCTAACCAGCATTTTGTGACACTTTACAACAGATCGGTCTTTCATCTGTGATTTGTAAAGGTTTTGAGAAGCTCAGAGAAATTATGTTTTTCAGCTGACAGGGAAATACGTTCAGAAAAACGCCTAAAAGAGTCATTATGGAGGGCACAAACAAACGACATATTTTGTTTTGTTTTATTTTGTTCTGAAGGCTTGTTGGATGCAAGTTCACGGCACTGATAAAAAAAAAAACTGTTTTAAGGAATATGACTAAATAACAAGGCAAATAACTAAAACTTGATGTTAAAGGACAAACAAGTTAACAGTTTATGTAATAATTGAGATACATTGACAAAAAAGTGAAAAATTATGAAAAGAAAATATGAAAAAAATTAACAAGACCTTCCAAAGCCTTGACATTTTTATCCAAAGTAATATCTCTGCATTAGGAGAAGTGCTTGTTTTGTGGTGTTGCACCTCTGACCACACCTCAGTCAGTGATGTCACAACATCTATTTCGCCTCATTCATTCATCTTCCTGCCCCTGAGTAATGGACTGGTGATCCATCATTACAAAAAACACCCTGCTCTCACTGCCCTGCAGCCATCAAACCGCCAGTGAAGTGAAACCAAGTAAATGCATGTAGATGCTATTGATGCGATATCAAGACATTGTTAAAAATGCAAAGACTAAAAATGTGTGGCAAATGATCAACTGAGCAAAAAAAAAAAAGAACTGACATGCAAACTATAAATGATATTACAGCTTGCGTGTCAATGAATGAACCTGCACTCATGTAATCACTGACAGAAATCATTACAGTGACGGGAGCTGTTTTGTTCAATTAAAAGATTTCCAATAATCTATAAACTGATTCGATTAGTGATCTCTATTATACCGTCATTTCTTGTACTGCCATGTAATTGCTTGTTCGGTATTGACATTTGAGCATGAAAAAACACACACACATGAACGCAGACACACGAATAACAATTCTTTTCAAGAAATTGCAGCTTCAAGATAACGAGAAAGAACAAGAACATGGATTATTTTATCAAAAATTTCTGATAAGCCTTAAAGGAAATGAGAGACTTCCTAAAAAACACACCCCAAACAGCACAAACACATTGAAAAAAGCATGTGCACTGAAAGTGTATACATGTTAATACCAACACAAAGAACCACATAAACACACACATAGTGCAGCATGGGTGGAGGAGTCTGTGTCCCAAAAACACCACACTGACCCACTCCAGCTCTGATCTGAGGAGAAAGATAAAAGTGTGGAGTAATTTTGGAAGCATTAGTGCTGCTTTGGTTGGGTTTCTGCCGGCTCACTGATAAAGCCAGAACACTTAGAACAACATCCTCCCCTCTTTTTGCCGCCCGGCCCCCAGCTCTAAAGCTACCCTCTATTTATTCCTGCCATTCTTCTTCTTTCAGCGGTAATAATCACACGTCTCACTGAGCTACCCCTCTATAATTAAAGACATGTTTGTCTGTCATTTAATAGGAACATATTGGATGAAAATGAATGTTCATCGATAGACACTGTGAACGATGGTAAATTGTTAGGGGAGATTGTAATTTAACCTGTGCACGCACAAGTCTGAAACCCAAGAAGAAGAGAAGAACCTGGAGAATTAAATTGACCAGCCTGAGCAATGGGATCTATTGATCGGTCTTAAATAGAAGTACGGGGATCGATCTGGGTGGAGGTTCTCCCAGGAATTACCTCGTTCAATTGAATGTTACAGGACTTCAGTGAAAGCCACGAACAAGCAAGCGGGGGACAGGGGTGTCACATCCCCTCCAGTATTTGTAATGATCAGTCATTAAATGCCTCCAAAAGCCTGAGGAAGGTTACAGACCTGACCAAAACATACTGTACGTGGAATTTTTGAAGGGTTTCGCCTACTATCCTAAAATCTGACTGGCAGGAGATTCCACCCTTGGCCTGAGCGTGATATCCTGGCAGCACATGACGCACACGGAGAGAAGAGCATGGCAAGTCTACAGATCATCCGGAACATATAGAAGCAAAACAATCATTTTGAAACAAAAACAACCCCAGCGATGAGTGGGCTTCCTTTTTGTACTGCTATTTCACAAAAACACAAAAGCAATACTTGAGAAACAATAGCTTGTGTTTTGTGGTTGAGTGTTTGTAACCAAAACAACACTTTTCACTTGACAAAAGCACCAACACCCACACTGCTGCGAACTAAACTCTCATCCCGCTCTCCAGTCCACTCTGCAAACCCGGCGTTGTAATTTAAAGTGCCGCTTCATGGCCTCTTATGTTGTCACACATATTCATACACATGCACATGGGCCTCCCTGTCTCATTAAGTCTTGTAATAAAAGCGAAACTCTTCTCTTATTCTAACACTCCTTTGTGACTCAAACAAGAAGGCTTCTATCTGAAGGACTGTACAGCTTGTAGTCAGGCTGACTCTTTTATAGTACTGTAATGAAATGTTCAGCCTTCCACTTCCGTAAAAACACTTGAAATTGTCCTTTAATTTTGTATTTGATATGGTTTTTATACAATGGAGTTTTTACACTGGTCTTACTTTATACTTACTCTGGTCACACAGAGAAGCAGAAGTTGAAAGAACTAAAGTTGGGCGGTTGGGGTTGCTGGAATGTTTTTTTTAATTGGCAGTCTTTTCTATGCAAATTAGAAAGAAATGATAAATTGTGTTAAAAGTTGTGTTAAAGGAACAATACAACATATTGGGTGGAAAAAAAATCTCTCTCAAACTGAGGGTTATAAGAGGATTAATAACGCTCTCATGTCTTTACGATAAATGTGTAGCTAGCTTAGCTAAATGTCAAGACTGAAAGAGGAAAACGTTACGCCTAAAAACTAGTCACATAACGACCCCAAATATTGCAAGACGTCATCGGTAGAATTTTTTTTTTGTACTGATTCAAACAGAAAGATGCAATTTGTTAGTTAGGTGCCTGAAAGGGGAGTTTTATATCATTATGGATCGAACCAGGCGAATTGTTTCCGCTTGTTTTGAGTCTATTTCTTTCTATTTCTGTCTATTTCTTTTGATGATATGAATGCACAAAGTGACACCTTTTAAAAGGTTACTGTTAATATTGTGAAACTAAAACAACAATAGTAACACGGACAGTTATGACACATACAGTTTTTTTGCTGTGATGTACTTCATTTATATATCAGTTTAAAGTATACTAACCTCTTCTCTCTGGGTGGACACACACATTCACACCTCTAAAGACTTGTCTAAACACTCACCTCAGCATGCACACACAGTGAACACAAACTCACCAGTCCTGAAGCAAAGAACACTGCCAGCAGCGCGAGGCAGGTTCCCATGACAATCAGCAGCAGAAACACGATCAGCGGATGCTGCTGGCTCATTCGGTAGTAGGACTCGTACAGCCAGTCCTGGGGCTTCTCGTCCTCCACACACACCTCACTCTGGAACCCCGGGCATCCGTCTCCCAGGTTCTCGGGCCCCTCGGCGCCATCGCCGCCATCGCTCTTCTCTAGCAGGTAGCGTCCTCGGGTCCACAGAGCCTCCTGCCACATGGGTAGCTGCCTCTGAAGAGATGATCCTGCTTTCTGACTGACCGAAACACGTGTGCACAACAGTGACCGCGGTGAGGGATGTCCTCTCTTCCCTTTCTCTTCCCTGACAAAAGTCCACCTCCTCCTACTCCTCCTCCTCCTCCTCCTCCTCCTACTCTTTGTTTAGAAAAGTTTGATCAGCTGTAAAAAATGAACGTACAGCTGAGTGGGAGAGAGCCAACTTTTCAGCTCCTTGCATCCTCTGCCGCTCCCTCCGCTCAAGGCGACAACTGAGTCAGGACAGTGTGAAAACGGATCTCCCTTTTTGCCTCCACCTCCTCTTCTTCCTATCGCAGAAGGTGGTCAGACAGTGAGGAGGAGAGAGGACACTTTACTTCCACTCCACCGGCTTCTCCTTCTCGCTTGCTCTATGTGTTTGGTCCGGCAGCCTCTGCTCAGCGCTCTGCACTGTGGCTGCGACAAGGCAACATGTTACTCCGCTGAGGTGCAGATGAGGACTGAGGGAGAGAGAGAATGTGTATAACGGGGAGGGAGAAAAGAGAGCGCAAGAGGAGAGGGTGTGTACCACTGTGTGTGTGGCGGGGAGAGGAAGTGGGTAAAAGTGTATATGTATGCACTTTACCTAAAAATGAGAGAATGCTGATATGAGAGATTAGCTAATGTGGAGAGAGCTGGTACATGACTCAAGACTCTGTGTGTGTGTGTGTGTGTGTGCGTGCATGTGTGTGTGTGACAGAGAGAGAACGTGTGTGTGAGAGAAAGTTTAAATGTGTCTGCGTGTTTTGTAAGGCACAGAAAAAAGAACAGACTCAGAAACATACACAAAAGAGAAACAGAAGTGAGTGTCAAGTTGGCAGAAAAAGAGAAGAAATGTGAGTGCTGATCAGCATTTGTGTCAGTGTGTGTGTGTGTGTCTGTGCGTGTGAGTGAGTGAGTGAGAAGGGTTGTAACAGCTGTGCTTAACCAAGAAGAGCAGCAGAGTGTGGAGGAAAAGAGAATGAGATGCCATCCGGCAGCCGCTGACGAGATAAAAAGAAGGGAGGGGAAAACACACACTGAGAAGGGAGAAGGAAAGGGAGGAAGAAGAAGAAGAAACAAAGTCAGGAAGGGAAAAACCTCAGGAGACGGAGAGAGTGTGGGAGGAAGAGAGATCTGTTCATCAAACAGGGGGTAGGAGAGAGAGGAGAGAGCTGGTAATGAGTGAAAGTTGGAGAGTGACAGTGTCTGTGTATTTCAGCTGGTGGGAGGAAAATAAGATCTAATGAACCAAAATCCCAATATTCCTCTTCTCCACCCAGCTTACAATTCTCCCTGCCTTTAGCTAGCTCTCTCCCTCCCCTCTTGCCATGCTACATGTGATGCTCTGTGAAGTGTGAAAATGGCCGTGACACTTCAATGTGTCAAACCCACATACTTTCTTCCGAGCACACAACCCAGACAGAGAGAAAGAGAGTCTGTATGTTAACAGCACGCTCACAGCATATCTGATCATGAAAAATCCTGTACATAGAGTATGTGATCGCCTTCAGAAACTACACGCTGAAATCTGATTGATGCTTTTTTTTTATAAAGACAACAAAATAAGTACAAGATGCAACATAATTTATAAGCAGCCAACAAACACATCGTCCCCAACTCATAACGCAACCAGTCTGTGGACTAACTGATAGCAACTTATAATAGTGAAACTGACTATGTGGCCATATGTGGCAGTTAAGTGGGGCTGTAGTCTATAGTATTGGTCTGCTAAAATGCTCACAATCTGTGTGTTAAAATACAGATTTTTGTGTAAAGTATTTACGATTGTCAGGATCTTAGTTAGTTTAGCATACTGACATTAGTCAGGCAATACTAAACACACCAGCTGAGGCAGGTGTTATTTTTTTTTGGCTTATATTAATCATAAACCAAAAATAGAAAAATGACATAAAATTTGACCTAAAGATAGCACTGGATGGAAAGTACCTGGTTGGTGTTTTTCACCCTATAGCAGACCGACAAAAAGCCGCTGCCAGTGCTGAAATAGTGTTCAGGGTAAAAGGCTGCTTATCTTACAGATGAAAACTTTCACCAGCTCGAGAGGATTTATAAAGTGGGGACCTTAAATGTCTCCACCAGATTTCATAGGAACCAATCCAAATACTGTGAGATATTTCACGTAAAACCAAAAATGTCATCCTTATGTAGGCACTAGAGAAAAGGTCAGTGGAATCAAAGACATACACTGCCTGGAGATTTGAACAAAATTTCTTTGCAACCTATGCCACATTAGGACCCTGCAGCTAACAGACCAGCCAACTGTACCATCCCCAGAGCCCAGTTGCTAGCTTGGAAACACAATTTTGGCACTGTATTTACAGTATATGTGTTGCCTTGTCATGATTGAGTGCACACATTATTTAATCAGTACATACATGAAAAGTTCCAGGGAAAAGATAATTACAACTAAGACATTTGAGTTAAACATATTATCCTAATCCAATTATCAGCTCCACCCCCCTCCAACATTGGGAGTCATTTTGAAAATCCAGCAGTGAGTGTGTTGCAGAAACCTGGGTAGCAGTATGCGAAAACTGTAATGTGAGGGATGAACAAACACATGAGTGGACTTACTTGTGGTTCATAGCTTCTGTCTCCTGGAGATTATGGAGTACTGGAATATTGAGCTTCAGTTCTTGGACCAACCGCGATGCAGACAGCTGGAAATCCAAGAATGCAAACCTAAGAGCAGTTTTGGCAATGCTCATGTAACTGGAGAGAGAAAAAAGGAAGAGAAAGAAATATTTTATAAAAAATTCCAGAAAGAGTGTAGAGCAAGGAAATCAATCACAGTAGAGAGTGACACGGTGAGAAATTCACAGAGAATCATCATCCAACTGGCGAACATGATGATAATGACAGTGATAATAATACCAAAATCATCATGTCCTGATGCCCATTAACTCTCAAACTTCAAGGATACTTTTCACCTGCACATTTTGTTAGATAAGTGACCTGTTAAAAGAAAGATTCTTCTATTTAAATCATAACGTAGAATACACAGAAAAAACCCACATGCAAGTCAGTAATAAATTCTTGAATTGAATCAAAGCTGTATTAGCCAAATTTGTGACAACTGCAGGAGAAAAATTATTCAGAACTAATTCTGCGTGGGTTTGGAGAATTTGCTACGTTGCATTTATTTAGCATTTGCTTTTTTTCCATGGACACTTTCGTGCAAGAGAGTAAACCAAAGTGCATTAACATGGATAAAATTGCAATATTAGTCACTGGCATGATTGATGAAGCTGTTAGTATTTCCAGTGTTATGCTGAACATGGATACCGAAGGGCCTTTTTTGACATGCAACAGTATGCTGGTTCTTACATATTAGTTATTTCCATTCGAGGCTGCTATCTTAGGGATAAAAGGGTATAAATGATGTTGATGACAAGTCTACAGAAGTTAGAAACCAGGAACTCTTAGATGTCACTTGCAGGTGAAGAAGTCCCTTGAATTTGAGGTGAAACATTATTAAGAAAACTTCAACCATGCAGGTTTGCCTTGATTCAACCCTCTTTGGAAAACTGTGGCCTAGATGACTAAGGCTCTGCAGACACCTGAGGCGAGATAACTGGATTACTTACCAGTTAACTCTACAAAAAGTGCTACAGCAGTATGTGGTCATGGCAGAATCTGTGAACGGCTCCAAGCAATTTATCTTTGTAATCGCTTCGTTTTTACCATTT